>CM029023.1:41637658-41957657 GCA_016801055.1 Panax notoginseng
AGTGGTTAGCAAGTAATTTCAAAGTAACAAAAAAGTATTTTCCTATAATCCTAATACGATATACCTATGTATGTTTTACTTTCTCTGAGTTCTTGGAATTAATTCTTACAAAATTCCTGTAAAACCATGTTTTATAATTGGTTATGATATTACATGTATCTGTAATTAAAATGATTATAACTACCATATATATATATATATATATATATATATATATATATATATATATATATATATGCTAAAGATAAACGAAATTGGTTTTACAGTAGTCATACGAGGATGAACATGAACGTATGTTTTGTATGATAACAAAATTAGTATGTGATTGTATGCTAATTATGAAATTAAACATTGAGTATATTGATTTGTTATGAAATTCAGAGAAATCGTAGTCTCAAGGAATCAAATTAGTTAATAAATTTTGGTTACCATGTTCACTGTGTAAACAAGCATCGATAATGGGGTTCTGGTTTTAAAACAGTTCGTACAATGATTTAAGTTTTCTAAAAATCAATGTTTAAATTGTGTTAATTTAGTATTTGTATGCTTGGTGAAGTTTATGTGTAATTCGCATAAGTTATATATGTTAATTGGTGTTAGAAATTAAAACATAACCTTGTTCTGTGTTTTGTTTTGGGGTGTTCTGTAATTCGGAGCCTCAGCGCCAAGTTTCGCGCCACAGCTCTGAATTTCGCGCCCCAGCGCCAAAAATAGCCCAAAACTTCGCGCCCCAGCGCTGGAATTCGCGCCCCAGCACCACTGTCTCGCGCCCCAGCGCTGAAAAAGTGGTCTGGGTTGGACAGTTTTGACCTCCTGTAGTAAAATGGCTATAACTTTTTCATACGAACTCCGATTGAGGTGATTCAAGATGATCCGGAACGAGGACGAGTAGACCTACAACTTTCATTCTTTAAGTTTTTCAATTTGAGGTCATTAGGATGGGTTAAAATGGTCATCTTTAGGACTGTTGTGTTTTCAGAAGCAATCGGAGGGCGTCGGGCATGCACATATGCATGTGTAGTGCTCCTGACCATAAAAGATGATGTCCTAAGTTACAAAACATTAATATTAGTAAATATAATGATGCTTAACATTAATAAATAATGTATTAGATAAGTTATAGAAGCATAGTAAACATACACAAGAGCCAAATCGGGCGTGACGAATGAACGTCAAAACGCCGTGCCAAGTGTTAATGAACTTAAAAAGTGTTTTCATTCAATTGAAATGAATATTATAAGATATGGAATGAATTTAATATAAAACCAGGAAGTAGTCCTAGCAAGACTTAAGCACTTGAATGAACTGCGAATATAAAATACAATGAGATATAAGTTGAAAGTTGACACAATTAAGTTGAACATTGTGTATTTATGATAGGAAGGGTTATGAGACGTAGAATAGAGTTTACATTACAATTACTATGTGTTGTTATGTGACTAATATTTGATGTGTATGATTATATAATTGCGTAGGGCACGTGAAGTACAGATAGCTGTAAGCTGTTAAACTGTTATTGATAAACAACGATCAAGACAAGTCTTTCGGTTTCTATTTTCTACGTGGACTTGATGAACTGTTTTAAATTGCATGACATGTGATGTGTTATAAGCAAGCATAATATATTATACATGTTGTATCATGAAATGTTAAAGTCAATCTATGACTACAGTGTTTTGGTTAAATAATGATGATTGAGTAAGGAACTCAATTTTTATATTTGTTATGTGAATTAAAAGCATGTATGTCATGTTACTTTAATTATTATGATATGTATGTTGAGCATGTTATTATGTGCTATGTGATGCATGAAAACTGTTAGATTTTGCTGGGCTGTCGAGCTCACTCTTGCAAATATCCACTTTTGCAGGTCAAGGAATTAAGGTAAGGATATGTGCTGAGTGAGTTATAGAGATTTATATTCACGAAGATTACTTATGTTTTATGAGAAATGTATGTAAGATTTTGAATATAAATATTGTTGAATTGTAAATTGAGCTATTCAGTATATATGGATATCTATTTATGATGTAAGACTTTGTATAGTCAGTTTATTTTAACGATTTATGATATATATTTGAATCGAAGAGATGTAATGTAAAGGTTGCGATTTAGGGTAATAAAGAAGGAAATGTATAAAAGTTTTAAATATTCCGCAATTTTAGTGTTTTTAATATCGAAATGATGAAAAATTTGAAGTTGAATGTATGGTTAACGACCGAAGTCAAGATTTAAATTGTATGAATTTTTGGGGTCATTACAGTTGGTATCAAAACCGATAGGTTAGAAACCTTAGGTAAGAGTACCTTAAGTTATAACCTTAGAAAAGAGAAGTGAATATAATGAACGAATAAGCTCAAATAGAATTTGAACAATACGAAGTAATTTTAGAAATTTTTAAAGAAGGGATTAAAACTTGCGTGAAAGGATTCAAAGAACAATCTCGCAGAATTATAAGGAATATGAATATGAGGTTACCCAACTCCAATGATAATGATATAAGGTGATAATAAATAGACAATGTCTATAAAAAGAGAGTGATAAAGAAGTTAAGAATAGAGAGTTATATTTAAATATGGTGCAATTGTACTCTTTAGTAGTTGATGTATGGTATCTGGGCTAAACGATTCCTTCATAGAGCGGAGGTATATACGAACTAGCAACTCGGAACCTAGTTTGTTGGTTGTTTGTGGGAAACCACTCAGCGTACCATATTGAAACTGTTAGAGACTCGATGTGTACCAAGTGTAGAAAATGAACACGTATGATGAAAGTGTAGAACTTGAATGAAATTTTGAGCGATGTAAATGAAGTTAGAATTCTTAAAGGAAGAATTGTTTTATAAACAAGAAGATTCAAAGAAGAATCTTGAAGAGATATAAAGATAAGAAATGAGAGTTTCCTAACACCAAAAGCCAAGATAACGAATAATGTCGTAAATGATGAAAAAGAGAAAGAAAGAGGATCGTAAATCAAAACGATCACGGGTTAAGAAAAGAATTTTAAGGGAGATGATTATAAAATAAGATCATGACGTGATCAGAAAGACGGTTTGTAAAGTTTGAATAGTTATAGCTTGATGCTATGAAGATAATGAACTATAAAATAGTACGAGATAACTCATGAGGAGTTATGGATAATGTGATATGAGGAATTCGTATCGATCAAAGAGTAAGTTATAAGCAAGATAGAGTTAGGTGAGTTTTCAATTGAGGACTCATGTGATGGCTGAGTTGTACAAACCTTTGTATGGGCGAGGGTTTTATGCTTGCACTCAGTTTATCCCATTGATAATCATTGAAATGTTTGTGTCGCGCTATTTGCTATATGCCTGATGAGAAGGTGATTCTTTTCTCATGTGTATAACAGATAGGTAGAGTTTAGTTAGAGAATATTATAAGGTTAAGTGTGAGTTCTTAAAACTTATACTTGTGGTAGGTTCGTGACTCATAATTATATGGTATGTTTTTGAACCCCTCAGCGTATGGACGTCTATGGTCTGACTAGGATAAGTTCTTAAACTCATATGATTGTGGCAAATTCCTGAACTCATAACGTGTGGCAAGTTTGACGAACTGGGTATAGCTAAGTATGAACGGAGTATTGAGGATGATAGGAATAGATAGAATTATTAAGCAATGGATCAGTATAGAAGGTGGAGACATAGGTTTTTCCAAATCTTCTAGCTTTGCTAGATTTTCGAAATTTATTGACTTCGTGCCTATGGTTGTACTTTTGATTTTTGAAAAATGTTGGATCACACTAGTGAACCAAAGAATTTTTAAAAACAGTGTTATTATTCGCGTATCTATGTTGTTTGTTTCGGCTAGAAAAAAAATGATTTTTAAATTTTCAAAATATATTTTAATTATATATATCAAGTGATATGATAAACGATGGAGTCATCAATGCAATGAAACCTGGTGTTAGATGTGATCATATGATCGTCAACCCACTATGGTGAGATGTAGTATGACGTCATAATCATGATGCCATAAAAAAAATTTTGAGACTTCTTTAAGATGTGAGAATATATATGTGTATATGTATATTTCGATTGATGTTCGAATTGTTGTAGAAGTCTATGCTATTTGATTCAGCTAGACGATTATTGAAAGATGTTCATGAAATTCAAGCGTTTATTGAAAAGTTGTCAAACCAAATTGTTTTGATGCGGATTCAGATGTTGAAAAGCTGAGGTGAACAACCCTATAAGGGGACATGCTTTCGGGGACAATGGTTCCGAGCGTAACGCATATAGTCGTTACAAAACAATACGTTGCGGCCCAACGTAGTGGTACAATAGGCTGGCCACCTAGTGTACGTGAGGAGGGTGTTTTCAGTCTTTGTGATTGATAAACACTCTGGTTTGCAGTGTGAAGGATTGAGTTGAAGCACTAGTAAACCGAGAATAGAGTTCACGGTCTTGTGACCCCTCAGCATGATTTGGAATCTTTTAAATTCATGAGTTATTCATACTTCTTCCCAATTATTGAGCAATTGTGGAAGATTCTTGCTGTTCTAAAAGGCGAATGTGGTAAGGATGATATTCCTTAGAAAGAAATCGTAGAATGCGACACTGAATGATGAATATATTGAATAAGTGAGAAAAGAGATTTTGAAGCGAGAAGAATATGAGTTATCAAAGAAATTTGTAAAACTTTTAATAGAAAAGTTAATAATTGTAGAATGATCTTTGTGGAAAGAAAGTGGTTACAGAAACCAATAAATGAATGAAGTAGTGACGTAAAATCTACTTTGATAGATTGAATGAATAAATATTAATAGATAAAATTTCGAGGACGAAATTCTTAGAAGAAAGGGTGAATGTAATATCCCGAGTGTTTATGATAGCGATCCTTAGAAAATGAATGGGTTAAGAATATAATAATCAAATATAGTTGAGTTCAAGTGAAAGCTATGAAATGAAACCTAGTATTTGTTAAAGTAAGGAATGTAGTAGGAAATATAAAACATATATTTAGATAAAATGATGAAGAATTACTCTCATTTATTTACTTAATTGTGTGTAAGCGATTCTGGGGACAGAATCTTTGTAAGGGGGGAGAATGTAACGAGTCAAAATTATTGAGTCGTGATTCTGGGGACAGAATCCTTTTAAGGGAGGAAAGATGTGACAAACGAGATTTTGTAATTTAATTTTAATATTTATTGAATTAAATAAATATTTTTTGATGAATTAATTATTAGATTAAATAATTAATTGATGAAGTTGTGGTAGATTAATTTAATTACGTGTTATATTTATTAAATTAATGTTGAGAATTTTATTATTCGATGTATGTTTTTACGTCAGCTTATTGAATTAAAAGAAATATTTAATAAGCCTAATGTTATTTTAAATAATTTAATAATTAATTAGAAATCTAATAATTTGACATTATTAATAAATGAGAATTTAAATATTTGACCATGTGAATTAATGAGAAATCATTATATGTTATTTAAAATAAATTAAATTAGATGTTTGATTTACTATCTGATTGGGTGTGACATAATTTAAACTATAATATAAGAGATTTATACAATTAATTAGTTTTGAAACCTATTATTGCTAGCCAAACAAAGCCCTAAAGGGAGTTAATAACAGTTACCCATGATTGGGTAACTGACCTCAACGCGTCAGTTGCTTCCTTTATTATACGTCTTCTTCATTTTTCTAAGTTTAACAAGAAAATCACAGAGAGAGAATTAAGAATTTTGAGAGAAAGGGTTCTGTAATTCCAAAACGTTTCTCAGTGGTTAGCAAGTAATTTCAAAGTAACAAAAAAGTATTTTCCTATAATCCTAATACGATATACCTATGTATGTTTTACTTTCTCTGAATTCTTGGAATTCATTCTTACAAAATTCCTGTAAAATCATGTTTTATAATTGGTTATGATATTACATGTATCTGTAATTGAAATGATTATAACTAGCATATATATATATATATATATAGTATGCTAAAGATAAACGAAATTGGTTTTACAGTGGTCATATGAGAATGAACATGAACGTATGTTTTGTATGATAACAAAATTAGTATGTGATTGTATACTAATTATGAAATTGAACGTTGAGTATATTGATTTGTTATGAAATTTAGAGAAATCGTAGTCTCAAGGAATCAAATTAGTTTATAAATTTTGGTTACCATGTTCACTGTGTAAACAAACATCGATAATGGAGTTTTGGTTTTAAAACAGTGCGTACAATGATTTAAGTTTTTTAAAAATCGATGTTTAAGTTGTGTTAATTTAGTATTTGCATGCTTGGTGAAGCTTATGTGTAATTCGCATAAGTTATATATGTTAATTGGTGTTAAAAATTAAGACATGGCTTTGTTCTGTATTTTGTTTTGGGGTGTTCTATAATTCGGAGCCTCAGCGCCAAGTTTCGCGCCCCAGCGCTGAAATTCACGCCCCAGCGCCACTGTCTCGCGCCCCAGCGCTGGAAAAGTGGTATGGGTTGGACAGTTTTGACCTCCTGTAGTAAAATGGCCATAACTTTTTCATACGAACTCCGATTGAGGTGTTTCAAGATGATCCGGAACGAGGACGAGTAGACCTACAACTTTCATTCTTTAAGTTTTTCAATTTGAGGTCATTAGGATGGGTCAAAATGGTCATCTTTAGGACTGTTGTGTTTTCGAAAGCAATCGGAGGGTGTCGGGCATGCACATATGTATGTGTAGTGCTCCTGACCATAAAAGATGATATCCTAAGTTACAAAACATGAATATTAGTAAATATAATGATGCTTAACATTAATAAATAATGTATTAGATAAGTTATAGAAGCATAGTAAACATACACAAGAGAGCCAAATCGGGCGTGACGAATGAACGTCAAAACGCCGTGCCAAGTGTTAATGAACTTAAAAAGTGTTTTCATTCAATTGAAATGAATATTATAAGATATGGAATGAATTTAATATAAAACCAGGAAGTAGTCCTAGCAAGACTTAAGCACTTGAATGAACTGCGAATATAAAATACAATGAGATATAAGTTGAAAGTTGACACAATTAAGTTGAACATTGTGTATTTATGATAGGAAGGGTTATGAGACGTAGAGTAGAGTTTACATTACAATTACTATGTGTTGTTATGTGACTAATATTTGATGTGTATGATTATATAATTGCGTAGGGCACGTGAAGTACAGATAGCTGTAAGCTGTTAAATTGTTATTTGTAAACAACGATCAAGGCAAGTCATTCGGTTCCTATTTTCTACGTGGACTTGATGAACTGTTTTAAATTGCATGACATGTGATGTGTTATAAGCAAGCATAATATATTATACATGTATCATGAAATGTTAAAGTCAATCTATGACTACAGTGTTTTGGTTAAATAATAATGATTAAGGAACTCAATTTTTATATTTGTTATGTGAATTAAAAGCATGTATGCCATGTTTCTTTAATTATTATGATATGTATGTTGAGTATGTTATTATGTGCTATGTGATGTATGAAAACTGTTAGATTTTGCTGGACTGTCGAGCTCACTCTTGCAAATAACCACTTTTGCTGGTCAAGGAATTAAGGTAAGGATATGTGCTAAGTGAGTTATAGAGATCTATATTCACGAAGATTACTTATGTTTTATGAGAAATGTATGTAAGATTTTGAATATAAATGTTGTTGAATTGTAAATTGAGCTATCCAGTGTATATGGATATCTATTTATGATATAAGACTTTGTATAGTCAGTTTATTGTAACGATTCATGATATATATTTGAATCGAAGAGATGTAATGTAAAGGTTGCGATTTAGGGTAATAAAGAAGGAAATGTATAAAAGTTTTAAATATTCTGCAATTTTAGTGTTTTTAATATCGAATAATGATGTAAAATTTGAGGTTGAATGTATGGTTAACAACCGAAATCAAGATTTAAATTGTATGAATTTTTGGGGTCGTTACAACAGCAATAGGCGGAGGCTGAAGTTTGAGACTCTCTTCTCAATCTTAAACCTAAAACACCCATGGCAGAGGTGTTCTCCAATTTAATGCGTACAATTTTACAAAATTTTCTCCAATTGAAGTTCCAATGTTGTGTAAGAGAGAAGGGATGAGTATTTGCACTTTGCAGAGTTGGGATTATGGGAAAGTGAAGAGAAAGACCATTTTTTTTGCTGAGGAACGGAGCTGCGTACCTATCTAGTTTGCAGTACCCCGCAGCTCCAGTTCTCTCATTATATAATATACACATAAATATTTATGTTAATATTTTTATATATGTTGATATATAAATAATATTATTTTATTTTATTAAGAGTTGAGAAGTTGATTTGAGAAGCACCTAAATAGGTGATTCTAGCATCTAGCTTTTTTATGCATTAAGGTACTTGTTATCAGTTTCTAACTTTTGGTAGGTTTTGGACCCAAAAGCTAAACAAAAACAACTCATGTAGCTTCTCAGAAGGCAGAAGCTAGAAGCTGTCAAGAAAAAGCTGAAAAAAACAGGCTTATGTGACGTGAAACTCCTCGGGAGCAACAAACTTGGGGATCATTCTTAGTGCACAGGCTCTCACAAATAGTAGGATATGGGGAAGGTTAGATATAGGCAGCCTTACTCCCATTTACAAAAGATGATGTTTCTAGTCATTCAACCCATGACCAAGCATTGACAAATGAGCACTTGACCATAGCGCCAATCAAGACCTTCACAAGTAAAAAACTAGGGATGAAGCTATAAAATTAATCTCGCCAAAAAGTAGGATGTATTCATTACATCAAATATTCTATGATACCTCACCCAAACCCCCTCAAAAAGACATTTAAGTGAACATTTCCTCCAAATTCCATTTTCTGGCAGGCTTACTTATCATATTGGTCTAGCCTACAAACTTATATGGAGGATGGGGCAGAGGGTAAAAGCAAGAGATTATACAAGAGACCTCGTATATCCTTGTCAAAAACAAATAAAAAACTTTGTACTTAAAGATAGGCTTCAAATATTAGGTCTTCTCGAGTGCCATTTCTTGACAGCTAATATTTGTAAGAAGTATAATCGATACAAGTAACATGAAAAATGGTTTCTCATAACAAACTTTAAAGGAGAGAACTTAACATGAAAATAATTATTATACTGTTCATTTAACATTATCGTCATACTATAATGATTTGGTAAGGGAATCGACTTGACCGCTAGGAAACTGAGACAAATCGAGTTCTAAAATGGCACTCCAACACTTGGTAAAGATTTTAAGTCAAAAATTATAAGTGACTTGCCTATAAATACCCCTCCATTTCCTTAACTTCCACACACTGTTCAAACATCCCCCCGACCCAAGATCTCCAATTTGAGAGCATCTCTCTCTAGTACTTGGAACTTTCTCTTTAGGATAATATAGTCCTAACACTTCCTAAGGATTTAGCCTCCACAAAAGCTTAGTCAAATAGGAGCTTAGTCTCCATGAGACCCAACCTTTTTCTTTAACCCCTACACACAACCCCCAAAAAGAGTTCTGCCATTGGAGTGCCAAATGGAGTTTCGCAGCCTCCGCCTACATTTCCTCCATAGTTGTTAAGTCGCCGACGACAAGTCGCTGTGTAAGGACCAACTCGAGCGCACAACTTGGTTAATGTCCCTTAGTCGCTCGACTTGGACGGAAAGTCGTCTGCCTTGTGTCAACGACTTGGCCGACTTCCTCCATGTCGCGAAACCCATATATTTTTCATAAATGTATCTTCCATGATTCTATGTACTACTTCCATTCCACTTTGAATGTCATGGTTTGAAACCATTGTTTGTGGCACGAAGTTTAATACATAGTATTGAAATATTTACATAAATAACTTCTTTTTTATTTAAAGTTGCAGTTTAGATGTTACATAATAATTTAGAAAAAACTATATTACAGGATATTTTCTCTATATACGTTTCTTGAATGTTCTAAAATCCGAGAAACAAACATGGTTTTGAACCATGCCATTCAAATAACGGAGTGAGCACTTTTGAGGATTATTCATGTTAACATGTTCGAGTTTTTTGTTTTGTTTTGTTTTTGCTTTTTTCAAACTAACGTGTCCAGAATTTATTTTGTTCATTTGTGTGTGAATTTAAATACCTAGCTCTCACCTGAAAATCATACATTGATCACTTAGGTTTGTGGTGCAAAATTATTCATTTGGAAAATCCAAAAAACAAAAAAGAGACAGAGAGAGGTCAAACAGCACCTTAACCTTATATTGACAGGTTTAGGAAACGGTAGGATAACCTTTTCCACCCTCCCTATGCTCTTCTTTTATAGTCCATGGGAAATCAAGCATAGGTAACAATTTTTTTAATATGGAGAATACCACCAAAGACTCAGTTTTGTTTCCTTGATCAAATAAGCATGGTTGCATTCACTTTGAATGTTATGCCTGTCACAGTCAAGTATAGATTATGGATTAGATAGCATCCCCCAGATCCTGGTTTGCTTAAGGTTGACACAGATGGATCCTGCCTTCATGAGGAGGAGGTTGGTGGAGTAATTTTGAGGGATGACTAATGTCATCTGCAATTGGCCTATTCCAGTAGTTATGGAGGCAGAACCAACATGCTAGCTGAAAACCTTGGCAACAATACAGATTTGTTTCAAGGTTTTACCTTGCATGAGATTGAATCTGACTCCAAGATTCTGGTGTTATGTTATCCTAATTTTAGAAATAGAAGAACCTTTCTATATATCTAAAATTGTACGAATAAGGTCTTACCGTCCTCCCCCCCCCCACCCACCCACCCCCCAAAAAAAATAAAAATAAAAATAAAAATAAAATAAAATAAAATAAAACCCCATCCCATCCTCAAAAAAAATAAAAGAAAGTTTGTCCTCCAAATCTATAGTTATCATTTTAAGAAAAATTCAAAAGAACGAAAATATCAATCTGATTATTCATACGAAAAATAACGTCTATGGCACACAAACTTGCATGATTGACCACATCTATTAACATCATGTATCCTAAAGGATGAAGTTTGCAGGATCACTTCTCCAGTTTATTATGTCCACTTTAGATCTAAGGCAGTCAAAGAACAAAAAGAAAAAGATCTAAGGCAGGCAGTCACCAAAAAGACAAGTTAAAGGGGACATAAAGTTAGGAACCAAAAACAGATATATCCCGAAAAGGAGGTATAAGCTTAAAATTAGAACTGTCACATTTCATGTGTATGTTGTACACATTTCAACCTCAGAGAGTATTTTGATTATTTAAAAAATAAATAAATTCCACCTACGATTACCTACTGAAACATTTCAAAGAAAAGAGATAAAAATATTAAAAATGACATCTAGGAGGCTATATCATTTTCATATTATTGGCTAAGAGAGTTACATAAAGTGCCACACAGTACAAGAGGACTCTAGATTAATATGAACTGAAACAGAGTTCTGCTAGCTAATATGATTGAATCATAAATTGCAAGAGGATTTCGATAATCATAAATTACATTGGAAATTACCTCAGTTCTTTGTTTCCTCTCATGGCTAACAAAAGCAAGGGTTGTATCAAAATCTTGCTGAAAATGTTTCCTGCAGACAACAAAAAATAAATAAATACACAAAAACATACAAGCACAATTATAAGAACAATAATACCCAATCTTTTTTTATTTACACTGTTGCAACAACTTTTGATGTTTAAGCCGAAAACAACAGGAGAAAATACAATAGTCAATTTCATTGAGGTTGCATTTTAATTTGAAGGATTTAAAAGGAAAGGGATCCAAATCCTTCTTGGTTAGGATTACCAGAAAGTCACAGAAAGTTTGTCTTCTTTCTTCTGAATCAAGGTGAATAAATATAGAAATTCCAGCAATTATGTTCTTTTGGTTTTTGTGATGCAATTCTTAACCCTAGGTAAAATATCCAAGGGAACCCTAGATGTGATGATATGCTAGGCGTGATGCTACTTGTAGTTGTTGATCTATTTATTGTTGGTTATTTAACCTTGAGAACAAACCCACTATTCCTTTTTTTTATCATAAGAAACCTAATACACAAAGCCCAATAATTGCCTAAAATATAGATCCTTGAAACAAATTAAAACCCACAAGGTACTGTTCACAATGTACTTTCCCACAGTATATGAACAGGTACTTTTGCGCCGTATTTCAAGTCCCAAAATTTTACCCTCATATGATTAGCAAGCCTAATCCCAATAATTTGTGTCATTTTAGTTGCTACTCTCAGCAGAACCAGCCATTGAAACCCTTTATTTTGTTGCACCCATATATCAATTTCAGTATCCAAGCATGTTCAAAAGTTTTTCCACACTTATCATCAATCACTCAGATTATCAAACAACAAACTAAATCCGATAATTCGTAGTTCATTCTACCAATACACATTACTAACTTCACTTGTCAACCTCGCATACACTTGACAGTATAAATTACTTGAAAAAAACAGTTTCCTTGATTCAAATTGGTGTTTTTGTGGGTGCTGATATAGCTATCTAGGGATCAACCATGTTCAACATCTTCATTCTTTTCCGATTAGAGTCGGCTTGTGCTGTACCAGATAAATAAACAAGTGCATAATAACAACACAAAACACGCAACATCCAATTAAACATGAATCTGGAGTTGCAACATACAATAACAGTAAAAATGGAAAAAGATCTAGGTGAGGCATACAATATACTTCTATGATAATTAATGAGCAAACTGAAGTTGTTCAATATTGTTTCAGAATCTGAGTAGGTTTGTAAAATGAGAGAGCCTGCGGTTGAAAACAAGGTAGCATAATTTAGTCTGTTTAGGAGCAATCTTCTGTAGACTCAAAAATGGCATGTGAATACAAGTGTATAAGTCCAAGACAAGGAGACCTAGCAGTAAAAGATCCATGATATAAATGGATTTTAAAGACTCACTGTTGAGTACTATTATGGACATTCTGATGACGGTCACAAGCATCAGAAAGGGAGCCATAGTGATTTTGGCGTTGCTGATTTAGTTGATGATGAAGTTCTGCTACTTTCTGCTTCAATCTAGCAACATCTGCTTCGGCAAGAGCAATCTCCTCAAGTTCCGCCCTTGTCTTCACATAAAAATAAAATCATAAGAATGACGTACAAAATCAAATAAACATATAATGCCCAAAATTTGTTCATTTGTATAAACCTTTGAATCCATACTACGAGATCCCGAAAATTGTCCTGAAGACATGCTCAACCCAACCTCCAGTGCAGCCCTTAAGTCTCTCTCAGCTTGCAATTGCTCTTGCAGTCTTGAAACCTGTAATGATAATCATACAAAAGTTAGTAGAGGCCATGCAATATATACATGAGTAATCTTAGGTTAACTTCTCCCTCTTGTCTGACATGGAAAAACAAAAATCTAAATTTTTTTTATAAATAAATAAAATAGACTGCAAAAACAAGTGGCAAACAATCATCATTACAGAAAAAAATAGACTAAAGCATTCGACTTGCAATTCTATGTTCAATGAATTAATAATATAGAGATTAGAATACAAACGGACACAACTTCAGCCTAGGATCTAATGTTCAATTATGTGTTATGAATGCTTCACAATAAAACACTATTTTGATAATAGAATGATTGATCTGTTTCCTTTATATCTTGACCAGGAATTTAATTTCATTCCTCGTGGTTGGTCAATTCTCTAAGAATGAAAATGCAGCATTAAGACAGGTGGTTTTGTACACAACCTAATAGCCGATGAGGATATCATGCTTGCAGCAGTTTCTTTTCTCTTTCTCCCAGATTGACTAGCATTCACATCACTACAATCTACATAGTTCAAAAGCACGCAAAAAGTAGCACAGATTTGCATAACAGCTTCTGACTAGTAAAATCGCACATAAAACAATGTTTCACACTTTTGGCAGAGCTAGAATTGTAGCAGAAAACTATGGCAGAAAGCATTAGGATATAAACTCTGAAGGCTGCTCTTACAAAGATATTTAAAATATCTAAGTTCATAGGATCAGGAACTTCCAAACAGATCAAAGAACCTAGAGTAGGTAACGAGAAACTATAAGACAACTTTCCGCAAGGTTAGATAGAAGACAATAATGGTAGACATGTAGCCACGGGAGGGCAAGCTGGGGTCTTTGAAACTGGATGTGATTTGAAGATATCGTTTAACTTTTCGATGTCTCTAACTATGTAATATTGAGAAACCAGTGATCTACGTCAACCAAATTCATAAAAATGCAGATATATCCCCCTTTAAAATGGCCAGAAACCAGTGATTCATCCTATATTTTTTTCCCTCCAATAAGAACACATCATCGTTCATTCTTTCCTTTTCTCTTGATCTTTTTCTACTAGCAAATACGTCTTTTAAATGTGTGCATGCACACAGCTAAGTTTGTACATCTTGAGAGAATAGAAAAGGTAAATATTTATTAATTAAAAAAAATAAACACTCTTTCAAAAAATTAAGCATAACAAATAGCATTACAAAACACATCATTTACAAAGCCTACTTGATTATAATGACTACAAAATGCTAACATCAAATATCATCCATACACAAATAAGTGGAAAAAAAATGGCCGCTCTGCCTAAAGGATAAAAGGAAAATACATCTTGTTCAAGTGCCACGCGTCGCTCATGCAAAGCTTGCTTCCTTCTCTCCAAGCTAGCCTGCAGTATTGCATTTCCTCTAGCCTATAATAGGTAAGAAACATTACTGTACGTAAAAATGTCATTTCTGCAGGATCCATCATGAAGAACAGTTAAAGTGAATCGTTAATACCTCCTTCGCAATTCTGTGTCGTAAGTCATTTTTTGTAATTTCAAGCCTCTGGATAGCTAGCCTACAAGCATATAGTTGAATTTACCTTAATTAAAACATATTCTTTACAGGAAAAGAAAAGAAAAAGGTTACAGAATATATAACATATTCTTTAAACAATTATTTTATTTTATCAAACTTATGCATCAAAAAAGGATTTCAAAACGCATTGAACTGAGAGATTTATCATAGATGAATTTGGTTTCCACAATGAGTCAGTGACTTCTAAAAGTCAACACCAAGAGTATTGGGCCGAAGTGCTGATAACAAGTATGAGTTGACAGTCAATTTTCTAGAGCTCAAGCGTTAATAACAACTAGTAATGAATTGACATCGAACTTATAATTAACAATTGACCACAGTTCTCTTTGAGAGTTCCTATAGTAGATTGTAATAATCATAATCGACCATGCACTTGCCTGTTCTGTCAGTCTGTGTCTAATGGCTAGTTTGACAGAAAAAGTAAATGTTATTATGTGTCTAACTGATAGTTTGTCAGAAAAAGAAAATGTTTCTAACAACTAGTTTCTGGTCTTAGCACTATATATGGCCTCGATGTTACACTTGATATCATGCTCTCTTCCTCTCTAACACACTAATATATCAGTCAGAGAGTATATTGACGTTGCATATTTTCTTGATTGACATTTAGCATTTCATATATCCATAAAGAATCAAGAGGTAGAGTGATCTAGAACTTTTGTAATATCTTTAGATCACCAGCAATGACCTCCACCAAAGAAATGGCATTTTGTTAGAGCTTATCAGCCTATGAAGAGGCAAATAAAAAGAGATGCAATAAAGAAGTCTTTGGAGGAGGTCCCACCCACAAAAGGAATGGCATTAGTAGAGGGTTTGGAAATCCTAAGCCGGGATGTGTAGTGGATGTATGTCAAGGGAATTGAGCTACTGCACATATTGTGTTTTGTTTTCTCAGTCTTTCCCTCGTTTATGTTTTTTTCTCTCTATGGTGTAATGTGAATCCTTCTTGTGTATATTCTTGGTTAATTCCCGTTAGTGTTGTTGTCTTGTCAAATCATTTGAGAAAGCATCACAGAAAGCACAACTACAAAAGTGTAAATTTAGGGGCACCTAATTCATTCCTCCCCTCTTAGATTGCCATTCAAGCCTATAACATGAATACATGTTGGAATTGGGCATATGTTTCGAGACTATCAGATAACAAAGTCTAAATATCCAACATCATTTGTTTATTTGACTTACCTTGCCAACTGGGACACTAATAGTCGTAAAAATAATCATTGGAATTAATTATCACTTCTCTTCATTACCGAAACTTATAAGAAACTAAATACGGAGAAAAAATGTTTTCCGGATTTCTTCAAGTCCCACCAGTCGGCAGCATTTTAAATCTGAATATTTGAGTATCCTGGTGGCCATTTGAGATAATTACTTTTTACCAAAAACTGAAACACCTTTAGGTGTTCTCTGAAATGAGGCTATTTTCAGAAACACTGTTTCAAAACAGTGTCCAACATTTAATGAATTAAACTATCTCATTTCAAACTCATGTAAGAAATTCAAAAAAAGAACCGAGGAACAAGAATCTTTGATACTCCTTGTTAAGCAAAATATTTAATAACGAAAGAGGCATAGTTACCAAATTTCCAATTAGTGAGAAGAGAAGAGCATATTAATGTGTTGTAACATATTAATTTATTATATTCTGTGTAGATATTTAAACTGTTCCCTTCATAGAAAGTGTGACAAGAGGAGTTTCCTAATTGTCTATACCTGCACTTGCAAAAAGACAACCTTTTGTTAAAGTAGGGCTATCTGAGAAAAGCAGAGGAACATTTTCTTCTCTTCTTTAGAGAAAAGAAGAATTTACTAGTAAGATGGGAAGTATGACGCGGGACAAAATACTTGCACTTTTATATTTTGGATTTTATTCATAATAGATATGCTTTTTATTGTATCAAATTGGGATTATCAGATTTCTAGTTAGGATTTTCTAGCCTTAAATTAAGTTTGTTTAGGCATGAATAAAGGAATTTAAGTTGGTAAGTCGATTAAGAATATTTTAGGCGTGATTTTAGGTATTTTAGTTATGAATTTAATTTCTAGTCGACTTTCCTTTTCAAGTGTAATCCTCCCTTATTATAAATGGGTATCCGATATGTAATGGAAGGGAGCTTATCTTTGGGTTATTTCCTTAAGTCTCTGGTGGATTCCAATTATTTTCCTTGTGAATTCAAGGGTCCCTAGTGGATTCTAGGGTTGTTTACCTAGTGGATTCTAGGTTCGTCAACTATAACATCATCAAGTATTGTTTGGTCGCTACCCTTTTGAGTCGGTTGGTATCAGAGCTTGTTATTTTATCCTACATCATAGAAATTCTAGGAATTTTTTGTGGTAACCAAAAACCCTAGTTACTTTTCAAAAAAACAAAATTACAGCACCTCCGTCAATTGCAAACCTGTAGCCCTTGACATTGTTTTGCCACTCACAAACTTCCGATTTGTTCCAAAAAGTCCTTAATGCAATTATCACCGCACGCCTCCTCCTGCCTTCTTGTTCACTTTGGTACAAAAAGGTATACCACAACTGATTTGGTTTTGATATAAAATCCACAAATTACCGTTGTGTCCCTCTACTTTAATCAAAGTTTCTTAAGGCTCATAAGTTAGCACATAACCCTAGGATTCTCAACAAATTAGTCCCTGAAAAGTTTTTTTTTTTTAATGAATTAAACCTTATCATGGTGTTAGATATTTTTCTTCCACAACTCCTTCGAGAGAATGATATGAGACCCACAACTACAATCCATACACTTATTTATTGCAAGTCAATGAGGTGTAAACTTTATACTAACAAGGGGAGTGGGGTTGATATTGTTTCAAGTACTCTCGTGGAAAAGTTAAACCTCCTACCTAAACCAGTTCCTTATCCTTAGGAGTTCCCGTGGACAAATAATACATCACTTACAGTTACACATTCATGTGTGGTTCCGCTCGCATTTGGGAAATATAAATTTTTTGAGATTTGTGATGTTTTGCCTGTGGATGTTGCTGATATTTTGTTGGGTCAACCGTAGATGAATTATTTTCGAGGTGAATATTTTGAAGCTGACAATGTTTATATAATTTTTCTAGTGGAAAGAAACATATGTTTGCTTCCTCGCCAATCCATAAGGGAGACTAACGAAAGATCACTAAAACTAAAAACTGAAATAGCGGAGTACATGATTGAAGGTCAAGAGCAGGTTGAGAACAAGGTTACAGATTGTGAGCATGAAAAGTTCAATGACGCACCACAGGTTGAAGAAAATTCATGCTTAGAGGTTCAAGAGAATCATAAATTGAAGGAAACCATAGATGGTTCACCACAACCTAGTAATGAGGACTCATCAAACAAAGCTTGGTCACGAGATTACAAGGAAAAGTATGACTTCATCATTCCAAATAATATGTTTGCGTTACACGTTAATATAAAGTTGTTGATTATTTCTCATCACTTTCCAAACTTAATCTTTGAGAAGCAGCATCATGCAATCACGGTTCCACGAAGATTGATTCCCAGTTCTTGGTTTTTGACACTTCATTGTTTCAAAAATCGAGTACGAGTTTTTAATAAGGGGAGAATGATGCGGGACAAAATACTTACATTTTTTGTATTTTGGATTTTATTCAATTATCATGGAAGATATGATTTTTATTGTATCAAATTGTGATTTTCAGATTTTTAGTTAGGATTTTCTAGCAATAAAGGACTTTAAGTTGGTATGTCAATTATGAATATTTTAGGCGTGATCTTAGGGATTTTAAGGATTTTAGTCATGCATTTAATTTCCGATTCACTTTCCTTTTCAAGTGTAACCCTCCCTTATTATAAAAGGGTATCCAAAATATGTGAAGGAAGGAAGCTTTCGATTAATAAAAAAATACATTTGGGCTATTTCCCTTTCTCTGGTTCTGCATCAAAATACAGCAATAGGGACAAGTAGTCCATCAAACAACCTAAAGTGGAGAACTGGAAATACTACATTTGTTGAACAAAGGACAAGCCCAATCCCCTTTTTTTTTAAAAAATAGAGGAAATTTTATTAATAGAAAAGAAAGGATACAATAAAACGGGGGAACAAGAAGTCCACCATCAATGGAGTTTAAAATAAATTAATTAATTAAAAAACACTTAAAAAAGTGCAGGCCTCCAATCTCTACACAAATCAGTTACAAGGATAAAGAAACCCAAAGAGAAGCAAGAAAAATAATCCTATCACTCAAAAGCTCTAAAGAATAGAAACTTCCGCTAAATAATTTAGCATTATGTTCATTCCAAATTCCCCATAAAATAGAAGAAGAAAAAAGGCACACTACCATAAAATTTTGGCATCCCTCTTTTTTCCAAATCTTCAAAAACGAATTAGCAACATATCTTTCACTGGAGCAGGACATGCCCACTCCTCTCCTAACACTCCAAAAAGAAAGAGCTTCACAAACCCCAAGCAACAGGACAATGCAAAAATAAATGAGCATAGATATAGAACTTTGTAATGCCTGCGATTTTGATAAAGATAATTAGTATTCAATCTTTGTAAAACCAGAGACCACAAAAAAGTCTCGACTTTGGAAGGGATCTTAGCTTTCCAAATATACGAAGTCTATGGAAATAGATTAGGAACAATAAATCGAGTCAAAAAAGAGAAGTAACTCTTACAAAAAAAGGAACCAGTTGGATCTTAAGTCCAGATACGCTTATCAGCAGAGAAGGATAAATGAACCGAATCAAGAAAGATAAGCAGAGATTTCATTTCAATAGTCTCCAAATCGGTGAGATTCCTAAAGAAATTAAAATCCGAAGAAAAGAAATTCCCTTCACGCTTTATCAAGTTAGAAATTGGAGTATCATGCAATGAAGAAATACAATACAACCGATTAAAAGCAAGAGAAAAGTAATTATCTCCTAACCAAGAATCCTCCCAAAAACAAATATGATGACCATCCCCAACCCCTATCTCAAATGACGAATAAAAGTAGTATAACCTTGGGAGATGAATTTCCAAGGACTTGCATGAGTAACATAAACCCAGGCCTGGTATCCCACCAATGTTCTAAAAGGCGCTAAGCGGAAGGCGAAAGACTGTCGGCCGGGGGACCTAGGCGGGATTTTTTATTTTAAGTCAATTTTAGTATTTTATCTTACATTTATCCAAACAAAACAATAATAAAAAACAAAACAATCTATAATAAAGGCATTTGCTTAAAGTTCAAACACATCCATATTGCCAATGTCAAAGTTCAAACACAAACATGCAATTGTTGAAAATTCAAACATATCTTTAACGTATTAGTTTTATTCATAAACAAGATTGCTATTAAATAATAAAATTTAAAATTTCAAAAATTCAATTCAATATTAAAACTTAAGAAACTAAACATAAATTTAAGAATTATATTGAATTAAACTAAATATTACAAATGCATAATCATTTATATAATTTGAAGTTGGTAAAAGTTCAAAAAATTACAACTATAATAAAATTATCCATTTTGACTTGATATTATTCACTTCTTGTTGTGATTTGATATGCTACAACATGCATTATGAATATGATAAATCGTTAGAAAAATAAATATATCAAGATCTGGTTTGGGTAATTATTAAAAAAAAAACTCTCCGCCTAGACCCCGCATAGCCCGCCTAAGCCCCGCCTAATTTCCTGGAGGAATTTTTTTGCCGCCTTGGCTCTAGGTGAGGTGCCAGGGGGGCCTAGCGCCTAGGCGGGAATTTTTACAACACTGTATCCCACCCATTCAAATGCATACCAAACTTCCTCCGGGTTAAATGCTTTTGAAGTCACTTTACTATAAGTCAACTTACAAATGGGTCATTGAACTTTTTTTTCTTACAAATGGGTCATTGAACTCTTATTTACTTACAAACCGTTAAAAAATCCGTTAACTTTAAACGGTTTGCCACGTAAGCAGCTGACTTGTGAAAAAAAAAACTTATGTGGCAAGAATTATCCCATATGGCCTTGATGTAGATTTGGAAAATTTTATGGAGTAAATAAAAGAATTATTTTAAAGTAAAATATAAATTAAAAAAAAAGAAAATAAATGAAAACTATATTTAATTATTTTTGTAATTAATATCAAATAATTTTTTATTTAATTCTTTACAAATATAATAATATAAAATAAATAAAATAAATGAAAAATATATTTAATTATTTTTGTAATTAATATCAAATTAATTTTTGTTTAATTTTTTACAAATATAATATTATAAATTAGACAAAACTAAGAAAATAAATGAAAAATATATTTAATTATTTTTTTAATTAATTAAATATATTTTCTCCCTCTTTTTGCACCAGCTTCAACCCACTCTTCTTTCCCATTCTCTCTCTTCCATACCTTCACAGGTTAAACCCTCTCTCTCTATACACACGCTTCTGAGATTTCTTGGTGGAAATTAAGGAATTTAGTTTTATAAATTGATCACTAGGAAGAGAACTTTTAACATGAATTCTTCAAAGCTAACATTTAGATCTGAAATTAATAGAGTTTCTATCATCTTTCCTCTTCTCTCTCTCCGCCCTCTACTCTCAGATCTCATCAAGGCCACATGAACGACTTTGGGTTCAATGATTTCATCAAGTTCAGAATTAAGCCCTCAGCTCTACTCTCTTTTTTTAAGCCCTCTGCTCTGCTCTCGTTCATCTCCGCCCGCTGCCTTGATGTAGCCTTGATCAAGTATTAAATATAAATTTGGGTTTTTGATGTGGTTTTTGATAGCTTAAATGAAGAAATTAGGGTTTAGCATGGTGATGGTGTTAATAGCTCTGGTAGAGTAACTGGGCCGAATGAGATTAGGGTTTGTAAGACAGAGGGAGGTAGTAAGGATAAGAAAGTTGATGTCTTGGATTGAAATGTTGATACGGATAATGTAGGAGTTGAGGAAGCAAGTGGTTCGGATGTTGATATGAAGGGCGTTGATGAGAAAAGTAAACAATTGAGTGGCGAGAATGAGCTATTGGAGTCATGTGTTAGTTCTGGGGAGGATACGGAATCTACCTCTAGAGGGAAGGGAAAGATTGATAAATTGGGGTCTAGGGCCAGAAGAGGACATTTTGAAGCGGAAAAGTCTTCTGTATCTCAGTATTATTCAGTGCTTTCGATGTTTGATGAATTTGTAGCAAATGGCAGAGGTAGAGCGATGGAGAAGTCACCTGATTACGGGTTTGAAATAGGAGATATGGTTTGGGGGAAGGTGAAATCGCACCCATGGTGGCCTGGTCACATATATAACAAAGAATGTGCATCTGCTTCGGTTAGATTGAAGAGAGAGAATTATGTGTTGGAGGCTTTTTTTGGTGATAACAGTTACGGCCTTATGGGTGGTTTGACCTTGCTGAGCTTATCCCATTTGATTCAAGTTATTCTGAGAAGTTGTGTAAGCTCTCTCTCCTGCCATGTCAGTTTTCTATCTCTTATCAGCTGCTTAGGTGGCAAACCGTTTAAAGTTAACGGATTTTTTTCACGGTTTGTAAGTAAATAAGAGTTCAATGACCCATTTGTAAGAAAAAAAAAAGTTCAATGACCCATTTGTAAGTTGACATATAGTAGAGTGACTTCAAAATCATTTAATCCAACTTCCTCCTAATAACCTTATGCCAAAGGGAATGAAGTTCCAACGGAAATCTCCAAAGCCATTTACCAACTAAAATAACATCCTTAAGGACCAAATTACCTAGCCCCAAACCCCCCTCCTGCTTAGAAAGACACACTGTTTTCCACCCAACCAAATTATCTTTCCTCTCATTCAAGCCCCCATCCCTTTCAATATCATAAATAGCTAAACCTCATAAGGCCCCATGGTCGATCAATCTAAAGAAAGTAATATTTAAATGTTAAAGGATATTCATAGAAAACTATCATATGTGATACTCCATTTGCTCCAGTCCAAGTGTCTTTGGTCCAAAACCATGTAAGTGGCAAGGACCTTAAGGCATGCCGATGACAAACTTAGAAATATTAAAATAAAAATTTTTAAAAAATCCTTAATTCTTTAGCATCTATGTACAATTTAGAAAAACTAAAAATTAAATTATACAAGTGTGTCATCAGTGTCCCACAATTTGACCCATGAAACTCAAACTAGAAAGTGGGAGTGCAAATAAGCATTACAAGTCGTATAGTACAGTATGTAAGGTAGATCTTACTCTTCCTCTCCAGAAGAATCAATTGAATCCATTGAGGGCGTCTTCCTGCCCTGCAATCAGATTCCCAACAGTCCAATTAACAGAAAAAGTCATAGAAGCAGAAAAATATACCTCGCAGTTACTTCAACCATAATAACAAAGCGTATAAAGAAAACAAGACAAATGAGAAAACTATCCCAGCGTTAATGGATCACATCACAAAAGCAAAAAAAGATGAATAGAAGGACACTGTATCCCAATTCCCAAATTAAAAAACATTTATTGACAGTCCAAAAAAACTTCTTGCAGTCTCTTCAAAATTACACTGAACCCTAAGTCTTTTTTCCACAGATTACTAGCTTTGTTAGTCACTTATCGTAGATCACTACGTAATTACTAACATCCTCTCATTATCAAAATCCTTAGGAACTTGATAGTTCACTATCAGGAATTACTTTTGTTCTAGTACATAACCATTCAAATTTAAATTTACATATACTCACTGGTATACAATCCCTCTACTCGAGAAAAATTCTACTTCTCGCATTAATTTCCGCAATAAGAGAAATCAACTACATTAAGAAAGTCTTTTACATACTAAAATAATATTAGAGATGCATCAACCAAAAGCATAAAAAAGTTAACTCACACTGCTTCTTCCCCAAAACGTTGACCGCCTAACATTGATATTGGAGTTTGTAGGTCTGGATGTTGTCTTCTCAAGGCTCGATTCAGGTCCAGAAACAGAATGAGGTAGCCCTTGCTCCATAGAAGATAGTATCTCCCCCATAGATCGATGAGACTCACTACCAGGTAATGTAAGAGGAGTGTCCAATTCATTCTCACTTGCCTTAAGCTGTATATTTTGTTGATTGTTGGCTTTACCATTAGATTCTCTAAGTAGTTCAGAGTCTACATGTGGACTGGATTTTACTGCTGAGTTATTCTTGTCCCTAGGGGATCCAACATCTGAATCATCACCTCCATATGCCTGAATATACCAAATAAACACAGACATCAGAAATTAATTCGAATACAAACATGCATAAATATTTGATAAGCAATAAGGTTCAAATAAAGAAATTTTGATCGGACCATATCAAATTCAGAATATCGTAGTGCTTTCATTCAGGAGTAGCAGGAGCATGAAAAATATAGTTCTAGTCTAAATATAATAGGGACATTGTGATCCATTATGTATATGCATAGCATCCACCCACAGGAAATTTTCTTTCTCGGTGAAAATCTGTAAGATAAAACCTGAGGAGATTCTGAAACAGCGAAATTAAAATTAATACTCCTTCCTCCGTTCCAAAATATAAGAGCATTATTGACTTTTTGAAGTCAATTTGAAATATTTTAAAATCCAAAATTGAAATAGATCCATTCAATTTTAGTCAATATAATGAGGATTATTATAAACTATTTAATAAGTACTACCAATTATAAGATTTATTGTTTCATAATTCTAACGAATCTTTTTAAATTTGAAAATGTCTAAAATTGACTTTCAAAAGTCAATAGTGATCTTTTAATTTGAAACGGCGGGAGTACATTATAATTGCAATGCCAAACATTGATTCAGTCAGTCGCAAGTATTATAACCCGATATGGCTACTCTGTGATACCAACTAGACTCCAGCAGGGCCTCTAAGATCTGCACCACTGAATTTACTTTTTCTTTCTTTCACGACAAGTATATAGATATATAAAAAGAGAAACCTGTTTTCTGAAGTTGTTTCCCAACAAGTGACTATGGCTCTGGCGTAGTAACACGACATCCACATTGATGGTAGAAGGAGAAAATTTGTGAAGAGAGAGAAAGAGTTGATGCAAGGTGCAGAGCCCCATTATTTCCGAACACCGTTGTGTGCGGGTTAGAGGGATAAAGGTGAGCCTTGATATTTGATTGCTATTTCATTGTTCTTATAATATTATGGAGCAGCAATAGTAACTTGAAAGACTAACAATAGAATCCGATGAAAAAGAAGTCAAAGAAGAAGTTGCCGGCGAAGACGAAGCTGCGATGATGTTCGACGGCGCAATTGAAGAAGAACATTTTTTTTCCTTTTTTCTAAATTTTGCAACACCAATTAAAATATATATATATATATATATATATATATATATATATATGAATGATTTTATATTACACATGTCAAAATGCGCTAAACTCACACATCAGCTATTTCCTCTCGAGTGAGATGCACGCGCAATCATTACCGTCAATATTTTGAACAGAATATTAAGTTGCGACTCATTTGAAACATTTTTTTATGTATAGTAATACGAATGTATCAAAAACATATTCAGTAACCAAAATGAAAATCGACCACACTGACCAAAATATCAATTAACCCCTTAAATTGCCCACCGTCAAAGCCCATAAAGCAAGGAAGGATACTCTATCACGTAGGAAAAGGTATATAGTGCTCACAAAGATCTTAGCATTACTCTCCGTCAATGAAAACCAAAGGAAAGTAAAATGCGGACACCACTAAAGAATTTTGTGATCCGTTGTGCCCCCAAAACCTCCAAAGGCTACAAAAAAATTGAAGGAACAAAACAAAACAAAAGATCTCAATAGATGAGACACACCCAAAACTCTGTATAGGTGGACAGTTTGAGAATAAAATTACTCATTTTTATAAGGTAGTTTGATTGTCGCAGGAAATTTACAAAATAAGTTACTGAAAATTCTCAACAGCTAATGGGCTTTTAGTACCGTTCCTTGTTTGGATTTCAATTCATAAAAATGTCAGCCCGATTGAATTAACCTAATTGGTGCATTAATTTGGAATATAAAAGTAGGTAATAAAACAGTTATGAACCAAACCAATCTTAATTCAGTTTAACTTGCCTTTTCAGGTTCCTTGGTTCCTACGAATATTCCTAACGAAAAGGAAGACAATCATTTTTATGAAATCGAAATAGAAGTTTATGTGGATGTACATGTACACCATCAGAACAAAAAAAAAAAAAGGAGAACTGTTTCTATTCTTATCCATGGAAAGGTAAGATATGAAGTGTAAGTTAGCATAAACTTACTTGCAAACATAAATTTTAAAACAACAGAAAAATTATGCAGCTGTGTCCTTCATCATTTGAACGTTGCTTTTAAAGTAATATTATTTTTTAAGATTACAGAGGAAAGGTTATTAGATAGGAGTAACAATGTGTTATCAAAGTGAGGACAAGGCATACTTCAAAGAAACAACCACCTAGTGGAAAAAGTACAAATTCCTCAACTCACATCCCTCCATTTTATAGGTTAAATAAATTCATAAAACATTAGATTAGTTCGTGACAATGTAATATTGTAAATAAATATGACGTTTTGTTGTTATGTTTATGACTGTATCCAAGTTCTTAAGATTTCTAGTGCTGAGTTGTTCAGTGTTTGCATCTGTTACCATAAATATGCTTCTGGGTGCGTGTCCAAACCCACGTGTGTTGTGCGTGCATGCACAGACAAATGATTTTGTGTGTATGAGATATTAACAGAGACATGGACAAAGACAGAACCTTGTAGTCATAAAGATCACTACCAGCATAGCCACTGGTTTCGCTCAACTTTCCACTGAGTACACGATCCGGATCATCATCGGTCTCTTGATCGACTTCATTTTCTGCATCATGGTAACCATTTTTCTTCATGTCCAAAGTTTCTTCATCGGTTGAATCATCACTTTCACTGTTTTCAATCTGAGAATCAGCAGAAATAGAGCATCTATGCATAGCATTGTCCTGGAAGAAAAAAAAATCATAAAATCTAAGCACACCTATTAAGAGAATAATGAAGCTGCTTATAATAAAATTTAATGTGAAAGTAGACTATATTTTAGAATGGAGACGGCTTACACTAGAATTAAAAAAAATACAGAAATGTGACAAAATAATAAATTATATAGATAATGTAGTACCGCTGTAATTGAATTATTCATCCTCATTTACGAGGTCGAGGATCCTCATAGATAAAGAAGAAAAATATTAGGGACATTAAGGGAAAGTAGAGGCAATATTATAGGTGCATACTAGACGCATATTGTACGTTGATATCTCATGAATACAAAATTAGCACGGGTCAAATCAATAGGAATATATCAGAACATTTTCTTCTTTTTTCTTATAGATAAAAGAAGATTTTGTTGGATAGAATGTAAGAAGATTTGAATTTCATATATTAGAACCTTTTGAAAAACACCCCAAAGCACAAGTTATCAGCAAGCATGGGGAAATATTATTATGCACTAATATCTTCCACATATAAAACAACACACCACATACTACTACCCCAAAGGCCCAGATACTTTAATAAGCTGATCACAGAAAGCACAAGCATGTGCACACACAAAGTCGTAATGTTTTCATGATCAAGTTGCAGGTGGCTCAAAATCTGCTAGTTAAGTAAATTATTGGTCCATCAGCTCTCTCTAATACCCTACCACCATCATCAGTGGTATCATAGTGTCAGTTAATGCTAAATAACTCCATATCAGGTACAGCACTTGATTTCTTACTCATATGAGTGGATGGAAATGAGATCGTGGAGTTTGTAATTACTTTTACTAAAATAAGATAGAGGAATAAGAGAGAAGTCCAAAACATGTATGCAGTTGCTAAAAGCTATCATTTTCTTTCATTGTAGATTACCTAGTAAATTAACTTTGCTACAAATATTCAAGCCATGGCTGCCTAAAAAGAGTTAGGCGGAACTAGGCAGCAAAGGAAGCTTCGAGTGTCTAGGCCTTGTAGGCAGGGCCTAGGTGTTTTCTATGTGGAGCCTAGGTGGCTTTCGGCTTTCCTACTCTAGCCACTGTAGTTTTGTAATTACTTATTATGTTCATTAAAAACTAAGTCTATTCTTTTATTTTTATAATAAAACTAATGTTACATTTATAAAAAGTGGAAGTCTAGGGATTGAGTTATAGCATTGTCAAACTATGGAGCCAAGTTTGAATTGTGAAAGAAATTAAGGGCGCCTAATAATAATTTTAACAAATTAAAAGGATAATATTTAATGTTAGCTCATCCCCCTGTTAAAAGAAAACAAATCGCAACAACACCGCATTTTTTAGGGAAGAGGATGAAACAAATTGCAGCGATGGTGGTGGATGGAGACAAATAGCATTGGATGGTCAGTCCCTATGTGGCTAGGCAGGCGGCTAGCACCTACTCACCAAGGTTGGGCAGCGGCTAGTGCCCAAGTAGCGCCTAGACTTGTTTTAGAACACTAGCTGCCAATCATACAATAGCAATTTTTTATTGGACAGGGAGTCCAATTTTGGATTCTGTATCGATAAATAAAAATTTACTATGTGATATTGTTATACGCGAAAAAAGAAAGAAAACATTACCATTTCCCCTCTCCCCCACCCACCCACCCCAACCCCCCGTGTGCCACTCCTCCCACTCCCAGCATACTTCCCACTCAAAAAAAGTAAATTTGAAATGAGGTCGAAACATATTA
Organism: Panax notoginseng; assembly: GCA_016801055.1. Lineage (NCBI taxonomy): Eukaryota > Viridiplantae > Streptophyta > Magnoliopsida > Apiales > Araliaceae > Panax > Panax notoginseng. Next base: position 41,666,069 of record CM029023.1, read on the forward strand.
TACAATAATGGAAAGACATAACATTCTTGAACCACTAATTGTCAATTAATAAACAGAAAACTGAGAAACTCACATCAAAAATGTTTTCATACTCCTCCAAGAGTGTTGTAATGATGGCTTGAGCATTATTTGCAGCATTTGCAGCAGCAAGAAGCTGGGTAGAACTATCACCATTCATATCGAAATCATCTTCCAACTCACATTCACCAGCCAAAAGAGGGCGTAAGAGTAATGGTGCCATACAGGCAGCCACTGCAGATGGAGTCATCCTATTTTCAGGAGCATGTATTGAAACTGTGTGCATCATTTTCAAGATTCTGCAAATCAATTCAACAAAGTGATGAACTGGACTTTCAACATAAGGAAAGAAGTTATAATGTAACTTGACAAATGAATGGAGTTATTACTCATAAGATGCAATTAACTTATGTTCATGATATACGTAGTTCAAGAATGCATCAGAGGTACCTCTAATCACACTCTGCTGTTCGTATAAAGCAGATCAACTTTAACAGTATCATGGTGTTTTAATTCGTTAGCTTTCGGTAAAATTGTTTGCATGGACAGGAAAAAGTTTCAGACAAAAACAGGGAAAAAATGAAAAAGGCCATTTTGGTGACAGCAAACAAATGCAATTACAAATGTTAGGTTGACAAAACTCCTAGTCTACATGGTCACAGTTTTTAGGAAACCAGTAACATAAATCAAAGCACACGTACAACAAATTTCAACAACTTTGTTGCTCTTTTCTTTTGGCTCTAGTCATTATGTTGTATATTTTGTTCAAACGTAGATCTGCTTTTACCATGTGATGCAACAGGGAAAAATAAAACAAGTTTGTTCACAATTTGCAAATTTCATTCGTTTCTAGTTTTTCATTTTTAAAAGGTAAAGCAACTTCCAATAGTAAAGTGGATATTTGATGATGTTTTCTTCTCAAAGAGTGTTTTAAAAGATAGACAAAACATTTTCCAGTAGGCATGCAGCATTGCATTCTATTGTTTCTCTTTGTAATAGTAGTTTAGGTTTTCCTCTTGTTATTTGTTTCCCAACTTTCTTTCTTCCTTCCGTTTTCCAGATCTCTTTTTGTCATTTTAGCATAAAGGTTAAAGTAATACATTATTATTCTGTAAATTGTTTTACCACAGAAGCTTCAGAAAAAGAGGCAAGCCTCCAGTTTATGAGAGATGATGGACACAGTTCAAAAGGCAGAAACTTTACTGTTATAGGAAACAAATGAATCAGAACTTTCAAGACTAGACAAAGGCACAAAGCCACCAAAATATGACCGAAAATATTCCTTTCTGGAAACAACTGAAGCAACCTGTCCAAGGAAAGTTTGATCCTTAAACTTCAATGATATAAACTAGGTACAACTGACTCTGGGCATTTTGAGTATCTGTGTTGCTATCACTTAACTACCAGACTTTAGATGTGAGAACATAGCAAAGTAAATTGGTAACAAATGTTTAAACATGAGCGCTCAAGGAAATTGGTGTGTCCTTGTAGGGGTAGCCAGGTAGGTGATGAGCAAATAACTGAAGCCCTACATTTCAGACAAAATGAAATATTGGGATATCGCCTACTGACTACTGAGTCGATGCTTATAGTGAGCTTCATTATTTCCCTGACGTTGTATGACCTATTTAAATTTCAGGAGAAGTCTCGAACTTCAAAACCAATGTAATTAGTTCCCTATTACAGTATGAAAATAATTACGATACTGTTTTATTGGATTGATTCAGACTGGAAAACTTAAGATTGGACAACCTTTCGTTTGTCATTTCAGGGACTTCAAGATACTGCTCAGTGCTCAGAAGGATTGACACTGAGGATGAGAAGAAAAAGTAAATATGTACAGCATATCCTTAACAAACAAACACACACACACACACACACACACACAGAGAAGGGACGGGAAGGGGAGGGAGAGAGAGGTAGCACCTCTGTAATAACCGCCTGTTTGGTTCAGGAAAAGTCTCCAGTATTGCTGAACGCATAGCATTCAACCGAGCCTCCTTCCGGTCAATTTCTTATAAAAAAAATCAAGAAAAAAAACATTTGAAAAATAATATAATATTCAATCATTCAGCATTCATAATCTGTAGAGCATTCAATTCATCAAAATACATCAGTCATATAAAGATAAACATATTTCATCAACAAAGTAAAGAGAATGGGTTTTGAGGATTTAAATGCCACTACTAGCATCGATGTGTGCAAGGTAACAACAGCAAAAAAGGAAATATAGGGGTAGTTGTAGCATACCAATGAAATGGGGTGAAAATAGAGGACCAAAATTAATTGCAAAACAGTGCCAGTACATAAGACAGTAAATATAAAGATGTCCTTTAGCGATGGACAAACTCCGAAATGTTGCTTAGACCACAATAAATTTCATTGTGAGTAACTACAATGTAGGTGGTAAATTCAGTTATTTAATCCGAGCACAATAACTTTATGATATAGTGTGTCCAACATTTGAAGTGGTTCATGCTGGATAAAGGATATAGCATTTGGATATATATTTGAAATTATGGCTAGCATAGTAGGCCATCTGTAACAGTTTACAATAGATGGTCATCTTTGAGATGGCCAAGAAATGAAAGCATTCTGGATGAGGCCTGCAGTTCATACTTCGCTACAGGAAGTTGAAACAACAAAACTAATGAGATTCAACCTAGTTACCGGTCTTTTCATGCCTTATTCACCTTCCCTCTTTGTTGGAGTTAAGCTAGATACATGAAAGTCTTTTCATATTACTTGATAAATGCATTAAAAGTTGAAGATCCATTTGGGTTGATACATGAATATTAGTACATGCATTCATTAAACTAAGTTCATGTTCTAGTTCATACATGGAAGCATATAGATGGCCTCATGTAGCCTATAAATAGTCTTGTAATCATTTAGATCAAGTCGAATGAAGTGTTCTAGAGTGTTTTCCAAAATCATATTCCTCTTCAAGTAAAATATATATCCACTTTCATTTCCTTCACCTTTCATCCCCTTTCCTAAGTAAGATCAATATAACTCCCAAAATAGGAATCTATCTGATCTTCACTCCCAAATTTTGAATTTACTATTTAAATGTTTGCTGGTTTAGTCCAGAGATAAACCTTACAGATCATCTGGGCCGAACCATTTTCTGTTTCAGATGATATTATTGATTTTTAATTTAATGATGAGTCATATTTTGTGGCATGTGTTGATAAATTTCACTCTTATTGTATTATATACCCTTGTCCGGTGGATATTCACTTAACTTAAAAATTCTTCCTTCGTAAATATTCAAAAGATATTGAAACCTAGTCATTTGTAAAGATATTTTATACATTACAAAACTAGATAATGCATGATGATCTTGCAACTGTTGAAAGATCAACACAATCAAAAACTCCTCAGAAAAGTTAGAGAAGACGATAAAAACTTAAAAACAGTAACATTTTGAAAAATAATAGTGGCTAATCCATGGAATCAGAATCCACGCATAAAAACTTTCAGAAAAAGTGGAGCATCTGAACATACTATAAGCTTCCAGCAAAGTAGTGCAGCAGGATGCAGGAACTGGAGACGAGGGAAGTTCCCGAAGAACATGCTGCAAATAAAAGATGCTCAAGTAAATACTGATATACTCTAAGGAGTGCACAAATATGATAGCCACAAGTTGAATTAGTTATAAACTAGTACCTTGACACAGTCACCAATGACATGAGCATCCTCATCATCACCAAATTCACTCTTGCCTAGAAACAAGAAATCATAAGCTTCAGTTTGCAGGCCATGCATTATAAAATAAAAAATAAGGATAAAATTAAAAGTTTTAATAAGACAAAATTCCTTTGTGTTTTCTTATTCTATCCAGATGCTGATCGAAAAATCCACAAGAAGGTACTATTTAGATTCTGTTTAGTTAAGAGAGCATATCAAACAAACAAACAAGAAGAGAGAATAATAAAGAGAAACGCAACCGCCTTTGGCTATCAACTACTATTGGGAACTGAAACATTTTCAATAGAAATACCTTGTTCATATTCTTGAACTCTGCGGTCTACCTCCTCGACATCTGCAGATTGTCGCAAAATTCCTTCGACTGTGGTTCCTGTTGCAGAAAATAATTATTTAACACAAAAAATTATCCCTTTTCACAAACATTCAACTTTGCAGAGCTCGTCATATCACAACTAAATGACTGAAATGCAAAACCCACTTCATATAAAACATTAGTACATTAAGAGTTTTTTACAAATCCGTTCTTTAAAATATTTCTTAGCAAAAAACTCACCCCCAAACCTACATTAGTACTAAAAGAGGGACCCCAGGACCAATTACCTTTTTAAAAAAATTAACCGACGACCTTTTGGATGGAAAATAGGCCATGTGAGTTCTCAGTTCCATATGTGCAAACTAAGGTCAAATTAATCATTAGCCACAATAATATTGAAAATTATGTTCTCGTATCTTAACTAAGAGTACTAATTATTCCATTTAGGTTAGTTGATTAGGTCAATTAATTTATTTGAGTTAATTAATTCTTTAGTTGTAATATACTAATATTTAGTTAATTAATAACAAGGTATACATACATGGCAAATTAGTGATGATGCGTAAAACACAATAGAATTTTAAATTAAATTATAACATTTTAATTAGGTAAAATGGTAATAAATAAAAAAATGTAAAAAGAAAATAATGTAACTAATTAAAATATAAATATAATCGAAGGCCAATAAAACAATATTATAATCAAAATATGAACACAATTCTTTCCCATATTAATGTGATATTATAGCTAAATAATTAATTAGCTTGTACAAAATAAGTAACCTAATTAATTGACCCAAATACAATAATTAGCACTATGGATTAACATAAAAGAGCAATCTTTCCCATATTAATGTGACTAATGCTAATTTGAACTTTGTTTGTACACGTGGAACACATGGCATGTTTTGGGTCCAAAAAGTCCACTTTCCGTTTAACTTTCTTAACAAAATTGGTCTTGGGGTCCACATTTTAGTAATAATGTAAATGTAGGTTTGAGGGTGGCTTTGCTTGGAGACGGATCCTTAAAAGCAAACAAATTCTTATTTTTTCTTGAAGGGGGGGGGGGGTGGCATTTCAGTCGGACTAAATGTACCATATGCTTATTATAAATTGGTGAAAAAACCAATTACATATTTAGATTAAAAAAACAATCATTAATTCTACCTTTATTACTCTAGGTTGTCCATTTGGGTTAAAGATTATAGGCCTATATGCTTAGTGACTAGTGTGTATAAGATTCTTAGTACTGTTCTTTCTAGGGGACTTAGTGATGTGCTAGATGTGACCATTTCTGCAAAAGAGAATGCATTCGTGGGTGGTAGACAAATTTTAAATGCGGCTTTAGTTTCTAATGAGGTGGTGGAGAATGCGAGATGGAGAGGGCATATTGCCTTGATTTTGAAATTAGATTTTGAGAAGGCCTATGACATGATTATTTGGGACTTTTTAGATAAAGTGTTGGCCAGGGAGGGCCTTATGCCTAGATGGAGATTTTGGCTACAAGAATGCTTTTCTTCCCACCTCTTTGTGATCGTTAATAAGGAGACTAAAGCTAGGTTTCAAGGCATCCGGGGGCTAAGGCAAGGAGACCCACTATGACAGTTTCTGCTTGCTATTGTAATGGACACCTTGAGTAGGATGCTTAGGAAGAATGAGTTAGAGGGAATTGTTATTGGTTGTGCAGTAGGGAGAGAGGACTTTAAAGTATTTCATCTTCATTTTGTGGACCATGATATTCTTTTGCTCTATTAGGGTGTTGCAGATTATAAGAATTTCTCCTTAAAATATTTTAGGCAATTCCAGGTATTAAACCTACCCGTTCAATGTATATCCTTGTTGGTGTTAGTATTGGGGGGGATGTTCTTGTTTCCTATGCTTCCCTCGTTGTGTGAAGTTTAGTCTTCACCCATTATTAGTTGTCCCTTTAGGGGCTAGCCGATATCTTATTTCAGTTAGGGTGGGAGAATAACTTATTTAAAATCGTCCCATTGAAATTGACTTCATCACTTGAGTGCATTATGCTTTTGTTTTTGTGCGCTGGGGAGGGCGAGATACGAAAGACCAGTTGGTTGATTAGGATTCCGTGTGCCATCCCTTGAGAGGAAAGGGTTTTAGGACTTGAAAACCTGGTATTTAAGAAAGAACCTGCCCCGGAAGGGCAAAAAGACTATGCGCTTTCCTTTGGAAACTTACCTCCTTAACATCAAGTGATTAGAAGCAAGTATGCACTTCAGTAAAATGGGTGGGATGCAAATTTATATCCTTATTATATTTACTCATTCGAGTACTTATAAGTTCATTCCATGTTTGGTTTCCATTTGGTAATGACGTTCATATTCAGTTTTACTAGGAAATCTCAATGGGATGCTCCTCTTGCTTTAGCTTTTCCTCATCTTTATAATGTCTATTAAAAGCACAACTTTCCAATATCTACTTTCCATATTTGTGAGGGAGAGATAATATCTTGGAATTTCATTTTTTAACAATATAAATTATTTATTTTGATAAAAGAAGAAATTTTATTAATAGAAACGAAAGGATAAAATAAATAGGAGGACAAGTAGTCCAACCTTAGCAAACTAAAACAACAAAAACAAGAGCACTTAAATATAATGTTAGAAGATATGGTTCCCATAAGTGTGTACGCATTGCTATAAATTAGGGATTTCCTAACTGTAAAATAGGGATTGTTATACTTGTGACTAATGTAATTGAGAGGAAATTAATTAAGGAATTATAATCCAAAACCTTTGTTTCTTCTACTTGGTATCAAAGTCTCGTTCCTTATCAGAAAACTAGCCTATTATTTTCTTTTCCCGCTGTCAATCTTATTTCTTATCAGAAAACTGATTGAACAAATATGTATGAAGAAATTGCCATCATAATGGGGTTACCCCATGTCAGGCAACCATCACAGAGGTTTCGGACATGTAACCCACCACTGCACGCGCCCTCACGCACCACCTCACTCACGGTGTGTCGATTCCACGCGCCAACTTCAGTCAGTGCATGGGACTTTTCTGACGAGCCTATGTCGACCCAACCACTTCCATGGTGTTCGTCTCTCTCTCTCCACTTGTTGTCTACAGTAGTCTTGAGATGTTTGGTTCTGGTTTATCCAATTTTTCCCTTTCAATTGGTTGCTTTTGTGGCTTAATTTTTACTACTGTGATTCTCCTTTTGCAAAAATTTTGTTTCTCAGTATAGTGCCCTTATTTGATATCCTTTAGAAAGTTTATCCTCCTCAGATATATATTATTTTTACCTGTTATATGGCGGAACACAATGATACTAGCAATGGGGTTCATAACAGTAGCATGAGACAACAATAGGCTGTTAGAAGTCATACTCTTTAATTCAGCATTGGTTCTAATCCCCTTCAAAATAGATGGAACCAACTATTTGGCATGCCACATGTCAATTGAGGTCAATCGTATGCAACACTTCATCAATAGAACAATTATTATGCCTGGAAAACCGGGTATGGCCCGAGAAAAATGGAAATCTAATAATTCCATGGTGAAAACATGGATTTTTAATTCAATAGAATAAAGAGTAGTTACATGTTCTTAGACGCTGCCTATGAGCTTTGGGAGGCTATCTCTCAAACTTTCTATGTTTCTGGTGCTATGTATATGGCATATGATATTCGTAAAAGAATCTGTGAGCTGGGTTAAGGGGAGAAGATTGTGACTCAGTATTTTGCGGAGATTAATGCACTTTGGCAGGAGCTTGATCATTACCGAATTTTTTCAGCCAAATGTGTGGAAGATGCAGCAACTTATTAAAAGTTTGTTAGTGAAGATAGAGTTATAGATTTCTTGGTTGGTACAAACATAGAGTATGATCAAGTTCGAGCACAGTTGATTGGTCAGACACCTTTACCATCACTGCGAGAGGCTCATGCTAGAGTCCAACAAGAAGAAAGTAGACATCGGGTAATAATTTTAAAATTAAATCTTGTAGATCGGTCCGCCATGGTTTCTTCGTATCCTAAGTCTGGCTTCTCCATTCAACTTCCTGTTGAGGAGTCCCGCGAATGTAACTACTGTGGGGGAAAGAATCATACCAGGGATCGTTGTTTTAAACTTCATGGACGTCTTAAAGGGCGTGGAGGTCCGTCTAGTAGTGGTAGTGGTTCCCAGATGTCCACCACAACACCTACTGTTGATGTTTTCAGTACTTCAGAAGCTACTACTGCACTCACTCCTGAAGAAATTTCAACTTTCCGAAAATTCTGTTCCAAATCTATGTCTTCTAATTATGCTCAATCAAGTATGCATTCTTGTGCTTTTAATGTTTCATCATCTTGCCCTAGTTGGATCATAGACACGAGTGCTTCCGAGCATATGATCGGGTCCTTCCATCTCTTTACGTCATATACGCCTTGTTCTAACAAAAAAAAGGTTCAAGTAGCTGATGGCTCCCTTTCTTCTATCACCGGGAGTGGTTCAGTAGTTTGTACTACTTCATTAACATTATCACATGTTCTTTATATTTCTTCATTTACTGCAAATTTAAGTCTAACGTCTTTACTGAATCCTTACACTTTTCCCAACTCATTATGTTTTTCAAGACTGGGTAACAAAGCAGAAGATTGGTAGTGGTAGTGCAGTTGGTGCTCTATATTATTTAGATGTTCCCTCATCTAACATGCCTCTAATTACAGATGAGACTGCTACTCAGGCTCTTCAGTTTACTTCCGACTCTAGCTTGACTTCTCTTCATCAATGGCATCAATGTTTAGGACATCCCCTTTATCAGTATTAGAGTCTTTATTTCCATCTTTAGTTAAGTAGTGCAATAAAACTTAGTTTTTATGTGAACCGTGTGAATTGGGTAAACACAAACGTTTTATTTATTCTGCCATTAACAGACGACATTCTAAATCTTTTGCTATTATACATACTGATGTGTGGAGACCCTCTCGGGTTGTTTCCCGTTCTGGTTATAAATGGTTTGTTACTTTTATTGATTGTCATTCTCGTGTAACTTGGATTTATCCTCTTCGTTCCAAAAATGAGGTGTTTGATTGTTTTCAGGAATTTCATAAAATGATTCAAACTCAATTTGCAACTAAAGTCAAAATTTTCCATAGTGATAATGATCGTGAATATAGTAATAATAATGTTTTTGCATCTTATCTCTCTCAGCATCATACTTCAAACCTCCTGTGTCAAAACACCAGAACAAAATGGAGTGGTAGAACGCACTCTTATGTTCACTATGAACACACCTAAATTTCTATGGGGAGATGTTCTAATTGTTGCGTTTTTTATAAATCGGCTTCCTTCTAGAATTCTTGGGAACAAAAGTTTCATCTCTTTCCTCCAACACACAAGTTTTTCTCCTTCCCCTCGAGTTTTTGGTTGTGTGTTATATTCATGATAAATCTCCCATTCGGAAAAAACTAGATCCCAAGGCTCTTAGGTGTGTTTTCATTGGGTATTCTCCAACTCAAAAAGGTTATAAATGCTATCATCCTCCTTCAAACAAAGTATTTGTCACTCGAGATGTAATTTTTTGAGAATTGGAACATTTATATTCTTCTTCACCTTCTCCTCAAGGGAGGATATTATTGATGAGGAGAACCTTCTTCTTGAGGCTGGTATTACGAGTAGTACTATACCACCTTATCCTATAAATTATTCTCTTATTTCTGTTGTTGTCTCTGATAAATCTACACGAGGAGTTACAGGAGTCATATGCTAGACAGAATGAGCCCGAGTTAAGGACCTTCGAAGAGGCAAGAATAAGGTCACCATTTCAGCACCACTACACCAACCCTACTGAGAACATAGTCCTGGTAATGCTAATGGTGAGAATCCTAATTCTACTTGTTCTTCTGATGATAATGACCTTCCTATTGCTTTTAGAAAAAGGGTTAGATCTTGTACTCAACATCTTATCTCTAATTTCTTAGCCTATAATAAATTATATGCATTCTACATTTCCTTTGTTTATTCCTTATCTTCAATATCTGTTCCTCAAGGGTGGAGAGATGCAATTAGTGATAAACATGTTATGATAAAGGAGATGAATGTCGTGAAAAAGAATGATACATGAGAATCAGTTAGTTGCAAATGGGTATATACAGTCAAACAGAAGCCGGATGGGACAGTTGAGATACTCATAGCCAAATTAGTTACAAAAGGATATACTCGAACCCGTGGGATTGATTACCAGGAGACATTTGCTCCTGTGGTGAAGATGAACTTTGTTCGTACCATAATCTCATATGCAGCAAACTTTGACTGGGATCTTCAGCAATTGGATGTAAAAAATGAGTTCCTTCATGGACTTCAAGGAGGAAGTATACATGAAAATACCTCCTGGTTTTGTTTCATTTGCCACCAAGGGTAAGGTTTAAAAGTTGTGAAAGGTTCTGTATAGTCTGAAGCTATCTCCCAAAGCCTGGTTTGGTAGATTTCACAAAGCAATGATAAAATTTGGGTACAAGCACAGTCGAGCACATCATACTCTATTTGTCAAATAAATAAAAGGTAAGACTACCATTCTTATTGTTTATGTTGATGACATTGTGGTGACAGGAGATAATAGAGAAGAGAGTTAATCTCAAAGCAAGACTAGCCAAAGAATTTGAGATCAAAGATCTTGGTTCTTTGAAATATTTTCTTAATATTGAAGTTGCGAGAGCTTCTAGTGGGAATTTTCTATCTCAAAGGAAATATGTATTTGATCTTCTAACAAAAACTGACGTGTTGGGATGTAAGACTACTGATTCAGCAAGATTTTCCTATCTCAAAGAAAATATGTACTTGATCTTCTAATAGAAATTGGCATGTTGGGATGTAAGACTGTTGATTCTCCTACCGAAGTTAATCATCATCTAGTAAGTGGCACGGGACCTATGATTGATTGAGAAATATATCAACGGTTGGTGAGACGACATTATCACATGGAGGCAATCTACAGAATTTTGGGGTATCTCAAGTCTGCTCCTGGGAAAGGTTTATTATTCGCACCACATGATCATATGAGAGTTGAAGCATTATTCAGATTGGGTTGGCTCTATAGATGATCGTCGTTCAACATCTGGATACTGTTCATTTGTTGGAGGTAATCTTGTTACTTAGCGCAGTAAGAAACAATCTGTGGTGGCGAGATTTAGTGCTAAGGTCAAATATCCAGCTATTGCATTGGGTATATGTGAACTACTGTAGCTTCGAACTTTGCTAGAAGATTTGGATGTTACAACTAAAAGGCCTATGCAATTATTTTGTGATTACAAGGCAGCCATTAGTATTGCAAACAACCCGATACATCATGATAGAACGAAAGCACATTGAGATTGACAAGCACTTTATTAAAGAAAAGTTAACTAGTGGTCTTATTTGTTTACCTTTCGTCAAAACAGAACATCAGCTTGATGATATTTTGACTAAGGGTCTTAGTAATAAGATGTTTTATCCATTATGCTTCAAATTGAGTATGTGAGACATCTATACACCAACTTGAAGGGGAGTGTTAGAAGATAAAGTTCCCATAATTGTAGTTAATCTTATCCCATAATTAGTGTGTACACATTGCTGTAAATTAGGAATTTCCATAACTGTAAATTAAGGATTGTTATACTTATGTATATATAAACCAATGTAATTGGGATGAAATTAATGAAATGAATTATAAACCAAAACCTCTGTTTCTTCTACATATAATAAATGATAGCAGTAAAAATTCTCTTTATTTAGTCATCCTCTATTTCTCAATCCTTAAATAGTCGTGTTTTTGGTGCTTTGATCCACCGAAAATCTTCTTTTGCCAGTCTTTTTTAATTACTGAGTTTTCTCTAGCCCCTTATATTTAAAAAAGCAAAGTTTCACTCAAAAATTAAGAATTTTGTGGTCATTGACTCTTGATTATCTTAACCCTACAGAGTTGAAATAAAAACTTTTATTTACAAATCATTAATTAAATAAAAACAATTAAATAAAAACTTACCATACTTCTCAAGAAATCGAAGAGCTTTCTCAAGGAAGGATGGGCCTCCATCTATATCTTCTAATGCTAGCAAAATGGGTCGTCCAACAACTAAGGATTTAACGGGACGTTTTTCCCTCCCTAGATAATTTATTTAAAAAATTAGTTAAATTTCATTAAAATTAATAAGTAGGAAAATGGAAGGTATAAGATAGAGTCACTAGAAAATGCCAATATAAAAAGAAAATGCAAAGATGGTGAAGAACGAACATTGATGGAAAGACCCTTCCATTGTATCATTAGCATCATTCCGAAAAATCCCATTGTGTCCCATCACAAGGGCCGCGCTTGGTGCTTGTGCAAGAGCAAGTTCTAGGGCTGTCTTCCACTCATACAAGTCCTCTGATGACTCTGCCTGTAATATAAAATTAAAATCTTATGGGAGGAAGTAAATGAATTGTAAGGACATGAGAATTGGAGGATAAATGCCCAAGATTTCAAAGAAAGACGCCTCATGTTTCATACCTTGTTAGTACTTGAAGAAGAATAATTTAAATATAAAATAAGATAAAAGAATAGAAAAGTTCAGAAGGAAGAAAGAAACAAAGAAAGAAAGGCAACATCTACACAGCCAAGCACCTTAAGAGTAAATGCCCGCCCATCGCGTCCATCAGGAAAAAGTACAGTTAGAAGCTTTTTATCTTCTCTAACAACAACACTGCAAATAAAGAGCTTCAATTATCCACATGAAATACTGATATAGCTCAAAAAAAAAACTGCATCAATCGTACCTCCCTGAATTGTTCAAGTCAATACCTCCCAAAGTCAAATTTATTTCACCACCTCTCTGGGGAAGTGCACTCTATATGAAAACCAAAACTCATGATTAGTATATGTTCCCATATAATGTAAAATTTGAAGATCGTCAGTATGCAGTGAATCAGATATGATATTTGTCAGGGATTGAAACAAACAACACCCAGATATCAAGTTAATAGTTTACTCAAGATCCTCGAACTGCAGATGAGAGAAGACAAATGTTACAAAGGGGAAAAACCCAAAGTGACTGTTTACAAAGACCTTACTCCACACGTGTCTATTTCTGTGTGTTGGGATGGAAGATGGTAAAAGTTCACTAGAGCATGTATCTTCCATTCCATACATTTATTCTTTGGTTTGCATATGGTGAATATATCCTAGAGTCAAATATTCTTTGTACAAGCCTTTTTGTGATGTCTGAACCAGTTGTTCCTTATTAAAGCTGTGAAGCCTCTTCAGAGATTATGTAATTGAAACCAATTTATTTGCTACACCTTCTATTTAGTCTTTCTCGGAATATCAGAATTGAACCATCCTATTTTTCCAGTATAGTTTCATTAAAGCACCAAAACCAAGGGTGAACCCACGTACACCAATCATATTTAGAATCAGATGTACAAGGGACATCGTTTTTAAGCCTATACAATATAAATTGTATAGCCCTACTATTCCACTTGTCAAAAGAAACAAAATAAAATCCTACTATTTTTCAAATTCAAGCAATCAAAAGTGCCAAGATGAATTTGTTTCACAATTCTTTTACACCCAGAAACTCCAGAGCATCCCCATTTTCAAATACACAAGTCTGGTTCTGTTCCTTCTTCAGTTCTTCTATTCTTCTATGTCTAGTTATCAGCATTGAACCTTGCAATCAGATGTGGAAGTCATTCTTTCCGAGTATAATAAGTGTACAATACCTTCAAATACAAGTAACCTGAAAAACAACTAAAAGAACCAATCTTTTGTTTCAAAGTATGCAAAAGAACCTGAGGATCCCACTTTTGTCCCTACCTTCTCTCCTCCAGCCTTTCAAGCTTAATAATCATAATATGCTCTTCCCTTTTCAATGAAACCCTATTGCACAGCCTAACTCCTTGTCTACCCTCACAAACCATCCCCTCACATACTGAAACTCTTCACTAGTAATGTTCACAGCACCAGAAAAGCAGCCCTAAGCTAACCACTTTCCTTTGTATCCCTCTTCATTCATCATTAATCCACCATTTCAATACCTAAGTTCAAGCAGCATATTAACTACTATTAAGATATAACAATAGACCCTATATATAGTCACCACAAAGGTGGATGCTGAACAGGTGGATGCTGAACCTTGAAAGTTACCACATCAGTACTGCATATATAAACAGACGACACGAACCTTTCAAGAAATAGTAAAGTACAAAAAGAAAAAAAATAACGAGGTTTCATATGTGAAAATTAGAGAATTATTTCAGCCATTTGCATCATTTAGTTCATGTAAATTGATGAAAGCTAGCAATTTAGTCAATGAGCTTAGTTCGACCTACGTATTACGTTGACTGCTTGAGTATTGATTTATAATCTATTCCAAGTGTAAACCGAATTTGTAGATATAAACTGCTCGCTGTCAGCCAGATCTGAGCTCGCCATATGCTCCCTTTTCAGTTCACCACATCATAACAAACCCCGTTATATAAAATTGTGAACTTGCTTGCTATAAATGGATTATGTGATTGCATGAGTACTCGGACCATCACAGTATTTACTGGATAGTTCCACAAACACAATTTAATGGTTTTGACATTTTACAAAGCTTTTTTTCTCATTTTCCTCTTTTCCTTCTGGTAGTAGTGACGTAGTACCCATCACCAACTACCATAGTGAGGTCCCGAAAATCCCCAATCCCATGAGGTTTGAAACTTCAAAAAGGTGGTTACTGGGTTAAGCCCTTCACCTTCTGGTTGCCCCTAAACCTCAGCTATAAAGTTTGTTTTCTTTTTGGACAAATGAAGATTCTTATTTTTTATTTCTAGTTTATTACTAAGTACGATGTTTACTTAATTTATTTTAAATAGTGGAAAGAATATGGTTACAAAGCTTGAACAAGTTATTGTGACGTTGATTTCCATAGATCTCATTGTATTTGTACGACTTAATGACCCCCCCCCCAAAAAAAAAAAATTAAGACTAATGTTTTTATTTTACTAAAACCATTGAACTCTCATTTTTTCAGCTAGAACCTTAACATCTCTAAAGGGTATCAAAATAACCTTAATTCTCACCTGATGTCTAAGTATGGTTAACCAAATCCAAGGTGGCACCACATGTGGTATGTGATTTGTTAAAAAAAGAAAAAAAGTTTTCTATTTTTTGCTATCATTACTTCACACACCAAAGAAAATTATAAATTAAAAGAAATTCCCAGAACTATTTTTTTTATAAAAAAACCCACAATCTAAAAATTGTAAAAAATGAAAACTAATTAAAACTAAAAATAAAACAATGAAACCATAACAAAAATAGTTTTAAAAAATAAACAATCATTTAAAGTCACGTGCAGTGATGTGATCGTCTTTCCCAATTTGAAATCACGACACACCGGGTCAAAGAATTTTCACCTCTTCCTCACAAACCCACAGTAAAACAGTCACCAGCTACAGTCTCCAATTTCGGTCACAATGTCTTTGCTATATCTTTACACTTGTATACAAATAAGTATACATAACCATCAACATGAAAGCCACCAGCAATAATAATTTTTATACACCACACTACCATTAATCCATCTACTCCAGTGGCCATTATCAAAATCTGCGCCCCTTTGTTGTGGTAAATCCTATGATTCCTATATCCTTCTCAAGCCCTCTTTAATTTATCTCCATCCTTACAATTTTGATCTCTGTTTTTCCGCCGGCATGGAAATAGCTTTTAAAAAGTATTCCTGTACTAGAACTCATTGCTTTTTGGAAAATTCAATCTTCACTCTCTATTTGATATTTGCTCAGATCTTCCATAATACTGACTTGTAAACTTCATGGTAGTTAATTCTTAGATCACGTACAACCCTTCTTGCTCTGCTTCATTTTCAGTTTCATTTCTCTCCAACTAATTTCATCTGCAATGTAATGTAATGTCATGTGTTCTGCACATGAGAATTTTTTTTCCTTTTTAATTTCAGAATTTTATTTGGTTAATTAAATAATGTCCGCAAAAAAAATTCACCACATCAGATGCCTCGTCATGCCATCTCAGCATTAGTTAAACATGGTTTGACCTATGATAAAATTTAGGTCTTATGTGACTCTTTAGGAGATGTTAACATTATAGTTGAAAAATACAAGTTCGAAGGTTTACAAGAAAAAAACATGAAAGCTCAACAGGTTTTTTTTGTTATTAAGTCGTGTTTGCATCTAGCATGCATGTTATTCTCTAGTATAGCAATCAAGTCATTTTGTGAAGGAAAAAAAATCACTTTGCATGCATTTGTATTCGACAACTTAAACATCTAGGGAATTGAGTGCAACATCTCCATGTAAAAACATGAAAACCCGATAACCATCATACTACTTAGTCAAACACCGTCTACACATATATATCTCATTTTAAAAGTAAAGCCTAGCAAATCGCTACAAAAAAATCATAAAAACAATTGAATTAAATGTATAAATCTTATGGGAGACTGCTACTCAAATTAAAAGACACTAATTTAGCTACTACAGTTGGCACAGATCTCAGGGTTTCCAATAAGCTAGCTGATACTGACACCTACACGGAAGCATCTTCTTATATCATCTTTTTTTCTATAGGCTACTAGCATCAGTGGAAATTTCCTATAAAACGCCATAAGAAAATATGGGAAAGTAATATAATTCGAAGAAATAAAAATCACCCCATTCACAAGTTTGGAATCAAACATAAGGATAACATATATACTAACAGGATCATTTTTGAAAAAGACCAAAGAGGTGCGTGTGAGGATAAACCAACGCTTCTTCCAAGATTTCCAGCCTAGACCTGCAGATCACAGAAGTTCAAAATAAGATTAGTTTACAGTGAGGAAATATAAAACCTTTTTACAGTAAACTAACCTTGTTACAACAAACTATGGCAAACACATAAATGAACAAAAGATTGAAGACAAGAACACAATATTTACATGAAAATCCAAATCAGGAAAAAACACGAGCGAGAGATGAAAAGATATCACTATATCAAATCGTGAAAAATGCAATATTTGAAGAGAACTGATTCTTTCTCTGCAAGTGACTAAAAATTTGAAAAAGAATAGAAGATAGAACCCCTAGCTATAATGACATATATATATATATATATATATAGCTGGGCAAAAAATATAATAGACCAAAATAACATAACAGGTACATACCATGGGGGCTTCGCCACCGCACCCCCTCCACCTCAGTTCTCCACTAGCACCACTAAAATATAATTCCGATCGGGCCAACAGATCCAAACTAGAATTCGTGACACAATCAAACCTTAAGTTGATTTTAGGATGGTGGAAATTCAATGTTCTATAAAAAATTATAGTGAACCGACAAAAGTGTAAATTCAACTTAAACCATTCACTTTATTTTATTTTGGATAAGTAAACCATTCATCTTTTGCATTGTTTTTAAGAAGATTAAGTTAAATTGGTGAAATAAAAGTACCTATCACATATTTTCATATAAAAATCAAATTTTTAGTTTTTCTTTTTAAGTGTATAAAGTAGAATTCTACATTTGGCAACTATAATTAAAACTATTCTCCTAATTAAAATCTACTACTATAATTATAACTTCTAGAAATCCTACTTAATATAAGCAATAAATAATTATATTAATAATCAAATATTTTTCTCTCTAAGTAAACATACAAAACTAATAGTAAATTTGATTAAGTTCTTGATTTTTCTCTTCTGTTCCACATCATTCTCCTTGCCATTGAAAAAAAACTCGTCCTCGAGTTATGAAATATCAAAGAATAAAATAAACCACAGTCGGGAAGATGTCTTCCAACAAAATGCATGCATTCGATGCTCCAATGTCATGGTTCTAATTTTCAGGAATAGCAGCTACATAATGTATAATTTTGAAATAGCTTGGGACACTAAAGTTTCATCATGATAGGGAAAATCAACATATTTGACATCTACTTTTTCTTCCTTTTTGTGTTCAACCTCTTCATCAACTTTAAGAACCTATGAAATGTCTTTTTCGCAAACCACTTTTGAGTCTCCAATCTACCAAACATCCTCAAAATATGTTTTTTCATAACTAGCCATATTTGAATCTTCAAGTTGTCTAATATCTGCAACTCTCTCTTTATCAATACCCCTTGTTGAACATGTAATTGGGTTTCCTCTTATGAACTTGGCAATCTAGTTGAACAGCCCCAATTAAGATGAATACTTCTTAGCTTTGGAACAAAATACTAATGAACATAGCATGTGGATAAGTACTCATAAAGAATCTTTAAATCTGTAAAGCTTCATTCAGAAAACTATAAAACATCATTCAACTTTCAATCATCAAAATCATATGGAAAATAAGACTATCTTTTAATTTACTCGCGCATGACAAAAATTTGATACTTAAGTTGCTTGATTTTAGGTTAAAGGAAGTATGGATCGTCAAACTTGTCCAAATTGTCAAACATGGAAAAAGACATTGTAAATTTTTTGTTGATAAATTGAGACTATGACAACGACAACGATTCCTACTGCAGCTTGCGCCTTCATCTTGGATTGGGATATCGATTCTCTAGCAAACTTGCAAACTTTGACATATTAAGGACACCAAGAAAATTTAGGTAGAAAGAAATTAGGTGAAATTAAAAGATAATTTTGGCTCTTATACCAATTTGATGTACGACAAAGTGGAAAGAAAAAATAAGAATACTTATCCCTAATCATAGTGAAACACACAAAAGTACAAAGCTTCAATCTCAAATCAATAATCTGAAAAATAATAAAGATTTATATGAACTCTTACGACTTAGTGACCAAGTAAAGAAACCTAATATAATATATATATATACATACATATATATACATATATAATCTCCTAATCAAAATCTACTACTATAATTAAAACTAATCTTTTAATTGGAATCTAATACTATAATTAAAACTAAACTCATAATTAAAAATACACTACTATAGTTAAAACTTCTATAATATCCTACTTAATATAATTAAAAATAATTACCTTAAAACCCAAATATTTATCTCTAAATTACAGTATAAAATTAATCATAAATATTCAAAAGCCAATCTGAATGAAAATAACTATTACACTTTTATTCATATTGGCTTCTGAATATTGATCTTCTGATTCTTGTTTTATTGCATCCGTAGACTCCATGCTTATCTTGGATTCTTTGCCTTCATTTTCTTCATCCAAGGAGTCTTCATAATGTTGAGCTAAAGTTGCAAATACTTGCTTCTTTAATTCTTTTTTCCCAATTGTGGGAGATTTGGACAGAATTTCTTTCTTGAGAGAGGAGATTGTCCTATATATATTTATCTATATATGGGAGTTATGAATAGCAAATAGTTGCTATAGTCGCTATTTGGCCAACGCATCTCTAGTCGGCCATGAGATAAATGGATACGCCAGATTTAAGAGAGTAAAAAGCGTTATACACTACTAATAGAGGCAGAAGGCCATATAGATGCATTGGCCAGATAGTGACCCCTATCAACTAATTATTATTATATATTGTCTTACTGGATATTTTACTTAATTATTTTATTTTGTAGACAATGTTAAGATATATATTTAATTATATTAGTAAAATATACTGGAGGTTTAAATTTTAATTATAGTAGATATTATTAGGATTTTTCTTCTTTATTTAATTAGATTTTATTTAGATGCTATGTTTAGGGTTTTCTTATTTGTCCTACAACCTATCATTTTAATATATTTGAATAATTAATTATTATAGAATTATTTATGGCTTTTAGCCTAATTATCTTCTTTTTATCCCCAAGTTATCTTCTTTGTGGCTTTTGTCCTGCATCATTTGATATTAAAGTCAAACCTGGTGTTTAACCTATCTTCTTCCTATCCAACTTTTTAGCCTCCATCAATTGTCGAAGTTCGCTAGAAAGTCGACAACATCCGAGGTGACAACGCAATCTCAAATCTATCCCAAACTAAGACGACGACATAATCTCAAATATATCCCCAAACCGAGACAACAACGTAGCCCAAAACTGAGAAGACAATGTAGTCTCAAATCTATCCAAATAAAACCATTGTCACAAACCACCACGTCTAAAATCCACTTGCTTAGTTTCCAATATGTAGTCCAAAACACAGCCTTATCCAAAAGAGGAACAACTGTTGTAGCCAAAAAACCTCTGCCATTTACCTAAGCAACAATCTGCATCGCAAGTTCTTCACCCCCAAAAAAAACAACAAAAACCATTGCTGCCAAACAGCCCCTTAATCTGCCAAACACTGTTGGGTATCCACTTGTATTGATTATTTTGATGATAACATTTAATAGAATTTAGGGGAAAAGAAAAATATTAAATTAAATTCCTTTCCATAGGATTTATAAAATACATTTCATATACTTTTAAATATTTATTTTAAAAATCTTCTCACTCGTTGAATTAGTTTATCAATTGACCTTAATATTTGAGATGAATTTAATTCATATAATAGCATTTCCTGAGGCAAGGAGAATTTCTATACCAAAATGATAATTGCTGATTCTCTTTTCACCATAACAAATTAGGAAGGAATTCCTCTTCACTTTTAGCCCTTCTTCTGATGGATTACCAATATGAGGATCACCTTCACAAAATCTTTAAGGCTACAAAGTGGTGGACCGAAAATTGGGTTAATCTTGGCCATTTAATTTGAATTGAAATGATCTCATCACTTAATTTTTAAATCGACCAAACTACCCCCAAAGCCTTACTTTCTCCTATAAATACCAAGGCCTTCATTCACTATTTTCCACTAATTCACAAAGTTTGAAAGCTAAAAACTCTCCTTGCATGCACTATAAGAAGCATGATGAATCAAACTTTTACAGAAAAAAAGGTTTTTAGTGTTTGTTTATTTTTTGTATATGTGAAGAAAAGAGTAATCCAGAGTCATAGAGAGGTCAACGGGAAGTTGGCTCTCTAACGCAATTATGAGTTAAGGATGAGACTTTTATTTCAAGACCAGATCAAGACATAGAATAGAAGTATGGGTTACACGTACAACTAAGTTTGAGGAGGCTACGGTGAGCTACTGTCTACAACAATTAGTTGTGCATAAGTTCTAAAACTTTGTAAAGATTTCTCCACTTGTTGAAAGAGCTTTTTATTACCAATAGTAATAGGATCTCAAGTCCTGCAAAGAAGCTTGAGATTGAACATAGTAACATACCCCGAGTTGTATGTTGTGAACCAGCTAACTTTTTGTGTGTTGTGTAATTGCTTTTATTTCTCTTCAATTATCACATAGAAATTAAATTTAATAAATACTTAAAAGGCCAACGAATTTTGTAAGCCATGTTTAACTATTCAACCTCCTAGATTATTATTTTCCTTTCACACGGCCTTCCCTAACCCTCAATTTCCCGCTTTTTCCCTAAAATAGCCTACTAGAAACAAACACAATGCGAAAAAAAATTTGGATCGCAACCCCTTCAAAAACCTCTAAACCTAAATACAAAACTATACACAATAGGCAAATTTAAACAAACCTAGTCAAAAATTCTAAATGAAGAACACCACAAACTCCACAGTTGAAGAGCAATGAAGAAATAAAGTAGCACGACTCTGAAGTTTGAACTCTAATTGTACATATCACACGTGTCCAAAAACCACAAGTTATAAGGCCTACGCATGTGCAGCATATCATTGGTATTGAGACGACTAAGAACACAGGACCAAACAACTAAAAATAGGAAAATCAAAGGCTATAAGACCTTTGCATCTGCAACACATCATTCATCATTCATCATTCATAATTCATATTCAGATGACTGAGAACACGGGCAATTAAGAATACAGCAAGAGTTCAGGATGGATTTGAATTTAATTTGAGAACATCAAGCTTGTCATTAGTCATTGCTAATCCATGAACAGGAGAACCATTAATAGCCTGCAGCCAAAGAGCATCTATCGTAAGAGTGAAACAAGTTGAGCAACCAATTTGCATCATACGATTTCTTTGCACCAATCATTTAAACAAATTATCATTTCAGTCCAACCATCTCCAACTCATTATAATCATAGCCAAACACCCACCTACACATCAAGGGATAAAGTGCTCCTGCTAGCACGAACAAGTTAAAGCCATTGACATTGCCTTTGGAATCAGTCATCTCGCGCTTAACTCCCTTCCTTGTCAACCATGGTAATCAATTTGAACCTCCATAATGCCTTCTTTAAACTCGCCAAAAGGCCCAACACCTTTACCAAGATGATGATCTAGCACTTGCTCAGAAGCCTCATGCTACTATTTCAGTCACAACCGGTCTTCTTAAACCATAGTCAATGAAAATTTCCTTATGGTTGAAGCTTCCAACTGATGAACCCATATTACCAACCACCGCTAGCAACTCTATTTAACATCTAATGGTATTGGGGTAGCAAAATCCTTAGTCCTATGCAGAGCAGTTTGCAACAGAGGTGAACAACTTGCAACATAAGATATTTTAGACCTAACTACACGATTTGCACTGTGATAATTGATTACATTATTTTCCCACTTCTAATCATCAGCCCCTAACCAACACTTCCATTAACTAGACTAGTTAATTTTCAAGAGGGAGAAGAAGACCAAACTTATTTGGGTAGAAGTAGTTGATAACGAAATGTGTGCACGAGGTGTCACACAACATGGTCCTAGATAAGGGCGGTATGGCGACAAAGAATTCATGTTGTTGATCCCAACTACTTTAGGACTTGAGCTTAGTTGAGTTGAGTAGGTTTCAAGAATTTTATGTAAATAAGTTTGGGCTAAAAAGTTGTCATAAATAGAACAAAGGTGCTAAATTTGATAATGAAGTTTGAAGGAAAGACATAAGAAATAGTGACATTCTTGAAGGGTCCTCAACATAAGCGAAGCTCAAACTTTCATAGTTTGTCCGATAGGACAAATGTCTCAAATTCTAATAATTTTGAGAAATGGCGAAACACAAAGGGTTTACAACCTGAATACATGAAGTCCGAGGTAAGGATATACGAGATAACAACATTCTTTAAAAGGTCCTCCACATACACCATGCTCAAACTTGTATATACTGTACCAGATTGCGAAGCACCAGCAGCCACTGATTAGTCCCATCGAAAATTTCCAAATATCTAGTTTGAAATTTTGAGTCGATTATGTTTTGAGATATATTTAGTGTACATGTAAATTGTGTTTTCGTATGTACAACTATATATGCATTCATCTCAAATTTTCAATGAAAGGATTAGATGAAACTATACTTCAGCAGTTCAGCTAATGTGATGTAAAAATTCACTTGAGCCATAAATTATACAGAAAATTTCATTAACACATGAACCATGAGTTCATATGCAAAATATAATTAGCATGACAAGAATATTGAAAGACATGAGTAAGAAGTAAAAAGGGTGTTGAAAGCGAAAATTCAGAAACTATTACTGACCTTTTGAAGATATGAAAAGCGGCCCACTCTTAAAAACCTGCAAATAATTTCATAAGTTCTATAAGTTACAAAGAAAAATACAACCACACTTGTGATAAGAAAAGGCATAAGCATTATAACTTCTAGACATAGTAAAGGTATATCAAGGAACAGACTTGCTGGTAGAGAAATCAATTAATTCTCAACTAATTCGGGAATTAGCACAAGCATGGAACAGAAATAGAGAAAATTACATATGGTTCAGAAGAGTTATTATAAAGACTTGAGTATCCATAGAGTTCAGTAACGTCTCAAATGTATCTCCTCAAATTGTGATTTTATCCTGTCATTTACATATGAATGCAGGCAAGGAAAGATGGACATTAATGATAAACATGATTTTCAGCCCACGAGAAGCTATCAGCCTCTGTTAAAACACCGGAATGAAGAAAATGCTTGTAAGCATATATTGCATAAAAATATTATTCTGAATAAGCTGACTATTGAACACTTCAACCTTTTTGTCATTGAAAATAAAATTTGCAATTTGAAATTGTAAAATCAGATAAAATTTAAGAAAATGAGGGTTTAGTTTAATAGTGGCGGCGTGGTAGTGAAATTGTATTGTTATATTTGACGAAATTATATGTCATTTCATACTATCATTAATATATAAAATAAATTTTTTTAAAAAAAATAACTTTTTCTGGAACAATTTTGTTTTGCAAATGGGACTCTTTTTATGAATTGGAGCAAGCTAACAAAAAGGCCTAGATTTTATGAAATTGGCTTCGATGTAAGTTTACATTCCCATAAAGGTTTCACCTTTTATGAAACTGTAAGAATTTTCACAATCAAATACCCAATAATTCCATTAATTCCATTATACGAGCAATTATAGTACTGACCCCAGGTCATCAAATACATGCTTCATGACCCCAGGTTGTCTAATTGAAACACCGCATGCCTAATTAACAAACTGCATTATAAGTCCTCACTAAGCTGGAAAACAAACTTCACAGTAAATTTGTAACTAATTACTTAGAAATGCAGAAGTAAATTTGAAACTGCTAAATTATTAAATCCCCCACCACCACTACTGAACCTTTATCCAACTAATTGACTTAAATTGACTACAAAAATAGTATTTTTCACATATAAAATAGGCAGAAGCTAGTATACCGTGTTTGTAGCTCCAATTCGGGGACGCTCGAACGACGTCAATGGAGCTGACATCTTCACACAGAAACAAGACTACAACTACGAGCATTGAGATGAAATAAATCAAATTAAAACCACTCAAAACATCAATTTTTCAACCAAACAAGTCCTTGCAGTTTCGCATTGAGTTTACATGGATCGAACAAAAAGCTCCGGTGTAGAATCAGCCGAGATCTAGGGGAAGAAAATGATAGGGCTTGAAACGGATGAAGAAGAATCACCAAACAAAACAACAAAAGCTAAACACTTTCTCTCTCTAAAAAAAACACTTTCTCCCTCTAGAATGTGTGTTAAGATTAGGTAGAATTCAATAGTGAGTTATCGTGGTAAAATGGGAAGGTCGTTCATGCTTTACACCTACTCTATCTATTACACTTTTAAAGATATATAATAATATAGAAGAAAATGATACTCCCCGTCTCGCAAATTGATTAATCTAAAATTGATAATTAAACAATTTTATTTATACTAGATATAACTCCCCGCATTGCGGCGGAATTATTTAAATTTTTAATAATAAATGTGTGCGTATAATTAATAAATTAAAATATAATAAAAAAATAGTATATTATTGTACGATGATCAAATTTTACATAGAAAAATAAATGAATATACATATTTCAAATTCTGGTGCTAGTAAGTAGCAGCATTTTATAATCAATTAATAAAAGGGAAAGTATATATTTTTGTTCTATGAAGTAAACAATCATGCTTACTACAAAAGTTTTACTGCAAAATGTGTGAGAGAAGCTTGAATCAAGCTAAATAAATATTGACAAAATCATATTGCTCTGTACTGTAACAAATGCGAAGTAAGACATTGATCCCAAAAATTCTGTAAGAAAAATTAACACTTCCAAAGTCTTAATATCCTTAATCTGACCAAACCCTTAAATCTGATCAAACATACTTATTTATGTGACTTAAAATGAAGATACTAAATAATCAAATTAAGAAATAAACTCAGTTCCTTACTGTTGATATAAAAAACGTGAATAGCTATAATCTAAACACAAACTTTCCAATCGAAAACTCACCAAAATTTTCAATTAAACACGATTGACAACACAAATATCAGATCAATCAAATCAATTGCAAACATTATTCCGCATATCAGCAACTAAATGCAAATGTAATAATCTCAAATTTTAACACATAATATCTAAAAATTTAGAAAATAGGCAAACCAATGAAATAATTCCACCTGCTTCTGGGTTATATTTCACACTCCTGCATATAGTTGTGACCTGTAAATAATAATGTGTGTATTTAATAGAAGAAAGACAGAGAGACAAAACGGAAAAGAAGAGAGAAATTGACCATGAAGAAGAAGAAGTCATGGTTCCTATTCACTTATGAGAATAAATAATTAGCCTAATTAATATACATATATATATATATATGTATGTATATGCATGATGATTAGGTCAGGTGATCATTAACATTATTTAAAACCCTAATTCTGTTAGGAAGTTTTATCCATATAAAATTTTGTTCATTGGTTGTTGAAGAGATTAAATTCTACTTGGTTTGTTATTATTTATCCATAATTTAAAAAAGGATAGGATATAATTAAGATAATTAGTTTGTTATTATTTTTCCATAATTTTAAAAGGGATAGGATATAATTAAGATAATTGGGACATAATTAAAATTATTTAAGATGGACAGGCGTTGAATTTGTAGAAGGAATATGTCAATATATGGTGTCATGTACTGTGATTTAGTATATATAATAGATTGAAAAAAAATTTGGAAGCTAATAGATTGAAGTTTTAAAATGAATATGGAAATATTTTTTAATTACATGGAACTATGAAAGTAATTAATTAATTATAGAATAAATTTATTAGGCACATGAAAAGTAGGTAAAATAAATAAAAGTCTAATATTAAAGGAAATTTACTTTTCAAATAATTAAAACTAATTTTTCATAAAAAGTAAGTTGGTCATATCGTGTTTAAATTGATCCAATCTGGTTGTTGCCTAAGAGAGTTATCTAATTAATGGATCCTAAAATAATGTGGTTGTTGATAATATCCATAAAATAAGGTGATCGGTATATAATATCCTAAGTAATTGTCAATGGTATTTTTATCAAAGACAATAAGAAGCATTAATTAGGATGGACATGTGTTAAATTTATAGAAGGACATGTGTCAATATATTGTGTCATGTACTGTGATTTAGTATATATAATAGATTTTCGAACTTTCAAAAACAAGAAGTTATAGTAAATTAAGTATAATTTTTTATTATTATAATCTCTTAATCTATATATTTAAAAGAAAATTATATAAATTTAATTTTAAAATTGGTCAATTCGACTTTAAAATTCAATCTAAATTGGTCTTTCGAAAAAAAGTAGTATAGTTTTTAAAGAGATAAAGGGTAAAAAATGGAAGAGGTGTTTATATTGTGTTTGTAAGTTTTTATTTGAGATAAAGGGTAAAAAGGAAAATGAAAGAAAAATAATTAAAATTCTTCCAAATCTCATGTTTGTGAGTTTTTTTAGAGAGGAAGTAAAAAGATTTGGAGGTAAAATTAATTTAATTTTTGGTTCAAAATTTTCCTTTGTGGGGATATGAAGGGATGGAAAAATAAAATATTTTATATTACTAAAAATAACCTTATAAAATAAATAATATGACAATCTTGTTCTTAATTATTATAACTCTCAATTTTTTAAAATATAAATTTTCTTTTTCACCGACCCCGAGCCCCACCCGCCACCCGCCACCCGCCACCCGCCACCAATCCCCAGTGCCTCCACTAGTAGGAAAGTTAAAATTTGGTAAAAATTTTCATATTCTTGTATAATAATTAAAATTGGATATTGAAATTAGATTATATGAAAATGATGATCTAAACCGTAGTTTATCGAGTCTTGATACTGCCTTTGTTTCAAAAAGAATAAAATAATCTCTACATCATTTTCTAAAGACAATTGGTAGAATCTTAAAACTCAACTAATCATGAATTCATTTAATTTTATTTAATTCAATTATTTTTATCCAAATTTATTTAAAAGCTACTATCAATTATAATTTTGTTATTTTAAGTATTTACATCAAATTTATAATTTATAATTTCTTAAATTGAGTTCAAGATTCTTTCTTTAGACAATATTATCATTAATTATTATAACTTTCAATTTTAAAAAAAATAAATTTTCTTTTTTTCCCAATCCCTCGGCCTCCCCTCCCCTAGTGCTCCCACTAGTACAATTTTTTTACACTAGTACGCATATCTTAAAGTTAATATAACAGGAATTCACAAATAATATGAAAGGTTTGATCATATCTGTAAAACTCCGAATTTTATGAAATAAAAGTATTCAATTTTTCTATTTAGTAAATGGTTAAATTGATAACAAGTTAAAATTAAGGGTAATATATGAAAATTTTCAAAATATGCAAGTGATTATAAAATATTCATTGCTGTCGGGGAATATTCGTTTAGTCGTGGAATTTTCTTTCTGTAGGAGAATATTCGTACGACGGCGCAGCCATTTGTGGGCCCCATAACAGAATAACTGTCGGATGAAGAAAACGACAAATTTGAGTTTTTATAAATAACGGCGTAGTTGTTACCGTTAACACTGTTGGAATACCTGGTGGTTAAAATACAGTAATACGCGTAGTTGCACAGTAGCACATGGTATTGCACAGTATTTTTTTAATTATTGATTCTTACGTGAGAAGGAACTACTCAATAATTGTTACAGTAATTACTGTTTAATATTTTATTTTATTGAATCAATAATTGCTGCGTTGATATTTTATATTATTGTTGTTTCAATAATTGTCACTGCACAGTATCTCCATTATCAGATCAATAATTCATATTATTTGAATAATATTATTAGATATCATTATTGGCAATGTCTAGAAAGTTCTGTCAAGGAGAGGTTTGGTCACCTAATTGCGCGCCAGTAAGGAGAAATCCTTATCGGAAAGCCCCCTCTTTCCTGGGAACGGTCTGGTTGTCATAATTGTAATTCTGTAATATTATTTGTGAATAATTAATTATTGATCTATATGATAATGAAATATTTATTTGATGTGGATATAAATGATGGATTTATTTATGTGGTTATAAATGAAGGAATTAATGTTGAGGTATTTTATCTGTATTTTGTCGGATTGGATGTATTAAAAGATCAAATCAGTGTTTTTAGAGCTTTATTGTGTGAGTTATAATTTTTAATCTGACCGTTGGATCGTTATGATTTTTGGATATGTTATACATACATATATATATATATATATATATATATATATATATAAGTTGAGTATATGTTCACAAATTTTGAACCGTTAAAAATGAACGAATGATTTGTTATGAATTTTAAGAGGTGACTGATTCGGAAATTAGGTTTATAAATAATTTTGGTGAAAAATTCTAGAAATGGGTGGGCCCCACTTTTGGTTGTTGGGGAAGATGGCTGATTTTTGGTGGGTGGAATAGTAGCAGATAAAGCCATCAGGTAGCAGGTCAAGTCTGCTTCGGCGTGCTAACATTTTCCTATAAATAGAGGGCTAAGTTAGAATTGAAAATCACACCAGAATTCATAAGTTTTCTCTCTTTTTCTCTCTAGATTATCGAGTGTATTTTGTGAGTATTTAGATACTTGGTGAGTTACTATTCATCAGTGCAAGTTTCATTCAGCGTCATATCCGATATCCAGTCAGAAGTGTTGCTCTTTTGAGGTAGGGGATAGTAAGGGATATTAAGGGATGCTATATTCTTCATAATGATGTTATTCTTTCAATATCATTATATTGAAATATTGGTATGGATTTTATTGTGGAATTATTACCTTTTTGAGTCGGGATTACTATTCACGTATACGTCACTATTCATGTATATGACACTATTTACGTATATGACATTATTTACGTATACGGTATTATGTACGAATATGGAGTACTATTCACGAGTTACTATTTACGGATACTATTCACGACAAAAATTGGCTTTTTTTCTAACCAAATTATCATTGATTTATGATTGTTGCTCTTGAAAATAAATGCAATTGTTGATCATATTGTTTTTATTATCATATATAACATTTTTATAACCTTGATGTTGAATTTTTCTTTCACTTGAGTGTAAAGATGGGTAAATTATTGGTATGATCGTGACTGAGGAATATCTTTGACCTGTAGTGCAAAGATGAATTGTTAACTGGTATGATCATGACCATTGAATTTATAATTGAATATCGTTAGCTTAAGTGTAAAGATGAATTGATTAACATAGTTATAATTATTGTTTATATAAATTCTGAAATGATTATATATTTCTTTGAGATATGAATATATTTGGCCTGTAGTGCAAATATGAACTGTTGAGGAATATCTTTGGCTTGTAGTGCAAAGATGAATTATTGATGAATATCTTTAGCTCGTAATGCAAATATGACTTTTTGTTGAATATCTTTGGCCTGTAGTGTAAAGATGAGTTGTTGATGAATATCTTTGGCTCGTAATGCAAAGATGACCTGTTATTAAATATCTTTGGCCTGTAGTGCAAAGATGACTTGTTGATGAATATCTTTGGGCCGTAGTGCAAAGATGAATTTCTTAGTATGATTATGAACATGAACTGTGATTTGGTATAACCATGATCTTTGATGTTTCAGATGATGAAAATTATCTTTGTCCTGAATGAGAAAAGGAATTTAGAACTACAATTACGATTATGAGTTATACACGTGATTATGGACATGAATTGTTGATTGATGTTACAGGGATAAAACATTGTTGGTGGACTTTTAACATGGAGAAGATAATAGATTTTATGGTCTATTTGACTCTTCTAATGGATTGCTCGTTCCGCTGCAACTATGATTGAAAAGTTTATCATCTACCATATGTTCTAAATCTCTGATTTATTACTGATGAAGGCTATTGATAATTTAATTATCTTTAGTCATGATATTCTTTACTGAGCTAGTTGTGCTCACCCTTTTGCTTCACAATTCCTTTCAAGTAATAAAAGTGTAGCTGGGTCGAGCGGGGGATAACAGGGGAATAGAACGGTGGTCTATAGCTGTTGATGTTCTCCCTAAATAGTATGAAAATAATTTTATTGAGACTTTAGATAAGTGTGTCGCATTATATACGTCATTTGATAATTAATTTTGGTGAACTGAATAGGGTGAGGTGAACTCAACTTTGGAAGGGTGTTTTGTCACTATCATACAAGATGTCTAATGACATACAACCTCGTGTCATCATAAGACAGGGTTGTGCTCATCCACTTGCTGAGTATCTTTACGAGCACTACCTATATAATCTTGGTGTTTGTTTAAAGTATAATTTTCAATTAGAGACAGTGGAGATAATGATAAGTCAAGAGAAGACTCACTATTGGGAAAAATATGATAGTAATCTTCTCATTTTTCTTTGGGGTATATTGGGTCAACCAAGGATAATTCTGTGGCCATATGATATATATCACAACCTAGAAGCATGGCCTCCCATGTACAAAGGTTTCCTTGAGCACTTCCCAAAGATTCTAATTTCCAAAACACTTTTTGACTATACCTTTATGTAAGGTGTCATTGTGAGGTGCTATCCACGGTTGGGACATGAGTCACATTTGGTATATATTTGTATCCAAACTCACAGCATATGTGTTGTTGTATTTTGCACGACATTTGTTGTAATAAAGTTGTAGTTGTTTTCTGTACCATGTATTTGGCGACTCAGAATAGGTTGGATGGAATGGACCTATTTTGGGGTTGTCACAGTTGGTATCAGAGCTATAAGTAAAGAGCCCCGAGCCTCTCGCTGGTGACTTCCTGTTGATGGGGGATGCACCGAAGCCAGACTCTCCGTAGGGGACGCCGTTCTGCGGTGGCAAACTGATAGGTATCAGTGTAAGGTGCTGACACAAGTTGGTGTCCAGAGTTACATGTTGGTATCAGAGCTATAAGTAAAGATCCCCGAGCCTCTCGCTGGTGACTTCCTGTTGATGGAGGATGCACCGAAGCCAGACTCTCCGTAGGGGACGCCGTTCTGCGGTGGCAAACTGATAGGTATCAATGTAAGGTGCTGACATAGGTTGGTGTCCAGAGTTACAGTTGGTATCAGAGCTTAGGGATATGATCTCTGGCGGAGATCGGGGAATATAACTAGGAGGGGAGAGATGAGTAAATCCTTCGCTAGTGTGTCCTACCTAAGCTTATTTGTTGGTCAGTCATAATATCGGGATATTATGTGATATGTTAATTTGTTAAATTAACCCTTGTTTTGAAGCTGTATTCTAGAATGATATTTAAAATACAGGAGATGAGCAATGGAGAAATCATGATGACAGGAAAGATGAAATCTGAAATGAAAGCAAGGTATTCTCAACTCTTTGAAATACCAGGTACGTAAATTTCGGGGACGAAATTTCATAAGGAGGGGAGATTGTAAGACCCCGAATTTTATAAAATAAAAGTATTCAATTTTTCTTATAATTACAATTCAGTAAATGGTTAAATTGATAAAAAGTTAAAGTTATGGGTGAAATATGAAATTTTTTCGAAATAAGCAAGTGGTTATAAAATAATCATTGTTGTCGGGGAATATTCGTTTGGTCGTGGAATATTCTTTCTGTCGCGGAATATTCGTACGACGGCGCAACCATTTGTGGGCCCCATAACAGAATAACTGTCGGATGAAGAAAACGACAAATTTGAGTTTTTACAAATAACGGCGTAGTTGTTACCGTTAATACTATTGAAATACCCAGTGGTTAAAATACAGTAATACGCGTTATTGCACAGTAGCATACGGTATTGCACAGTATTTTTAAAATTATTGATTCTTACGTAAGAAGGCACTATTCAATAATTGTTACAGTAATTACTGTTCAATATTTTATTTTATTGATTCAATAATTGCTACGTTAAAATTTTATTTTATTGTTGTTCAATAATTATCACTGCACAGTATTTCCCATTATCAGATCAATAATTCATATTATTTGAATAATATTATTAGATAACATTATTGGCAATGTCTAGAAAGTTCTGTCTAAGGAGAGGTTTGGTCACCTATTTGCTTGCTAGTAAGGAGAAATTCTTATTGGAAAGCCCCCTCTTTCTTGGGAACGGCCTGGTTGTCATATATGTGATTCTGTAATATTATCTGTGAATAATTAATTATTGATTCATATGATAAGGAAATATTTATTTTATGTGGATATAAATGAGGGATATATTTTTGTGGTTAAAAATGAAGGAGTTAATATTGAGGTATTTTATCTGTATTTTTGTCGGAACGGAGGTATTGAAAATCAAATTAGGGTTTTTGAGATATTTTGCGAGGGTTATAATTTTTAATCCAACCATTGGATCGTGGTAATATTTGGATATGTTATACATATATAAGTTGAGTATATGTCCACACATTTTGAACCGTTAAAAATGAACGTATAATTTGTTATGAATTTTACGAGATGACTGGTTCAGAAATTGTTGAATTTTCGGAGTTAATCATTTTGGTGAAAATTTATAGAATTGGTGGGCCCCACTCTTGGTTGGTGAAGAAATGTGCTGAGATTTTTATTTAAATGTGGTGGGTGAGAATAGTAGCAGGTAAAGCCATCAGGTTGCAGGTTAAGTCTGCTTCGGCGTGCTAACATTTTCCTATAAATAGAGGGTTAAGTTAGAATTGAAAATCACACCAGAAACATAAGTTTTCTCTCTTTCTCTCTCTAGATTATTGAGTATATTTTGTGAGTATTTAGATACTTTGTGAGTTTCTATTCATCAGTGCAAGTTTTCTTCAGCCTTATACCGGTCAGAAGTGCTGCTATTTTGAGGTAAGGGATAGTAAGGGATTTTAAGGGTTGTTATGTTTTTCTGTTTCGTAATTTTTCTGACCTTCAAAAATTTTGAAAAAAATTAAAATGATATTTTGATGAGTTTTCTTGATTGTGTCAAAAAATGGTGATTTTTGGATGTATATATTAAGAGTTATGAATTTTATAAGAAAAAACTATTTTAAAAGTAACCGCTTATAACTTCTTGTGTTTAACTCCAAAATTGATGAAATTTTTATTGGGAGTACATGTATATGATAGGAGTATACTCTGAGAATTTCAGAATTTTTAGATAAAAGTACAATTTTTGATAAATGTCTAAATATTCGGCTGTTTTAGCCATATGAAAAATAGTAAATCACTTTTAAAAATTCTGAGAAAAATATATGTTCACTATGGGACTATATTATGCTAAATCCCAGAAAAGAAATATTTTTGGAACTGATTTGATATTTTTTCATGAAAATGGTCTAGTTATGAGTAAATGAATTAAATATGTTATGTGAAGTAAGAAAATTAAAAAATAGGATTTTATGGCTTGAGAATCCTATATGAGGTATATGCAGATTTTTGATGAGGGTTTTGGTTATTGGAAATGAAATCTTATGAGTTTGGCATTTTAGGATGATTAAATGCATTATTTAGTAAAGTGTAAACAATTAAAATAAATTGTTTATAAGGTTAAGAAATATTATTCTTTTAATATCATTATACCGAAATATTGGTATGAATTTTGTTGTAGAATTTCTACCTTTTTGTGTCGGTGTTACTATTCATGAGTTACTATTCACGAGTTACTATTCATGAGTTACTATTCACGAGTTACTATTTACGATAAAATTGGTTTCTTTTTCTAACCAAATTATGGTTGATTTATGAATATTACTCTTGAGATTAAATCTATATGTTGATCATATTATTTTTATTATCATATATAACATTTTTATAACCCTGATGTTGAAATTCTCTTTCACTTGAGTGTAAAGATGGGTAGATTATTGGTATGATCATGACTTTGGGTTCTCTTTGGCCAGTAGTGCAAAGTTGAATTATTGACTAGTATGATCATGACCATTGAATTTATAATTGAATATCTTCATCTTAAGTGCAAAGGTGAAATGATCAACATGGTTATAATTATTGTTTATATAAATGATTATATATTTCTTTGAGATATTAATATATTTGGTCTGTAGTGCAAATATGAACTGTTGAGGAATATCTTTGGCTTGTAGTGCAAAGATGAATTATTGATGAATATCTTTGGCCTGTAGTGCAAAGATGAACTGTTGAAGAATATCTTTGGCCTGTAGTTCAAAGATGAATTATTTTTGGCTCGTAATGCAAAGATGACCTGTTGTTGAATATCTTTGGCTCGTAATGCAAAGATGACCTGTTGTTGAATATCTTTGGCATGTAGTGTAAAGATGACTTGTTGATGAATATCTTTGGGCCGTAGTGCAAAGATGAATTTATTAGTATGATTATGAACATGAACTGTGATTTGGTATAACCATGATGTTTTATGTTTCAGGTGATGAAAATTATCTTTGTCTTGGATGAGAAAAGGAATTTAGAACTACAATTACAATTATGAGTTATACACGTGATTGTGGACAGGAATTGTTGATTGATGTTACAGGGATAAAACATTGTTGGTGAACTTTTAACGTGGAGAAGATAATAGACTTTATAGTCTATTTGATTCTTCTAATGGATTGCTCATTCCGCTGCAACTATGGTTGAGAAGTTTTATCATCTACCATATGTTCTAAATCTCTGATTTATTACTGATGAAGACTATTGATAATTTATTTATCTTTAGTCATGATATTCTTTACTGGGCTAGTTGTTCTCACCCTTTTGTTTCACAATTCCTTTCAGGTAATAAGAGTGTAGCTGGGTCGCGCGGGGGTAATAGGGGAATAAAACGGTGGTCATCATTTAGGAGTTATATTTGGTGAATCATCTTGGGTGAAGCGAACCCAACGTTGGAAGGGTGTTTTGCCACTATCATACAAGATGTCTAATGACATACAACCTCGTGTCATCATAAGACAGGGTTGTGCTCATCCACTTGCTGAGTATATATACAAGCACTACTTATATAATCTTGGTGTTTGTTTGAAGTATAATTCTCAATTAGAGACAGTGGAGATAATGATAAGTCAAGAGAAGACTCACCATTGGGAAGAATATGATAGTAATCTTCTCATTTTTCTTTGGGGTATATTGGGTCAACCAAGGATAATTCTGTGGCCATATGATATCTATCACAACCTAGAAGCATGGCCTCCCATGTACAAAGGTTTCCTTGAGCACTTCCCAAATATTCTAATTTCTAAAACACTTTTTGACTATACCTTTATGTAAGGTGTCATTATGAGGTGCTGTCCATGGTTGGGACATGAGTCACATTTGGTATATATTTGTATCCAAACTCACAGCATATGTGTTGTTATATTTTGCACGACATTTGTTGTAATAAAGTTGTAGTTGTTTTCTGTACCATGTATTTGGCGACTCAGAATAGGTTGGATGGAATGGACCTATTTTGGGGTTGTCACAGGTGAACTCAACTTTGGAAGGATATTTTGCCACTATCATACAAGATGTCTAATGACATACAACCTCGTGTCATCATAAGACAGGGTTGTGCTCATCCACTTGCTGAGTATCTTTACGAGCACTACCTATATAATCTTGGTGTTTGTTTGAAGTATAATTTTTAATTAGAGACAGTGGAGATAATGATATGTCAAGAGAAGACTCACCATTGGGAAGAATATGATAGTAAACTTCTAGTTTTTCTTTGGGGTCTATTGAGTCAACCAAGGATAATTCTGTGGCCATATGATATCTATCATAACCTAGGCGCATGGCCTCCCATGTACAAAGGTTTCCTTGAGCACTTCCCAAATATTCTAATTTCTAAAACAGTTTTTGACTATACCTTTATGTAAGGTGTCATTGTGAGGTGCTGTCCATGGTCGGAACATGAGTCACATTTGGTATATATTTATATCCAAACTCACAGTATATGTGTTGTTGTATTTTGCACGATAATTGTTGTAATAAAGTTGTAGTTATTTTCTGTACCATGTCTTTGGCGACTCAGAATAGGTTGGATGGAATGGACCTGTTTTGGGGTTGTCACAATATCCTCATAATAATAAATTATAGTTAATATATATATATATATATATATATATATATATATATGAGCATAAAGAAAATGAACAAAATAATTCAATAGTTAGACATTTTTAAATCATACATTTATTATATTTATATATAAAGGTAATATAGTAATAGTGTATTTTAAAAATAAAATTATTTTCCATTCCCTTTTTCTAAACTCACAAACAAGAAAATTATAATAAAAATCTCATTCATTTCCTTTCTTTCTAAAACTCACACACATGGCAATGATCTGGTTGTTAATATTGTGAGTTATAATATTAATGATGAATAATTGTTGAAAGATTAAAAATGTGTTTAGTCAAGTGATTTGTGATAAATAAAAGGGGTTTGTCATGAAGTATTTATTATAAATTTAACTTATTACATGGACCCCCACTTACTCATTTTTTAAAATTATCGGTAGAAAGTTATTTCAGTTTTTATTTTATAGTAATAAAACAGAAAACTTTTTATATATAACAGAATACTTTTTATAAATAGAATATGTTATATTTTATTATATTGCATAGTACTGCATAGTATTTGCATAGTACTGCATAGCGTTGCATAGTGTTGCATAAGTACTGCACAGCGTTTGCATAGTGCTGCGTAGTGAAAATCAAAAAATTTTGATTATGCGCCGAATTCATTCGTGAAAAATTTCCTGTTCACCCGTGATTATTTTCTTAAATAGTATCCTGTCATTCTCCTATAAATAGGATGCTTAGTTTAGAAATGAAAATCACACCAAAATCAGAGAATTTTTCTTCTATAATATTGAGTGTATTTCTTTTAAGTTTAAGGAAACTTTGAGTGTTGTAAATAGTGCACGTTTTCATCAAGAATATCCCCGCTATACCAGTCAAAAGTACTCTCCTTTTAAGGTAAGGGGTATTATTTATTTCATATTCGCTTACGATATTATTTTTCGTATTCGTAAGGAATTTTATTTTCGTTTAATATTCGTAAGGAATATTATTTTCGTTCAATATTCGTAAGGAATATTATCTTCGTTTAATAATCGTAAGGAATATTATCTTCGTTCAATATTCGTAAGGGATATTATTTTCATTCAATATTCGTAAGAAATTTCTTCCATACTCTATAGTATGTAAGTAATATTATTTCGTTTCATATTCTTAATTCTACACTTATTTTGATAAGTATTGCTTCTATACTTCTTGAAATTAGTAGAATATCCTTGAAATTTGCGCTTCATCTAGTATCGTTTCACAAGAATATTTTTCTTAACATTCTTGTTAAATTTTAATCTTTTCATGTCGGGGTACTATTCACGGGATACTATTCACTCGGTTACTATTCACCCGTAGTACTATTCACAACAAAAATTGATTTCTTTTCTGTCCAATTTTTTTTGATACATGAATATTATTCTTGAATTTTACTCCACAAAGCAGTTATTATGTTGACAATTTGGGCATTCTTAAACTCTGGATAAATTGAATTATAAATCTTTAAAATTTATCCTTGATCTCACTTAATTGAATTCTTATATCATTGTCATTATCCTCATGCTTATATTGTAATGAAAGTCATTTTTGGCTCGTAGTGTATAGATGGACTGTTGATTGGTATGATTATGACCATGAATTATGTATCGGTATAATCATGACCTGTAAGGTTACAAATGATGTGGTAAAAGTCCTCATTGGCCCGTAGTGCATTGATGGATAGTTGTTTGGTATGATCATGACCACAGGTGATAATAACGAATATCCTTGGCCCGTAGTACATGGATAATTCGTGGATGTGATAATAACGAATATCCTTGGCCCGTAGTGCACAGATAATTCGTGGATGTGATACTAACGAATATCATTGGCCCGTAGTGCATGGATAATTCGGTGATGTGGATTATTTATGTTACAAATAAATGGTGTTGTAAAAATCATCTTTGGCTTACGTGCAAAGATGAATTGTTGATTATTGGTTTTATAGTTGTATATCTTTGGCTTACGTGCAAAGATGGAGTGTTGATTATTGGTTTTACAGTTGTATATCTTTGGCTTACGTGCAAAGATGGACTGTTGATTATTGGTTTTACAGTTGTATATCTTTGGCTTACGTGCAAAGATGGAGTGTTGATTATTGGTTTTACAGTTGTATATCTTTGGCTTACGTGCAAAGATGGACTGTTGATTATTGGTTTTATAGTTGTATATCTTTGGCTTATGTGCAAAGATGGATTGTTGATTATTGATTTTACAGTTGTATGTTTTTGGCTCGTAGTGCAAAGATGGATTGTTGATTTACCTGATTATAAATATGAATTGTGAATTTAACTATAATCTTTGGTTGTTCAGGTGAAGACAGGTGATGAGAGCTCTCTTTGTCTTGTATACAACAAAGAATTGTTGATGAGTATTACATGAATGATTTATTAACGATGGACTTTTAATTTAGAGGAGATAGTAGACATTATGTTCTACTTGACTCTTCTAGTGGATTGTTGATTCCGCTGCAATTATGGTTGAAAACTTTTATCATCTACCATATGTTCTAAATATCTAATTTATTACTGATGAAGGCTATTGATAAATTAATTATCTTAGTCATAATATTCTTTACTGGGCTATTTGTGCTCACCCTTTTGCTTCACAATTCCTTACAGGTATTAAGCGTGTAGATGGATCGAGCGAGGATAACAGAGGAATAGTGTGATGGTCCGAGACTGTGGAAGTTTCTCAATACATTATAAAACTGCATGACATGCAATATATAATTATATTGAGAACCTAAGATGGGTGTGTCGTATATTATACGTCACTTAATAATTGATTTTGGTGAACAACAATAGGGCGATGAGAACCCAACTTTGTAAGCATCAAAAATGCACCCCATTAGAATGAGGAGGACAAAAATGTACTAAGCGCTTAAAGGGTGTGTTACCAATATCATACATGATGTCTGACCATGTACAAACTCGTGTTATCATAAGATATGGTTGTGCACATCCACTTGCTGACTATATCTATGAGCGTTATTTATATAATCTGGGAGTATGGTTGGAATATAATTCTCGGTTTGAGACAATGGAGATAATTATATGGCAAGAAGATACCCACCATTGGAATGAACAAGATAGTAATCTTCTCATTCTTTTTTGGGGTCTATTTGGTCAACCAAGGGTAATGTTCAAGTCATATGATATCTATTATAACTTAGATGCATGGCCTCCTATGTATGAAGGATTCCTTGAGCATTTTCCAAAGATTTTAATTCCTAAAACAGTTATCGACTGTACCTTTATGTAAAGTATCATCGGTTTGGAGTGTGAGTACTGTTATTTCTATTAAAACTCACAGCTTATGTGTTGTCGCATTTTGCACGACAGTTCAACAGTTGTATAAATGAAGTTTGTTTTTGAATTATGTACCGTGTATCTAGCGACTCATAATGGGTTGTGTATACCTATTTTTTGGGAGTCACAACTTATAAATAAAAGTGTTTGGCACCCTTTTGATTTATAAATCAAAAATTAAGGTGGTGTTTGATTGTATCTTAATGCATCTTAATAGCTCGCCTCTTAATACATATTAACAACACACATCTTTGTATTAAGAGGTGCTCTGAATAGTTTAGACTCATATTTATATCTTAATGATATAAAAGCATTCAGATGGAATTTTCTTATCCCAATTTCAAACATTAAGATACATTAAGAGGTGCGTTGTTAAGATACAATCAAACACCACCTTAAAATAAAATGTGAAGGTTGTAAACACTCGAAATTTTGCACCTATTATCTAACCATGGTAAGGAGGGTAAAAATGTCATTTCACCTTGACAAGGGGATGTCTGAGCAAAGGATTGCAAGTCTCAAGATAAGCATACAAAGTTATCATGATAATTTCCAAGCAACAGACTACGCAAGGAAAGACGATTGACCAACTGACATCTACTAGAAAATATATTTCTGCCTTTTGTTCCATCTTCACGGATCCGAAATCGGTCAAAATCCATGTCATTGTGTAACTCTCGAAAAAAAATTCCGAAATGGTATGGCATGCCTCCTAACCCTTCCCAGATTAAAAGTTATGTTAGCACGTGGCACGAAAAATCGACGTAGTGGCACAAAAATCAAGGAATGTGGACCCCACACCAGGCTAGTCGCAGCCCTACCCACGACTAGGCCCAGAGCCTATATAAGGCGAATTTCCAGCATTTTTTAGAAGAAGAGAAGGAATTTTGAAAGGAAAAAAAGAGATTTTTGGGAAAGAGAAAAATTGCTTGTAAGGAGCAAATTAAAAGAAATCTCCCTAGATTCCATATAGATCTAGCCACTTGTATAAATCCATCATCATATTGAGAGTTAAATCTTGTAAATCCAAGTCCAAGGAGGCTTAAGTCACCATTCCCAAGGTGAAAGATCTAATATTTATGTAATTTTGATGTCGATCTATTGTATTTTATTCATTGTTGTGCTTGGATTTATTTTTTTTGTCTAATTATTATTTTGTTGAGTCCCTCCAACATCCTAGATCTAGGGTGTGTGGATTCTATATGGGGATTATGGGTGGTTAGAGAGTATTACTTCTAAATGTAATCTCCTCATAATCACCCAATGATATCCTTGTGATGATTTATCGATTTTCCTTAGATTTGAATCGTTTTTACCGATTGTTTTGCTCAAGGATTGTAAAAGTTTGAATCTTTTCACTAGGTCCACCTTGGATATGGCTTGGATCTAGCTCGTTGTTGGTTTCAAAGTTAAAATCTTTAACCATTATGTTAGATTCAAAGTAAATCTAGGTTGGATCTAATTTTTTTGTTATTTTTAAGTTAATTTGCTCACCCCGTAAATCCTGGATTCATGTCTAGTGGTGAGGGGATCTCACCTTCTAGCCGTCAAGGGATTCTAATAATTGAATCGTTTGATAGCCAGTTTGAGATATATTTTCAATCAAGTCTTGATTATGATATTGTATAGATCTATAGGATCTTATATCTATGGATTTTGTTTCCTCTGATTCTAAGTCCCTTCGTTAAATCTCAACAATATACATAGTCCCTCGCGATGTCAGCCTCGGTTGTGCGATCTATGGATTATAGTCTTCGATAGCCCTTGTTTAGATTTTCATTTTCCTTTCAATGTATTATTTATTGCAATGTGAGCTTAGGAATGGAGTCAGGAGTCCTCGAATCGAGCCTTGACATATTCTCACGATGGACATAGTTTCGATTATAATAATTGTTATCCCATCATTGTATATGTAAATTTTAGGCTTAAAATGATATCAAAGGTTCTATCCCGCGAAAATCGAATTTAAGGCCCCGTAATAGTGAAGATTATTGTTATGGGTGTTCAGGCTATTGAGATGACTTTCATGCCCATAGGTGGCCCCAAACCTATTTTGATGCTTGATTTTATCCTTTTATCACCCAAAAAGTGATTTTCAAGCAAAAATTATAAAGATCTTTTAAAACCAAATCGATCCAGGTCATTAGAACAAACTTTAAGCTAAAATTGAAAGTAACGAAGAACCTCGATTCCTATTTGGCAAAGGGTTTAAAAATCAAGTTTTCCAAAATGTCACCCCAAAAGGTTTTAATCAAAATTAAAGCTAAAATGAACATTTCCTTCCAATCAAATCTTTCGTGCATAGGTTCAAAGAGGCTTAAAGTTGCTTTTAAAATAATGCACTTTTCACGATTTCGACTAAAAGCTATGTGGTGATTTCCTAGGTTTTCTCCCAAATCGCACGCACATGCACACACTTCATTTTAGGAAAACATTAAGATGCGGTAACCATGTTTTCATAGAAGTCGGGGGTGCCTAACACTTTCCCATCGTTTAAGCAAGCTCCCTAACTCTATGAATCTCAGTTGCAGACCAATTTTACAAAGTCAAATATTGGGCCATATTACGAAAATACTAAAAATTCAGATGAGTTTGTACATCCACTTAAATCTTATACCAACTGGCGACTCTTGTCTAATTGACGCATCATTAAAATCAAAATTTTAAAACCCCGTCGACATTTATGTTGATCTTTTCCTAAAGTGTCAACCCTTTAAATAATTAAAAAGATAGATAAATATAAAAAGGATAAAAATGAACAATCACCATTTAGGAAAAAGATTTTCCCCGACGTCGACAGATGCAAGGGGGCATTCCACTACGAGGATTAGGAAAGGCATTGATGCTCCTTGATACTACTTATATGTAAAATGTCATTCGTATCTACCCCGTCATAATGATCCTATCATCATAAAACCACTAACCCTGTTTTGCAAGAAGAGATTAGAAAACCCTCAAGACATATATAATGCATTTGCATGCATCCGTATTTGTTAGAGTTTGCATATTTAAATTTGATGATGAATGAGCTTAATGTATATATGTTTAATTATGATTTGTAAAGTCTTATGACAATTTGATTCAATGTACAAGGACTTACATTAGAAAGATCAAATAATGTTAGGTTGATCTTGTAAAAATGAGTTTGATGTATAGTTGCTAGGTTTTTTAACTTATCGTAAGGATACTTTGATACCTTGAATGATGAATCCAAAGTTAAATCTCAATCGCAATACATAAAGTGAATCACAGAGCTACTAAGAGCTATCGTAAAGTTCACTATAAATCGTAAAGCAGGATTTAGTTCGTAAAGTGAACAAGCGAGTCTTTTTTTTTCCAAGCAGAGTTTGTTGAGGAGAACTTGATCGTAGAGTAGTCAAGACTAACAAACTGGTTGACATTGGAGCGTTGAAGATTGAAGGTCTCGATGTTTTCACCAAACTTCCTTGTAAGAAATTGAAGATCAGAATGTGTCTACAAGCTAATTTGAAAGTAATACATCAAGGGTGTTAGGTGAGATAGCAGACTGATGTGACAGGTAGACTCAAAAGGAGCTGACATCAAGGTTCAAAACGTCAACATCATATATCCTAGAATATCTGAGAATTAAATGCTCGAACGGGTAATTAGCAACGGGAAGATTTTCAGTAGAATATAAAAGGCAACAAGGAACCAAACATCAAGGAGAGAACATTAAACAAGAAGCCTAAACTCTGCAAAAGAAGAAGAACAAATTCATCGATACTGAATATACAGCTCGATCTGCTAAGTACATGAGACGAAAAGCCTAATGCTAACTTAGCAGCACCTCTCAACAAGAATTAATCATCAGATCATCAGAGGACTGAGAGTCCTTGTCTTAGTGACTAAATATCCAAATCTGCTAGGCTTGAAGAGGTCTTAATGTCCTTGTCTTTATGATTAAATATCCAAGTTCGCGGGGCTTGAAAAGGGCAGAATGTCCCGGTCTATGTGACTAAATTCTTAGTGGAATTCCTACTCGAGGAGTAGAAGAGTGGATTAGGAGTTGTTCAGTCTCCGAACCACT
Organism: Panax notoginseng; assembly: GCA_016801055.1. Taxonomy (NCBI): domain Eukaryota; kingdom Viridiplantae; phylum Streptophyta; class Magnoliopsida; order Apiales; family Araliaceae; genus Panax; species Panax notoginseng. The sequence goes on from CM029023.1 coordinate 41,710,063, forward strand.
TAAAATTACTTATCTTTTATTTACTACTCTTATCGTTTATCTATTTGCTTATCATAATTGTCTTCCAAATATTTATAACTGAGATTCATTTTCAATCTTAAAGGGTTTTCCAAAAGTCATATTCCGCTATGCTTAATTAATTTGATTAATAAATATTTGGTAACATTTTATTTATTAACAAGAGATTTTAAAAGATTTATTCAACCCCCTTTCAAGCACATTGATGTTCGTTATTACTGGTTACGAGAAGTGATGGAAATATACTGTGAGTTTGAATACAAATATTATCTTCTAGAGAGTATTCATACTCAAAAGGAGTCCTCATTATATTTATTAACATACTATTACATAGAATAGTGAGGACTACTAACTAATACTATCATTCGAACCATCACTCCATTCCCCGACTTGCCCCAGCTACGTTCTCATTTCCTGAAGAGAACAGTGAAAGAAAGGGTGAGCTCAACTAGCCCAGTAAGAAATGTTATGACTAAGATAATGCAGAATAAATTATCATTAGCCTTCAACAATGTTAAACTGATAAAATATAATAGACATCAAGTTTAACTGCAGCGGAACAAGCAATCCATTAAAAGAGTCAAGTAGAAAATAAACTCTACTATCTTTTATGATTTAAAAGGTTTTTCAACACTGCGATCGCTGAGACTCAGCTTAATAAAATAATCCACATCATCGAATCACCCCTGCACTACGGCCAAGGATATTCGTGTATTCATTAATGGTCATGATCATGCCAACAACTGTCCATCAATGCACTACGGGCCAATGAGGACTTTTACCACATCATTCGTAACATTACGGTCATGATTATACCGAATAATCCCTGGTCATAATCATACCAAGTCCATCTATGCACTACAGGCCACAGATGACTTTTAACAGAATATAAACATGAGGATGATGACAATGATATAAGAATTCAATAAAACAAGTTAAAGAATTAATTTATTCAGGAATTAATAACGTCCAAATTGTCAACATGATACTGCTTTGTGGAGTAAACTTCAAGACTGATCAGAAGAATATTTTCATGAATAGATACTAGATGAAGCGCAAATATCAAGGATATTCCACTAATTTCATGGAGTATAGAAGTCAAAGTTTTAATCAACTAACTATAATAAAGAATGGAATAACAAAAGAAATCACCATGCATGCGATAGACCGCACAGACAGGTTATTCTTAACAGAATAATAATAATGGAACCAGGTCCGGCGTAAACGCACAGACAGGATATTCCGACAGAATAATAAATAATGGAACCAGGTCCGGTGTAAAACACACAGACAGGATGTTCCAACAGAATAATAATATAAATGGAACCAGGTCCGGTGTAAAACACACAGACAGGATGTTCCAACAGAATAATAATACAAACGGAACCAGGTCCGGTGTAAAACACACAGACAGGATGTTCCAACAGAATAATAGAAGAATGTCACCAAGTATAGGGTAGACCACGTATACTGGTTATTCCAACAGAATAATAAAGAATGGAATAACAGAAGTTCTCTTCATGAATATAAAAGAAATAATATTTCCTACCTTAAAAGAACTGGATATTGAAAAAGTGATGTAGCAGAATACTTTTATTCTCTCTCTCTCTTATTCTCTCTATACTTTCTCTCTCTATAGCTTGAATGAATTCGTGAAAAATAATGAAGCCCTAGGCCTCTATTTATAGAAAAACTGAGGGTGGCTCTTGGTCTTAACGAAGGGTCAAATGACTCTTGGTCTTAACGAAGGGTCAAATGACTCTTGGTAATATTGAAGGGACAACTACTATTGACGAAAGTAATTACTATTGACCAAGGTAAATACTATTGACGAAGGTAATTACTATTGACCAAGGTAAATACTATTGACCAAGGTAAATAATATTGACGAAGGTAATTACTATTGACCAAGGTAAATACTATTGACGACGGTAATTACTATTGACGACGGTAATTACTATTGACGAAGAGACTCTTAGATGATGACATATGGCCCCCCCATAAAATAACCAAACTTACCGCAACGTCTCAATTATTGATTTAATAATATAACATATTATACAGATGATACTATAACAATAATTTAAGAGATATGATGCAGCAATTACTGTAGTAATAATTGAGTATAGCTGAGTGACTTCTCACGTAAGCATCAATAATCAATACCGTGTGCTACTATGCAACCACGCGTATTACTGTACTTTTACTACCGAGTAGTTCAACAGTTTTAACGGTTTTAACGGTAACACCTCAGCCGTTATTTTTATAGAAAGATAATTCTGTCGTTTTCTCAATCCGACAATAATTTCGTTGTGGGGTCCACCAATGATTGTGCCGTCGTACGAATATTCCCCGACAAAAAGAATATTCTCCGACCAAACGAATATTTTATAACAACTTGCATACTTTGCAAAATTTATATAACTATTATATCAAATCCACACCATAATATAAAAAAATTATTTCGAGAAAAATTAAATATTTATTCATAAAATCTGGGGTCTCACAATCTCCCCTCCTTATGGAATTTCGCCCTCGAAATTTACGTACGTACTTGGTATGCCGAACATGTGAGGATACCTTGACTTCACTTCAAATTCTAACTCTTGAGGTATAACCTTTAAGCATCGAATATGATCCTTCTTATCCAAGATGTTAACACGTATCTCCTCATATGTTAAATCTTTCGCTATCTCGTCCGGTTCTAAATTAATAATGTGGTTCGGGTCGTCCACATATTTACGTAACATCGATACGTAAAAAAATATTTTGAACACGCAACATACTTGGCGGTAAAATGAGTCTATAGGCCACAGTTCCTACTTCATCGAGGATTTCAAATGGGCCAATTAAATCGAGAGTTGAGATTTCCTCTCTTCGTCGATTCTTGCTTCTAGAATAATGCCCTCTTGAACCTTCTTCTTCATATTTATCAGCTCTAAGTATGTAGCTTGAGCGGCTTTAACTTTATCGATTAAAGTCGATTTTAATCGTATATTCGTTATCTTCACGTGGGTTCGTATATTCGCACTTATAACCGTATACGATCTTCTACACAACGCGTCAGCTACCACGTTCGCTTTTCCACGATGTTATTGAATGGTATGATCGTAATCTTCAACAGCTCGAGCCAACGTCTTTGGCGCATAATACGTTCGTTTTAGTTGAAGAAATATTTGAGGGTTTAAGAAATGGGTTTTGTACTGGGGTCAATATAAAATTCAATTTTACGCTCTGGGGTAGGCTAAGAAGTCTTCAAGAATACGTCAAGAAATTTATTAACAATAGAAATATCGTTCAAAACTGTGACCCTTATCCAAGACTTGGATAACACGTCACATTGATACCTATCAACTTGCCATCGTAATTTACAACGTCTCCTACGGAAAGTCTAGCTTCGGTGCATTCCACACCAGGAAGTCAACAACGAAAGGAACGGGGATTTTTACTTATGGCTTGATATGACAGTGATTGACTTTAGTGATTTGGTTACTTGAATTCGCATAATAGGTTGGTTAGGAATATGAAAGCTAACAACCTTACGAAAAGCATGATGAGCAGTTAACCAATCGTTTCCAAAAATTACATCAATGCAAGTATTTTCAAAGAGATAAGATCAACAGGTAACGTGAAAGTGTTGATTTGAACAAGATTTATAAATAGTGGAGGTAACAAAGGTTTCTCCCAACGGAATTTTAACAGATAAATCAAAGTCTAACTTCTCCGGAGTTAAGTTCAAACATTGAACACAACTAGGTGAAATAAAAAAGTGAGTAGAACCGGTATCTAACACGGTATAGACTTCGCAAGAGTTTATGACTAACATACCCGTGATAATTTTATTCAGGTTCCTCGTCACGAAAAAAAACGCTCTCTCTTAAACTACTGGCTTTGACTTTTCTGGGACGGTCTTTGGTGCCTCCATCCTATCTGAACTGGTCTTCGGTGAACGACAAAATCGGGCTAAATGACCTTCTCTTCCACAATTATAGCATGCTTTGGATGGCATCACGCAGTTTGGACTGATGTGTCCCTCCCCTCCGCATTTGAAGCATATGATAGGTGGTCGTTCTCCTTCCTTAACAACGGGTGCTGGTGCTGGCTAAGATGTGAGAATAGAACTAGGAGGGGAGCGACGGGGAATTCCTTCGCTAGTATGACCTACCTAAGTTTATTTGGTATTTAATTGGTCGGTCAAAGTATATGGATAATATGTTATATGTTAATTAACCCTTGTTTTGTGGCAGTATTTGAAAATGGCAGCTGAAAATGTCAACAATGGAGTGAGTGAGACCGTGACACCTCTAATAACCAACCAAGATAATGTAATATCAGCCGAAGAAGAAATTAGAGATATCTACGTGGTAAGTGAAGAACTAATAGTTGCACCCGAGCTAGTGGCAGAGGTATCAGCTGAGAGTGAGGAAGAAGAGGAAGACGAGGAACCTGAGGAGAATTGGTTAGAAGAAATCTATGATCAAAACTTAGAATTACAAAATCGTGTTATGAGTTAGAAGAGCAGGCTGAAGAACGGCAGGCAGTCGTTGAGCAAAGAGATGTAACGATTCAAAATTGTGTTACCCGATATGTGATGCTCGAACAAAATCACGCTTTGGCAGAGTGTAAGATATTAAAGTTGGAATCTGAGAATTCAAATATCAAGGATCAGCTGAAAGAAGAAACAACTGAACGAATGAGAATGCAGGATGCGTGGGTAAAAGCCGCACGACGTGTTGATATTATAGAAAGAGATGTCCGATCCAAAAAGGCTAAAATAGATGATATACATTTCTCTTTTTGGACAGCAATTGGGAGAACCCAACATCGAGTTTTGAATTACCCTGTACAGAGCGGTCAATCTGAACTCGATATGGATCGAAGATTGATGATTCAGATCATGAAGCAGGAGTACGATGAAGCAGTTGAGGGTGGAATATGCCCTATATTAAAGTCAATTCCAACGATAGAGATGACATCAAATGCTACCCCAGACAAGTCAAAGCCGGGTAGTTCAAGGGAGAGCGGTTGTCATGACTTCCCAACAAGTGAGGAACCCAAATGAAGTTATTGCGGGTAAGCTAATCATAAACTCCTGCGAAGTTTGTACCTTATTCGATACCGGTTCTACTCACTCTTTTATTTCACCTAGTTATGTTCAATGTTTGAAGTTAACTCCGGAGAACTTAGACTTTGATATGTCTGTTTAAAGTCAATTAGGAGAAATCTTCATTACCTCCACTATTTATAAATCTTGTTCAAATCAACACTTTCACGTTACCTGTCGATCTTATCTCTTTGAAAATACTTGCCTTTGATGTGATTTTTGGAAACGATTGGTTAACTGCTCATCATACTTTTCGTAAGGTTGTTAGCTTTCATATTCCTAACCAACCTATTATGCGAATTCAAGTAACCAAATCACTAAAGTCAATCATTGTCGTATCAAGCCATAAGTAAAAATCCCCGTTCCTTTCGTTGTTGACTTCCTGGTGTGGAATGCACCGAAGCTAGACTTTCCGTAGGAGACGTTGTAAATGACGATGGCAAGTTGATAGGTATCAATGTGACGTGTTATCCAAGTCTTGGATGAAGGTCACAGTTTTGAACGATATTTCCATTGTTAATAAATTTCTTGACGTATTCTTGAAGACTTCTTAGCCTACCCCAGAGCGTAAAATTGAATTTTGTATTGACCCCAGTACAAAACCCATTTCTTAAACCCTCAAATATTTCTTCAACTAAAACGAACGTATTATGCGCCAAAGACATTGGCTCGAGCTGTTGAATATTACGATCGTACCATTCAATAATATCGTGGAAAAGCGAACGTGGTAGCTGACGCGTTGTGTAGAAGATCGTATACGGTTACAAGTGCGAATATACGAACCCACGTGAAGATAACGAATATACGATTAAAATCGACTTTAATCGATAAAGTTAAAGCCGCTCAAGCTACATACTCAGAGCTGATAAATGTGAAGAAGAAGGTTCAAGAGGGCGTTATTCTAGAAGCAAGAATCGACGAAGAGAGGAAATCTCAACTCTCGATTTAATTGGCCCATTTGAAATCCTCGATGAAGTAGGAACTGTGGCCTAAAGACTCGTTTTACCGCCAAGTATGTTGCGTGTTCAGAACATTTTTTTTTACATATCGATGTTACGTAAATATGTGGACGACCCGAACCACATTATTAATTTAGAACCGGACGAGATAGCGAAATATTTAACGTATGAGGAGATACGTGTTAACATCTTGGATAAGAAGGATCATATTCGATGCTTAAAGGTTATACCTCAAGAGTTAGAATTTGAAGTGAAGTCAAGGTATCCTCACATGTTTGGCATACCAAGTACGTACGTAAATTTCGAGGGCGAAATTCCATAAGGAGGGGAGATTGTGAGACCCCAGATTTTATGAATAAATATTTAATTTTTCTCGAAATAATTTTTTTTATATTATGGTGTGGATTTGATATAATAGTTATGGGTAGTATTTATAAATTTTGCAAAGTATGCAAGTTGTCATATTATATTCGATTGGTCGGGGAATATTCTTTTTGTCGGGGAATATCCGTACGACGGTACAATCATTGGTGGACCCCACAACAGAATTATTGTCGGATTGAGAAAACGACAAAAATACTTTATGAAAATAACGGCGGAAGTTTTACCATTGTTACTGTTGAACTACTCGATAGTAAAAGTACAGTAATACGTGTGGTTGCATAGTAGCACACGGTATTGATTATTGATGCTTACGTGAGAAGTCACTCAATTTTGCTCATTATATGGACCCCCTATTTTGCCCATTTTTCAAAATAATTGGTAGAAAATTATTTTATATAATAAAGGTGGGGCCCACATGTGGGGACCACATATGGGGCCCACATGTGATGTATGAAATCTGAAAATAGGGGTGAGAGGAAATTACGTAAAGGGGAGATAAAATATTTTATATATATATATATATATATATATATATATTATATAATGTTAGTGGAGGATGATGGAAAAGGTGGAGTGTATTATATATATATATATATATATATATATATATAATGTGTGTGTGTGTAAGAGAATGTGTTATATATATATAATGATGACAGGTGGGGACCACATGTTGGTGGAAGTTTGAAAATGTGGGTGAGTGGGTTGTGGTGGAGGATGATGGAATATATATATATATATATATATATATATATATATATATATATATATATATATGACATGATTTGATAAAGATGGGGGAATGAAAGGATTGTTTTAGGTGGGAGGAATTCCACCCGTATATTGGGTGGAATGTGGGATTGGTGGAGTAGTATATATATATATATATATATATATATATATATATATATATATATATATTATATTATATTATATATTATATGATGATTGAAGTTGGTGGGGGAGGAAAACATATAATGGAGTGTTATATGTATTATTATTGTATAAGGTTTGAAATTTTAGCAGAAACAAATGATGTGGGTTCACGGGGATTTTCACCCGTGATATTTTTTTTCTTCGCATGTAATATATATATATATATATATAATATATATATTATATTTTATTTAAAAGATTTTGCTTTAAATATGGACCGTTAGATTAAAGTAAATCAATCTCGACCGTTCATGGATTAGTTACTATGCATTTCATTTTCCTATAAATAGAAGCTCATTCATTCATTATTTTCTTACGAATTCACTGAAGCTTTAGAAAGAGAAATTATAGAGAAACTATAGAAAAGTATTCTGCTACTTCCCTACTCTTATATTCAGTTTACTTTACGGTAAGGGGTGTTATTCTTTCTTATTCATGAAGAGAACTGTTGTTATTCCATTTCTTATTATTCTGTTGGAATAACCTGTATACGTGGTCTACCCTATACTTGGTGACATTCTTCTATTATTCTGTTGGAACATCCTGTCTGTGTGTTTTACACCGGACCTGGTTCTGTTTTTATTATTATTCTATTGGAACATCCTGTCTGTGTGTTTTACACCGGACCTGGTTCCGTCTTGTTATTATTCTGTCGGAATATCCTGTCTGTGTGTTTTACACCGGACCTGGTTCCATTATTTATTATACTGTTCTTTATTATTCTGTCGGAATATCCTGTCTGTGCGTTTACGCCGGATCTGGTTCCATTATTTATTATTCTGTCGGAATATCCTGTCTGTGCGTTTACGCCGGACCTGGTTCCATTATTTATTATTCTGTTGGAATAACCTGTCTGTGCGGTTTATCGCATGCATGGTGATTTCTTTTGTTATTCCATTTTTTATTGTACTCAGTTGGTTAAGTTTTGACTTCTATACTCCATGAAAATTGTGGAATATCCTTGACATTTGCGCTTCATCTAGTATCTATTCATGAAAATATTCTCCTGATCATTCTTGAATTTTACTCCACAAAGTAGTATCATGTTGACAATTTGGACGTTGTTAATTCTTGGATAAATTAATTCTTGAACTTATTTTATTGAATTCGTATATCATTGTCATCATCCTCATGTCTATATTCTGTTGAAAGTCATCTGTGGCCTGTAGTGCATAGATGGACTTGGTATGATTATGACCAGGGATTATTCGGTGTAATCATGACCGTAATGTTACAAATGATGTGGTAAAAGTCCTCATTGGCCCGTAGTGCATTGATGGACAGTTGTTGGCATGATCATGACCATTAATGAATATACGAATATCCTTGGCCGTAGTGCAAGGGTGATTCGATGATGTGGATTATTTTATTAAGCTGAGTCTCAGCGATCACAGTGTTGGAAAATCTTTTAAATCATAAAAGATAGTAGAGTTTATTTTCTACTTGACTCTTTTAATGGATTGCTTGTTCCGCTGCAGTTAAACTTGATGTCTATTATATTTTATCAGTTTAACATTGTTGAAGGCTAATGATAATTTATTCTGCATTATCTTAGTCATGATATTTCTTACTGGGCTAGTTGAGCTCACCCTTTCTTTCACTGTTCTCTTCAGGAAATGAGAACGTAGCTGGGGCAAGTCGAAGAACGGAGTGATGGTCCGAATGATAGTATTAGTTAGTAGTCCTCACTATTCTATGTAATGGTGTGTTAATAAATGTAATGAGGACTCCTTTTGAGTATGAATACTCTCTAGAAGATAATATTTGTATTAAAACTCACAGTTTATGTTTTGTCGTATTGTACACGACAGTTGTATTAGTAAGTTGTATTTGGATTTATGTACCTTGTAAGTGGCGACCCAAGATGGGTGACGTATACCTAATTTTGGGGTCATCACAGTTGGTATATTTTATTAAGCTGAGTCTCAGCGATCGCAGTGTTGAAAAACCTTTTAAATCATAAAAGATAGTAGAGTTTATTTTCTACTTGACTCTTTTAATGGATTGCTTGTTCCGCTGCAGTTAAACTTGATGTCTATTATATTTTATCAGTTTAACATTGTTGAAGGCTAATGATAATTTATTCTGCGTTATCTTAGTCATAATATTTCTTACTGGGCTAGTTGAGCTCACCCTTTCTTTCACTGTTCTCTTCAGGAAATGAGAACGTAGCTGGGGCAAGTCGGGGAACGGAGTGATGGTTCGAATGATAGTATTAGTTAGTAGTCCTCACTATTCTATGTAATAGTATGTTAATAAATGTAATGAGGACTCCTTTTGAGTATGAATACTCTCTAGAAGATAATATTTGTATTCAAACTCACAGTTTATGTTTTGTCGTATTATACACGACAGTTGTATTAGTAAGTTGTATTCGTATTCTGTACTTTGTATCTGACGACCCAAGATGGGTGATGTATACCTAATTTTGGGGGCGTCACAGTTGGTATCAGAGCTTAGGGATATGATCCCTGGCTAGGATGTGAGAATAGAACTAGGAGGGGAGAGACGGGGAATTCCTTCGCTAGTATGACCTACCTAAGTTTATTTGGTATTTAATTGGTCGGTCAAAGTATATGGATATTATGTTATATGTTAATTAACCCTTGTTTTGTTGCAGTATTTGCAAATGGCATCCGAAAATGTTGAGATAAACAATGAAGCACATGAGACTATTGAATCACCAATGATCAATGCTCAGGGTAATGTGCAACCAGAGGACAATAATCCTCATAAAAATAATAACACCGATGAAATGGTGAATGATGGGATGGTCAGAGACTTTATGCAATTCATGCAACAACAAAATAACTTTCGCACGGTCACCGCTAAGCAGTTCAAGGAGCAATTCATGCAACAACGGGCGAGAGCGGCTCCTATCCAAAATGAAGGAGGAAACAATGACAACTCACGGTTGGTCACCGCTAAGCAATTCAAGGAGCTAGGACCACCGGAGTTTTTGGGAAAGCCAGAACCACTTAAGGCGGAGACGTGGTTAAAGCAGATCACCAAGATATTTGATGTCTTGGGATGCTCCGAGGAGCAAAAGGTTCCCTTTCCACCTTTATGTTGCGTGAAGAGGCAGATTACTGGTGGGAATCTGTAAAACGTACCCAGCCTGACGCACTCAAGATGTCTTGGGAGAAGTTCCAAGAACTGTTCAATGACAAGTACTTTCCCGAAAGTATTCGTCACATGAAGGAGGTGGAATTTATCAAGTTGGAGCAAAACAACATGACCGTGTCGCAGTACGAAGCCAAGTTTGCCGAGTTGTCCCGATTTGCATCCCACTTGGTGGATAATGAAGAGAGAATGACGCGGATATTTTTAAGAGGTTTGAAACCGGAGATACGTCAATATCTTATTTCTCATAAACTGTGTCTGTATTCAGATGTTGTAAATAGGGCTCAATTAGTAGAACGCGATAACGAGTCAACGCAACCAAAAGAGAGCAGCCGGAAAAATGATAATACTGGTGATAACAGTCATCAAAGCGGTGACAATAAGCATGGAGGGAATCAACATGCCAGAAATGGAACCAGGTCCGGTGTAAAACACACAGACAGGATGTTCCAACAGAATAATAATACAAACGGAACCAGGTCCGGTGTAAAACACACAGACAGGATGTTCCAACAGAATAATAGAAGAATGTCACCAAGTATAGGGTAGACCACGTATACTGGTTATTCCAACAGAATAATAAAGAATGGAATAACAGAAGTTCTCTTCATGAATATAAAAGAAATAATATTCCCTACCTTAAAAGAACTGGATATTGGAAAAGTGATGTAGCAGAATACTTTTATTCTCTCTTTCTCTTATTCTCTCTATACTTTCTCTCTCTATAGCTTGAATGAATTCGTGAAAAATAATGAAGCCCTAGGCCTCTATTTATAGAAAAACTGAGGGTGGCTCTTGGTCTTAACGAAGGGTCAAATGACTCTTGGTCTTAACGAAGGGTCAAATGACTCTTGGTAATATTGAAGGGACAACTACTATTGACGAAAGTAATTACTATTGACCAAGGTAAATACTATGGACGAAGGTAATTACTATTGACCAAGGTAAATACTATTGACCAAGGTAAATAATATTGACGAAGGTAATTACTATTGACCAAGGTAAATACTATTGACGACGGTAATTACTATTGACGACGGTAATTACTATTGACGAAGAGACTCTTAGATGATGACATATGGCCCCCCATAAAATAACCAAACTTACCACAACGTCTCAATTATTGATTTAATAATATAACATATTATACAGATGATACTATGACAATAATTTAAGAGATATGATGCAGCAATTACTGTAGTAATAATTGAGTATAGCTGAGTGACTTCTCACGTAAGCATCAATAATCAATACCGTGTGCTACTATGCAACCACGCGTATTACTGTACTTTTACTACCGAGTAGTTCAACAGTTTTAACGGTTTTAACGGTAACACCTCAGCCGTTATTTTTATAGAAAGATAATTCTGTCGTTTTCTCAATCCGACAATAATTTCGTTGTGGGGTCCACCAATGATTGTGCCGTCGTACGAATATTCCCCGACAAAAAGAATATTCTCCGACCAAACGAATATTTTATAACAACTTGCATACTTTGCAAAAATTATATAACTATTATATCAAATCCACACCATAATATAAAAAAATTATTTCGAGAAAAATTAAATATTTATTCATAAAATCTGGGGTCTCACAGATGTGACGCCCCCAAAATAGGTTTACACAACCTATTCTAAGTCGCCAAATATATGGTACAAAATTCAAATACAAACTTAATTTATACAATTAACAACTGTCGTGTAAAATATGACAAAACGTAAGTTGTGAGTTTTAATTTGAATATTATCTCATAGACAATATCCAAACTCAAATGAAGTCCTTATTACATTTATTATCACACTATTTTATAAAATAGTGATGACTACTATAGACACCATCTTGGACCATCACTCCATTCCCCAACTAGTCCCAACTATATTCTCATTTTATTAAGAGAACAATGAAAGAAAGGGTGAGCTCAACTAGCCCAGTAAAGAATATTATGACTAAGATATAGAATAAATTATCCTTATTCTTCAACAGTGTAAAAATTGATAGAATACAATAGACAATAAGTTTAACTGCAACAGAACAAGCAATCCATTAGAAGAGTCAAGTAGAGTATGATGTCTGCTATCTTCTATGATTTAAAAGTTCATCATCAATATTTTATCTCTATAACACAACTCAATAAATAATTCACATCATCGAATTATCCATGCACTACGGGCCAAGGATATTCGTTAGTATCACCAGTGGTCATGATCATGCCAAACAACTGTCCATCTATGCACTACGGGCCAAAGAGGACTTTTACCACATCATTTGTCTGTAACATTACAGGTCATGATTGTACCAATACATAATTTTTGGTCATAATCATACCAATCAACAGTCCATCTATGCACTACAGGCCAAAGATGACTTTCACCACAATATAAGCATGATGATGATGACAATGATATAAGAAATTAATCAAGTGAGATCAAGGATAAATATTAAAGATTTATAATTCAATTTATTCAGAGTTTAAGAATGTCCAAATTGTAAACATGATAATTAATTGTGGAGTAAAATTCAAGAATGATATTCATGCATAAAAAATAATTTGGACAGAAAAGAAACCAAATTTTATCGTGAATAGTACCCCGGGTGAATAGTATCCAAGTAAATAGTACCCCGTGAATAGTACCCGAGTTAATAGTACCCCATGAATAGTACCCCGGCATGAAAAAATTAAAATTTTATAAGAATGTTCAGAAAAATATTTCAGTGAATTGATACTAGATGAAACACAAAATTCAATGATATTCTACTAATTTCAAGGAGTATAAAAGCAATACTTATCAAAACAAGTGTAGATTTAGGAATATGAAATGAAATAATATTACTTACATACTACAGAGTATGGAAGAAAATATTATTTCTTATAAATATTGAACGAAAATAATATCCCTTACCTTAAAAGGATAGTAAATCTGACAAGTATAGCAGAGATATTCTTGAAGAAAACTTGTACTATTTTTTACACTCAAAGTATCCTTATGCTCAAAAGAAATACTCTCAATATTATAGAAGAAGAATTTTCTGATTCTGGTATGATTTTTATTTTTTAACTAAGCATCCTATTTATAGGAGAATGGAAGGGTACTATTTAAAAGAAAATCACGGGTGAACAGTAAAGAATTCACGGGCGCAGAATTGGCAAAAATTTTCGATTTTACTATTCATTATTGTGTAATTAAATATTCTAATAAAACGAAAACTTTATATAAAACATAATATATTCTATTTATATTCTAATAAAACGAATAACTTTATATATAATATAAAAAGTATTCTGTTTTATATAAAAAGTTTTCTGTTTTATTACTATTATAATAATAATAAAATAAAATTGAGATAACTTTCTGCCGACGATTTTGAAAAATGAGCAAGTGGGGGTCCCTGTATTAAGCCAGACTTAAAACAAATACTTTACGAAACCCCCCTCTATTTATATTAAAAATTGAATAAATATTTATCACAAATCACGTATCTTTAATAAACACATTTTTAATCTTTCAACAATTATTCATCATTAATATTATAACTCACAATATTAACAACTAGATCATTCTCAGGAAAGAGGGGGCTTTCTGATAAGGATTTCTCCTTATTGGCGCGCAATTAAATAACCTAACCCCTTTCCTTGACAGAATATTCTGGACATTGTCAATAATGCAAATAATAATATGAATAACTGTGTTGTCTCATTTATTAATTTAATAATATAAAATATTGTGCAAATGATATTGTGACAATAATTAAATCAATAATATGAGATACTATGCAGCAACTACTATGGAAATAATTGAATAAAATTGATTGATTTCTTAGGTAAACATCAATAATAAGAGATACTGTACAATACTGTGTGCTACTGTGCAACCACGCGTATTACTGTACTTTTATCACTGGGTATTTCAACAATTAACGGAAAAAGTTTTGCCGTTATTTTTATAAAAAGGTTATTTCTGTCGCTTTCTATATCTGACAGTAATTCCATTATGGGGTCCAACAATGATTGTGCCATCGTACGGATATTCCCTGATAAAAAGAATATTTTATGACAACTTGCTTACTTTATAAAATTTACACATATCACTCATAACTATAGCATTATATCAAATTCACACCTTATTATTCAAAATAACATTTAGAGAAAATTAAATTTTTATTCATAAAAAAGTTAGGGCCTTACACTAGAACTTTGCAAGGAATTGGTCGGCATAGATTCCTAGTGACGGGGTCACCGAGAATACCTCCTCTAATGGGTTCGAAGGGGGAGATTTTTGGTCAACAAGTCCTCACCCAATTTATTATTCCCCATCCGACCCTTTGATTTTTATGCCTACCTCATTTACTTCTCCTCCCCTCCATTCTGCTATAAAAAGGCAGCCAAGCATAAGGGAAATACACACCAATTTGAAGAAAGTTCTCATCCAAGAGTAGAGAGAAAAAAGAAAGCTTCTTCTAAAGCATTAGGAAAAATAAAAAAAGAAAGATTGTTCAAATAAATAGGTGTTTTATTTGGGTTCCATCACATAATTATTGTGGTGAAGTAATTTGAGTTTGTACTCAAATTAAGATATCTTTGTAGTCTCTCAAATTATTCTAGTGAATTATTCGGAGTTTGTCCCGTGGCTTTTACCTCTTGGTTTTAGAGGGCTTTCAACGTAAAAATCTTGGTGTCTCGTGGTTGGATATTTTCTACTTATTATTTCTTGTAGTGGTTATTATTTTGGTGAAACTGAAAATTTAATATGTTTGGCATGTGCTGATATTTTATTCATTTAATTTATCAAAGACAACAATATTTGGGAGGTAATTTTTCCCAACACTATGTACTGTTATCAAATATATATGCTATAGAGGGGAGATGGGGTGATGTAGAAAAGATGATGATGATGGAAAAGGAGTCCCAAAAAGTTGTAGGGTATAGTGTGTTTCAGGGTTGCGATCTAGGGATTGAATTTTTCCAAGGAAATGAATTAGTCCATAAGAGGAGTATGGTGTACTCCATGTTAAGTGAGATGGGTACTCAAATGAATTGTCTTGTAAAAATATAATGAGGTAGAGATTTCTGTATAAATAATTTATATACATGAAAGAGTTGATGAAGTTTGTTTATTCGAAATAACATTTCTAAAAAGAATACTGAGTTATGCTTTAGTAGGACACAGAAACAGGTAGCAAGATAAATTTTAGTAGCGTGTTTTAACCGAGGATTCGTAGGCTAATGGTTGTACAAGCATTTGGTAGTGTACGGGATAATGCTCCATGTATCTACGCACCTACAGCTTAAGAGGTGAACAAATGTTTATTTTGAGATAACAGACCTTCACAGAGATTTAATGGTATTAATGGTGGTAACAGATTTGATTATTGAATTTTTAGGGGGAAAGTATAAAATGGATATTGGTGGAGGGTTTCTGTATAAGCTTATGACAACCTATACTTTGACAGGAAAAATGGTCCAAGATGGAGTGGCATGATGGAAATGGTTGTGTGGCTGTTCGAATAGTTGTAAACAAGATTTTGGTGATTTGAAGCTACCCCAGGTGATGATTACTTCATGTAGATTTCTATGATATTCTGTTTCTGACTACTCTAAACATAAAAAATTGTAGAGATTCTTACTAACTATCCTAATGTTTTCTTGCTTATGCCTTTTGTTTCATTTGCTCATCTTATTGAATTTTACCTCCTATCTAATGGAGATTCTCAAACTTGACATTCTAATGGATTTATATTGTTATTCTCCTCTAAAATTTGTTACTCTCACTAAACATATTCATGTCCCCACCCCTTATCTCTTCTAAACTTTTGGATGAAAACTTTGTTAATCAGACAATATCTTCAACAGACAAGAGTTGTTTTGTAAGAACCCAAAATTTCAGAAAATATTAAAATAAGAATTTAGTAAATAAAATTCTTAAGGCATGAGAAGGGTTCAAATAAGATCATAAATGTGATACGAGATATGTAGTATTGTGTTACATAGGGTAATATGAGCTATGTAATAAGTGATGTTGTGTTTAATAAATATATATCATTAGTATATATTTATTATAAATTGTAGAGATGAATTAGTAAAGAAGATGGGTGGAAATTTATCTATTGATATTAAATAATTTATGTGAAATTATTTTATCATAGTAAGTTGGTGACATTAAATATCTTTGATAGTCGCCAATTCCTTGAGTATATGTACGAGTAAGTATCAAGTCTACGGTAGTACAATCGTACCCTTTAATGGTTGATGTATAGGAGCTGGGCTAAATGATTCCTTCAGAGAGCGGAGGTATATACGAATTAGTAACTGATCTAAATCACTGTGAAAGTAATGTAGACGAGGCGGAAACTAATTTGTTGGTTGTTTATGAGAAACCACTCAGTGTACTATATTGAATACCATTAACGACTCGATGTGTGCTAAGTTTGGACTTATATATATGTACGTTGTTGACGAGAGAAGAAAGTCGATATATCTTTAAATAAATATTGGTTAGAGATTTATGGACTAATATTGGGATATGGTTAAATGTATAGATTAAAGAAAGAAGAGTTGAACTTGAAGTTTAATCTCTAAATTATTGAAGAATATAGTCATTAGAGATTTATTTTGGTTAGTATAATGAGATAGCATGTATGGGGCATGTTAAAGGATTTGCGAGTTAAGTTCTGTTTCTGTTGAAGCATAACATGTCTACGTCCTAACTTAAGGTGGCGCGATCACGCCACTCTCAAGCCTAAGACCAGCGCGGCCGCGCCGGTCTATAGAAAGTTCTGAGTAAGTTTATGAAAATTTGATTTCAAGACATATATACTAATAACTCTTATAAGGGTCATAAATGGTGACTAAGTGTTCATGAAGGAATTTAGTTAGAAAAATATGACTTGAATAAGAATTAATTAATTAACCCGGAATAAATATTGGTTAATTAAGTGATTTTATGGAAGAATTATTATATTAGTTAGTGTAGTACAAACTACTTATTGTAAGAAAATAAATGATTAATATTAATTAATTGTTGTGATATTAAAATGTGATAGTGGGTTGAAACTAGCCAACTGAATGATATTTAGCCCAATTAAGATATTAATGTGGACATTATCATTAAATAGTATTTCATGTTACTATGTGTAATATGGAAAAAATGTGAGTAGTAGTATCATATAATTACCTACTGCTTAAGATTAAATGAGGTCTAATAGTTAATTGTGGTTAATGGTAAACAAAAATATAGAGTAAAAGTAATTAAATCATAAAGTTGATTTTAATAAATTTTGTTATCTCATCCTATATAATGAGACAATTATATGTGTACTCTAAAAGATGGGAGTAAATAAATATGTGTTATTAAAGTATTTATTTCAATACCGATGTGTAAGTAAATAGTAAAAAGAGATATTAAGTTATTAGTGAGCAATTAAATTAAGTCCACACATGTTATAAATATTAAATTATGTGTACTAATGTACATGAATTATATGATTATGAGTATAGGTAACCCTAACTTATCATAAGGTTATAATATTAAGTTATTAAATGTGACTTGTGTAGTCCAAAAGGAAAATCAAATTAATAATGTTAAGGTTAAAAAGGAGAGTGCAGTATTCTTAAGAAGCCTTATCAGTCATTTTCCTTTCTCACGTGACTAGGCCATTGGCCTAGCCTATCTCTCCATGCTCAAAACTCAGTAGCTAGAAGATGGTGATGATGGCTACGAAAATGGTGGGGGGGGGGGGAGTGGTTAGGCACTTTCCACCAACTCCTTCTTGTCCAACATCTTCTTCCATCTTCCATTGGATTCAATCTTTAAGGTAAAGCCATGGTCTAGGTAAGAAATTCTCTATAAATTGGAGCCTTCTCTTCTCTAATTGGGTTGCTTGGGTTCTTAATGAGTTCTGTATAGAGAGTAAGTTGAAATTATAGTGAGCAATCTGAAGTTAGAAGCAAGTTTGGTAATTCAACTTCACAGAGGTACAATTCTTAAACCAATTCCAAGTTCTAGTTATATTCTCTCAAAATACTTTCTCTATGATTAGAGATTGGGTAGATGAAGTGTGTGTAGATTATATGTTTGCACTCTTGAGTATGCTTAATCTGCTTTATAGATTATACAATCAATGTTAGAGTAATTGAATTCATGAGAATATGTTAAAGAAATGGGTTTGGGTTTGGTAGTAATACATTGCTTTTATTTGATTTGGAGTCAAAATTTATGGCAAAGTCACTCTGTAAATGGTAAAATTTATGATGGATTATGTTAGCCCTCTGAGGAACGAAAAGAACTTAAGTTAGATGAATTAATTTGGTTTAGAAACGAATTCGTAGTGAATGAATTCGCTAAATTTGTCAAAACATAAAAATTTAGGATAAATATGAGTTTTTTTTGAAGCATTATAATTACTCTGCAAATGAGTAGCTAAGAGTTTAACGAGTTCAACGAATTGAAAACCAACTAATTCGGACTTAAAATGAGAAAGTTATGTCAAAAACTGTAATCTGTGCAAAGCCACGTGTGGGCGTGCCGCCTGTGCGCGCGGGCGCGTAACTGGGGCTGGGAAATGGCGCGGGCGCGCTGGAATGGTGAGAGCAAGGGGCGCGGCCGCGCCCAATGTGTGCTAATTGTGACTGCTTTGACCTGTTTTAGTAAAACGACCATAACGTTCTCATATGGACTCCGATTGAGGCGATTCAAGATGATCTGGAACGTGGAAGAATAGACCTACAACTTTTGTTCTTTAAGATTTTCAATTTGAGGTCGTTAGGAAGGATAAAAATAGTCATCTTTGTGACTGTTACGTATTCTGAGGCGATCGGAGGGCGTCGAACGAGCACATACGCAAGTATAGTGCTCCCGACGATGAAATATATAATAACCAAGAATTTCTGTGGTACATTATAAATAAATATATTAAATAATCTGTAATATATTATGGATGATTAAGTGATTATTTGAATAATATGCTATAATATTTAAAGGAAGCCTCACTAATATGTTAAATAAGTTAGTGAACTAACTTAAGTATTTTAATAATCTAGAAAATAGATTTAACGTGTTAAACCCTAATTAAATACTTAATAAGCTTGAATAAGACAAGTCTAATTGGGTTATGTGAGTGAATTAATATTATTAATGAATAATAATATGGAAAAATTAATAATAATGAGCATAAGCTCAAGAGATAATAATGAAAGAAAAATAAGTAATTAAACAAGCTCAATTATATTTTTAGTGTGAGACTTGTAGATAAAATTAATTGAAGGGCAATTAGTTTGTTAAATTAGCCCAAGAGGTCATGTATAAGATAAATATAATAATGACCCAATTGAATTAATGGGGAAGCCCAAGTTCAATTTTGTAAGTAAGCATGATAATAAAATTGCAAGCCCAAAAGATGAAAATGGTGGGCCAAATTTAAGCCCAATTAAGGAGGGACATATTGGATATTTGGTATGCTAAACAAGAATTTAAAAGAAATCAATTTTTAAGGATAAAAAGGCCACATGGCCGGACAAGGTAAGGAGAGGAAGGGGGGATGAATATAATCATTTCATGCTCCCAATTTTCTAAAGATAATTACAAGATTGGCTAGGTGTCATCTTCTATATGGAACCACCACATTTGGCTAATCTTGTAAGTAACATTGTTATAATTAAGAGAGAGAGAGAGAGAGAGAGTGAGAGAGGAGATATGTTGGTAGATTGTGTTTAGATATACCAAATATATCTATCGATTTATTTTTCCCAACACTTAAATCATACTTCTCTTTCCTCTCATTCCTAGTTTAGCTAACCAAAAAGGAAAGGAAAGAGAGAGAGAGGATTTGGTGGGAGGAGGAAGGAGAAGGAGAGGAGTGTGGAGCTTATGCATCCTAGATTCATTACATACTTTGGTAAAGTAAGGAGAGTAGCAAGCAAATCATGGTAAAAACTTAAACTAGCTTCAACCTTTTTATTTTGTTTGATTTTTACTATTTAAAGTTTATGATCTTGAGGTCAAAAACCCTCTATCTACATGTTTTATATGGTTTCATGTATGATTCTAACATATTTGAGTGTTAGAAAGTGAATCAAAAGGATATAAAAGAAACTAGTTTTAATTTGTTAAGAAACTCTAGTTTTTTTCTTCCTTTGATCGACTACCATTTTTGATCTACGCCTTCTTTTTGTGATCCGTCAAAAAGGGTGCTAGATATATAAGTTAACTACTAAACTCAAGTGGTAGCACTCAAAAATGTTGAGTACACAAGTTGTAGCGACTATTTTACGAAAAATGGTTTTGTCTTTAGAAAGAAAAACAAACTAATTTTAGACAGTCAATACTAGGGGAAGTTTCATCATTTTTCTGATATTTAAAAAGTCTGAAAAAATATGGGATGATAATATGATGAGTTATCTTTCAAACCCAAGTGGAATCACCAAAAAAGGAGTTGTAGATTTCCGTATGGACAGATTTTAACAAAGTAGGTAAAAGAGGAAAATTTCGAAAACAAACTGCCCTAGATTTTGCAAGGGCAGTTTCGGCCACTTAAATTTTGACAAAAATTTCGGCTTTTTGGGACATGAAAATATATGACATAAAGTAGCTCCTTTCCAAAAATGAGCTCATTCCGACTTTAAATGACCAAGTTATGATCATTTAAATATTTGGGTTTTTCGGACGAAAATTGCTATAACCGGAGTTCTATAACTCCGATGGCCAAGAAATTTAAACTGGAGGGTCACGTTAACATGTATAAGATTATGCCAAGAGATGGGAATTTCTGGAGTTAAGCATGATGGGGCTAATTTCTTAAGCCACACACTAAAAATGACTTTTGAAAATACTAAAAGAAATTGAAAAATTACAGAAAAATACTTTTTGTGTATGAAATACATGTATATAAGTATGGCCAAAAGATAGAAAATTAATAAGTTGATTTGGTATTTTCGTTAAAGGAGATATGGAATCCAGCTGGCTGGATTGAAAAATAGTTGAATCCAGTTTGCTGGATTGAAGGATTTAGAATCCAGGCTTGCTGGATTGAAGGATTTGGAATCCAGGCTTGCTGGATTGAAGGATTTAGAATCCAGGCTTGCTGGATTGGAAGTTTATTGAATCCACTTTGCTGGATTAGCCAATCCAGGTGGCTGGATTCCATGTTTATATAATCTAGACTATGATATTAGTATTCGACTTACTAGATTATAAGAAAGAGCTAATAAAAGGAAAGATTAAGTGTTAAATCATAAGGTATACGAAAAAGTAATTAAAATTTTATCAAAGAATAATAATAATAAAGATGTTTTCAGGTAATTGATTATGTGGTTAAGTGTTAACAAAATTTCTGATAGAGTAATTGTATTATGATATAAAGTGTGATATGCTGATTTTAAGATCAATATTAATAATGATAGATCTTTACAATAAAGAGATTAAATTAAATTGTGTAGCAGTAGATCGCAGCCGAGACAAGTTCTCTAACTCAAACTTGAGTTATTAATTTCTAAACATGTTAGTGAATAATTATTGTTGATTATTCACATCTATATTGATTATTGATACTCGCAGTCGGTGCAAATAAATTCCTATTCTATTATTATTGAACTGTGAATTAGTTAAAGTTCTTTTATTCATGAACTGTTTAAGATATGGATCTATGCTCATTGTACCAGCTAGATCAAGTATGTTTAAATTTGTTAAATCAAATATGTTGTTAAAAGCTGTTCTTCATCAATTGACTTGGTAAGTACTCAAGACTGAGAAAAAGAACAATTTGATTAAAGCATTATTGAAAAACAATGATTGCTTGTACATTAAGTGTTTATGCATAATACACCGAGTATGAAAGGCTGATCCCCTTAATTACCAAAACTTATTAAAAGGACCAGTTTAAATACTGACAACCTTAGCATATGTTCATGGTCACTATGACCACTCAACATCTGTTATTCAATTATTCGAATATTCAGTTATCAAGACTTAATTCATGTTCTTTCACAATTAATTTCTATTATTGAACATTGAAGAATAAATTTCTTACTAATCATGATATATCTTCTTCATACTTAAACTTGCTAAGCAAATTTGTTGCTTACCCTTGCTATATCATGACATTTATTTCAGGCATGCCAGAGACGTCCAAGAGGGACAAAGGCAAAGGAAAAGTGTAGGAATCGATAAGGAGAATGTTTATGTATTATATTATATTATGTACATTGGTAATGTAAACCTTTTGTGTTACTAAGGGTAACTTAATTAAGGTATGTATAAGTTAAGGTTAATAGACCTTGGGAGAATGTTGGAAGACATTATTATAATGAACAATGCATGTTTATTATTCTGTAATAGTTTATAGAATGTTTATGGTGATGATGGATTGTGAGCACCAAACCCGAGGTTTAAGAACTCTTATTTGGGGGTATCTCAAATTGGTATCAAAGCCGTAGTTTATAAACTCTAGGATGCGAAACTTAGGTTATAAGCTTAGAAGAAAACTCGCATAGAGTATGCTAAGAGGTGGATTGTGGAGATTCATCTAATATAGATTGTACATAATAAAATATTGTTTCATTTTATCAATGAATATATTTTATTGTGATATTGATGTTGTGTTTGTTTGGTTATAAGATGCCTGAGGAAGGACAAGGTAGCTATACAGTTAAGCAAGAGCCGATAGATCCGGTAGAGGATCACGCTGATAGTGACGAGCGTGACGAGGATGTGATGGAGGATTTGTTCGAAGAGAACATGGCGCTGGAGAATAGAGTGACAGAGTTAGAGCAGGAGAATGCCACTCATCAGTTTACTGAAACTCAATACAAGGAGCTGGAATATCAAGCTCAGAACGAGCTTGCTGAGATGACGATACAGTTGCAGGAGCAGACGACCTTGCTACACATATGGTTGCCATGAATGCTGAGCTGAGGGAGAGACTAGAACAAGAGGAGCTCAAGCTGGGAGTGTTAAGAGTTGAGCATGAAGCCATGCGATTGATGTAAAACCCCAAATTTTATGAATAAGATTTAATTTTCTCGAAATAATTTTTTTTAATATTATGGTGTGGATTTGATATAATGTTATAGTTGTGGGTAATATTTATAAATTTTACAAAGTTTGCAAGTTGTTATATAATATTCAATTGGTCGGGGAATATTCGTTCTAACAGGGAATATTCGTATGACGGCGCAATCATTGGTGGACCCCACAACGGAATTATTATCGAATTGAGAAAACGATAAAAATATTTTTATTGAAAATAACGGCAGAAATTTTACCGTTAATACTGTTGAACTACTCGGTAGTAAAAGTACAGTAATACGCGTGGTTGCATAGTAGCACACGGTATTGATTATTGATGCTTACGTGAGAAGTTACTCAGTTTTGTTCAATTATTGTTACAGTAATTACTGCATAGTATCTCACGTTATTTGATTCAATTATTGTCAATATTTTATATATTATTAAATCAATAATTGAGATGTCAAGGTTATTAATATTATTTGTAATATTAACGATGTCTAGAAGTTATGTCAAGGAGAGGTTTGGTCACCTAATTGCGCGCCAATAGGGAGAAATCCTTATTAAAAAGCTCCCTCTTTCTTGGGAACGACCTGGTCGATTAATATTGTGAATTATAATGATATATGTTGTTAAAATTATTAAGGTAATTTTTATGAGGTTTTGCTTATTTTATGGATCCCTATTTACCCATTTTTTAAAATAATCGGTAGAAAATTATTTAAAGGTGGGGCCCATATGTGGGGTTCATATGTGTTGGAAAATAATTTTGGAAATGAAAGAGTATACGTATGGAAGTATATGTATGTATTGAGTATATAGTGGGAGAAAGTGATATGTGAAAGTGATAGGTGTGTGATGTGTGTGTGTGTGGAAAATGGTGGAAAAGTGGTAGTGTGATAGTGATGTGTAAGAGTATAGTGAAATTGATTTTTGGGTGGGTGGGGGATTGATGTTGGTTATGGGGGAGAAAAATTAAGTGGTGTATATATAATATTGATATATATAAGTTGAAAACATGTGTTTATATATATGTATTATATTTTAATTTTGTTGTGATTTTATTGGTTAGTTGATTGACTTTATTGTATTTGGTTGAAGAAATAATTCTGCAGAAATAATTCGTTCATAAACAGTACACCTCCATTCTCCTATAAATAGAAGTTCATTCCTTCATTATTTCTTACGAATTAACTGAAACTCTAGAGAGAGAAAATTATAGAGAGAAAGAAGAAAAGTTTTCTACTACTTAACTACTCTTATATTTAGTTTCTTTTACGGTAAGGGGTGTTATTCTTTCTTAATCATGAAGAGAACTGTTGTTATTCCATTGCTTATTATTCTGTTGGAATAACCTGTATACACGGTCTACCCTATACTTGGTGACATTCTTCTATTATTCTGTTGGAACATCCTGTCTGTGTGTTTTACACCGGACCTGGTTCCGTCTTTATTATTATTCTGTTGGAACATCCTGTCTGTGTGTTTTACACCGGACCTGGTTCTGTCTTTATTATTATTCTGTTGGAACATCCTGTCTGTGTGTTTTACACCGAACCTGGTTCCGTCTTTATCATTATTCTGTTGAAACATCCTGTCTGTATGTTTTACACCGGACCTGGTTCCGTCATTAGTATTCTGTTGGAACATCCTGTCGGTACAAATTTTTCCTGACCTGGTTCCGTTATTATTATTATGTTGGAATAACCTGTCTATGCAAAGTACCACATGCATGGTGATTTCTTTTGTTATTCCATTCTTTATTATACTCAGTTGGTTAAAGTTTTGACTTCTATACTTCATGAAATTAGTAGAATATCCTTGATATTTGCGCTTCATCCAGTATCTTTTCATGGAAATATTCTTCTGAGCATTCTTGAATTTTACTGCACAAAGCAGTATCATGTTGACAACTTGGACGTTATTAGTTCCTGAATAAATTAATTCTTGAACTTGTTTTATTGAATTCTTATATCATTGTCATCATCCTTATGTTTATATTTTTTTAAAGTCATCTGTGGCCTGTAGTGCATAGATGGACTTGGTATGATTATGACCAGGGGTTATTCGGTATAATCATGACCGTAATGTTACAAATAATGTGGTAAAAGTCCACATTGACCCGTAGTGCATTGATGGACAGTTGTTGGCATGATCATGACCATTAATGAATACACAAATATTCTTGGCCCGTAGTGCATGGATAATTGTGGTCATGATACTAAAGAATATCCTTGGCCGTAGTGTAGGGGTGATTCGATGATGTGGAATATTTATTAAGCTGAGTCTCAGTGATAACAGTGATGAAAAACCTTTTAAATCATAAAAGATAGTAGATTTTATTCTCTTCTTGACTCTTTTAATGGATTGCTTGATCCGTTGCAGTTAAACTTGATGTCTATTGTATTTTATCAGTTTAACATTGTTGAAGACTAATGATAATTTATTTTGCATTATCTTAGTCATAATATTTCTTACTGGGCTAGTTGAGCTCACCCTTTCTTTCACTGTTCTCTTCAGAAAATGAGAATATAGCTGGGACGAGTCGGGAAACGGAGTGATGGTCCAGAGGATAGCATTAGTAGTCCTCACTATTCTGTGAAATAGTGTGATAATAATTGTAATGAGGACACCTTTTGAGTTTGTATACTCTCTAGTAGACAATATTTGTATTCAAACTTACAGTTTATGTTTTGTCGTATTGTACACGACAGTTGTATAATTAAGTTTTTATTTGTATTTTGTACCATGTATTTGACGACTCAGAATAAGTGATGTATACCTATTTTGGGGGCATCACAATTGACTTCGATTTAGAAATCGCCGATAAGATTAGGATCGAACAAGCATGGATTAGAGCATCTAATATGGTGGACCAGCTTGAGGAGAAGCTGGAGGCTAGTGAAGTCCGAGTAGATACTTTGGGACGATCTCTGGATGCCGCTTACATGGGTCAGCGAGCAAGAGTGAGGAGATCCTTTGAGATAGGCGAGTCGAGTCGATCTGTTAGACGTCGACTTATGGATGGACTCATTCCACCAGAGCAGGAGCATACAGGCGCATCCTTTCCAGACGCGCAGTGATAGTTTAATGGCTTTTTATTGTATATAGATGCAGTAGAACCCCTTTTGTTTATTAGGGTTTTATGCTTGATGTAAACCTCAGACTGTGCGAGGTAGTATGTAAATATGATGTATCCCCATATTAGGTGTGTAGGGGAGTATATCTTTTGATAGATCCCATCTCTGGATGTTAAGAATGGGATAGTTAGCATTTATAAAAATATGCCAGGCATGTGTACGACACTAAAAATTTTTGTATATGAATATAAATGCAGTATTATAATTACTTGTTTGATCAAATAGAAAAGTATTAAGAATTAAAATGAGAAGCTATCTGTTTGGAAAGTCAGCAAATCGAATATGTTAATTCAGCAAGCTGGATGTGTTATTCAGCAAGCTTAATGTGTTATTCAGCAAGCTGAATATGGGAATTCAGTAAGATGAATATGTTAATTCAGCAAGTTGAATTAGTCAATTCAGCAGGTTGAATTCGTTAATACAACATTATGAATATGTTATTTTAGCAAGCTGAATGTGTTATTCAACAAGCTGAATATGTGAATTCAGTAAGATGAATATGTTAATTCAGCAAGCTGAATTAGTCAATTCAGCAGGTTGAATTCGTTAATACAACAT
The DNA here is from genome assembly GCA_016801055.1 of Panax notoginseng. NCBI lineage: Eukaryota > Viridiplantae > Streptophyta > Magnoliopsida > Apiales > Araliaceae > Panax > Panax notoginseng. The sequence goes on from CM029023.1 coordinate 41,737,280, forward strand.
TATGATAATATGATTGTTAGAGTTTAAATTACATGTTATATTTTAAACACTTAGAAGATATATTATATAATTAAACTCAATGTACTAAATTAAGGTTTTGTTTAATTAGATAATGCCACTAAGACGTCAAAATCGTAACCAGAGGGAGGAAAGATCTGTAAATAATGAAGAAGGTCAGGTAGACCCAATGCAGAACTTTGTTGATATGTTAGCTCAGCCTATGCAAAATCGAGTACCAGCAACTAGAGGTAGGCCAGATGTTGGATTGGCGAATTTTAAAGACTTTAAAGCAGTCGGACCATCAGAATTTAAGGGAGCCACAGACCCTATTGAAGCTCAAACCTGGGTGAAGGAGATGTAAAAAGCATTTGTGATTGCTAGAGTAGCAGAGGGGCAAAAGACAACTTTTGCTACCTATTTAATGAAAGGTGAAGCTAATTATTGGTGGGAATCAAACCAGGCTAGAGCCGGAACAACAGTGGTAACTTGGACAAGGTTTAAGGAGTTATTCTTCGAGAATTATTTCTCGCTGAGCATGCAAGCCAGAATGGAAGTGAAATTTCTTGAATTGAAGCAAGAGAACATGACAGTTTCAGAATACGCAACCAAATTCAACGAGCTAGCAAGATTTGCACCACATCAGGTGGACACAGAGGCAAGAAAGGCGCGTAGATTTGAGAATGGATTGAAGCCTTGGATATACAGTAAGGTGGCCGTTTTGCAGATTAATACGTTTTCAACGTTGTTGGAAAAGGCTATCATTACAGAAGGTGGTAGTGAAGCGATGTCCAAGTACAATAGGGAAAAGAATAAGAAGAAGATGGAAGGTGGAAATCAGGGTGCCAGCAGTGGTGGCAGTAACAACAAGAAACACAAGTGGAACAACAGTGGCAATGAATCAGGAATGCAACAAGGGAATACTCAACAGAAGAAGCCAGCATGTTCAAAGTGTGGAAAGAATCACTCAGGAGAGTGTATGAAAGGGAAAAATGTCTGTTATAATTGTGGTCAGGAAGGACATATTTCACCAAATTGTCCTAAGCCGAAGAAAGGTGGTTATTTTTCTTGTGGAGGAACGGGGCATCGATTCAAGGATTGTCCATTGAAGAAGAGTATAGATGGAGGAAGTGGAAACAAGAGCAGTTCTACAAAGTTAACCATTGGAGGACCAGTTCAACAGAGTAAGCTAACATCAAGAATATTTAATATGACTGTGCAAGACGCGGTTGCATCAAAGGAGGTTGTGTCAGGTATAATTCTGATTAATGATATAAAAGCTTATGTATTATTTGATTCGGGAGCTACCTGTTCATTTGTGTTTGATGAATTTGCAAAAAGACTAAATTTGCCCTGTGAAAAGCTAAAGAACCCAATGAATATAGAAGTTGCAAACAAAGAAGTGATCCCCATAGAGTATATCCATAGAAATTGTTGTGTGGAAATAAGGGGGCATAAGCTAAGTGTGAACTTGATTCCAATACGCCTAGGAGAATTTGATATTATCCTAGGGATGAATTGGTTATTTAAACATGAAGCAGTTATAGACTGTCAGAAGAAGAGTATACGCCTTAAGACACCGAATAAGTCTAAGATTGTATTTTATGGTAGCAAGTCGCTAAGATAAACTTGTCTGATGATGATGCAGGCCAAGAGAATGCTACAGAAAGGGTGTGAAGGTTATTTGGCTCATGTAGTGGATACACGGATGGTGAATTTAGACATGGGACAGATACCTGTAGTCAATGAGTTTGGGGATGTCTTTCCAGAAGAACTTCCTGGACTTCCACTAGATCGAGAGATAGAATTTATAATTGATTTAGTACCGGGGACAACACCGTTATCGAAAGCACCATATAGGATGGTTCCGGTAGAAATGGAAGAGTTAATGATCCAGCTACAAGAGTTGTAGGATAAGAAGTACATTCAACTTAGTGTATCTCCGTGGGGAGCACCAGTGTTGTTTGTAAAGAAGAAAGATGGTTCGATGAGATTGTGTATGGATTATAGAGAACTGAATAAGGTGACAATCAAGAACAAGTATCCATTCCCAAGAACAGATGATCTGTTTAATCAACTTATGGGAGCGAGATGTTTTTCAAAGATTGACCTGAGAACTGGTTATCATCAGTTGAAGGTGAGAACAGAGGATGCACCAAAGACAGCATTTAGAACTCGTTACAATCATTATGGATTCTTAGTGATGTCGTTTGGACTGACGAATGTTCCAGCTACTTTTATGGACTTGATGAACAGAGTATTTAAACCTTATTTGGATAAATTTGTGGTGGTGTTCATTGATAACATTTTGGTGTATTCAAAGACTAAAGAGGAGCATTCTGAACATCCATGGATGGTGTTGGAAACGTTGAGAAGGGAGAAGCTATATGCAAAATATTCAAAGTGTGAGTTTTGGTTGAAGAGAGTTCAATTTTTAGGGCATGTTATCGATAACGAGGGAATTTCTGTTGATCCAGCTAAAGTAAAAGCAGTGAAAAATTGGGGATAACTGAAGACGCCGACAGAGGTCAGAAGTTTCTTAGGATTGGTAGAATATTACAGGAGGTTTATTCAAGATTTCTCAAAGATAGCGACACCATTGACTAATTTGACGAGGAACACTGTTAAGTATGTGTGGACAGAAAAGTGTGAACAAAGTTTTCAAGAATTGAAGAAGCGACTAAGTGAAGCACCTGTGTTATCTTTACCAGATAGTACAGGAGGTTTTACAGTGTATAGTGACGCATCACACAAAGGACTAGGTTGCGTATTGATGCAGAATGGTAAAGTCATTGCGTACGCGTCACGACAGTTAAAGGATTACGAGAAGGGATACCCTACCCATGATCTAGAATTGGCTGCAGTAGTGTTTGCCCTTAAGATTTGAAGACATTATCTCTACGGAGAAAAGTGTGAGATATACACAGATCACAAGAGTCTGAGGTACATCTTTACATAGAAGGAATTAAATATGAGGCAGCGGAGATGGTTAGAATTGATCAAGGACTATGATTGTGATATTCTATATCATCCGGGAAAGGCTAATGTAGTGGCAGATGCTTTAAGCAGGAAGAGCCAAGAAAAATTATTTATATTAACAGAACATGAAGAATTAGTAAGAGAAATGGAGAAAATAGAGTTGGAGGTGAAAAATTCGAAGGATTCGGATAAAGTAATAGAAATGGAAGCAAGTCTGAATTTATTAGACTATGTGAAAGAATCACAAGGGAATGATGAAGAATGCGATAACATAAAGAAGCGGTTGGCTGAAGGCAAAGAGCTGAAGTATAAGATCGATGGCTCTGGATTGCTGAGATTTGAAGGAAGAATTTAGGTACCTGTAGTACCAGAGTTAAGAGAAGAGATTCTTCAAGAAGCGCATAATACGAGATACTCAATACACCCAGGAAGCACGAAGATATATCAAGATTTGTGTCAACATTATTAGTGGCCAAACATGAAGAGAGAGGTTGCTGAATGCGTCAGTCGCTATTTACCTTGTCAAAGAGTCAAGGCAGAGCATCAACGACCAAGTGGACTATTACAGCTGTTGGAAATTTCAGAATGGAAATAGAAGCACGTCACGATGGATTTTGTGGTAGGACTTCCAGCAACACAGAAGGGTTATGACGCTATATGGGTGATTGTCGACCGTCTTACAAAGTCAGCACACTTTTTGCCGATCAAGATCAGGTATAATTTGGATCAGTTAGCAAAATTGTATATCAAGGAAATTATTTCGAGGCATGGAGTGCCGATATCAATTGTGTCTGATAGAGATCCGCACTTCACGTCAAACTTTTGGAGGAGTCTTCAAGAAAGAATGGGGACACAAACAGATGGGAAAAGCGAGAGAACGATTCAAACATTAGAAGACATGCTCAGAGCCTGTGTGATGGATTTCAAGAGAAGCTGGGAAGATCATCTTCCATTGGTGGAGTTTGCGTATAACAATAGTTATCATGCAAGCATTGGAATGCCGCCGTATGAAGCCCTATATGGAAAAAAGTGCAGAATGCCCTTATGTTGGGACGAGGTAGGTGAAAGAAGCTTGTTGGGGCCAGAATTGGTGTAGCAGACTGTGGAGATCATCAAAGTGATAAGAGCTTGACTGGTAGCAGCTCAGGATCGACAAAAGTAGTACGCAGATATTCATCGCAAGAAAAGAGATTTTGAAGTGGGAAGCTACGCATTTCTGAAGGTATCTCCTTGGAAAGGGAAGATAAAATTTGGGAAGAAAGGTAAACTGAGTCCAAGGTTTATTGGACCATTCGAAATATTGAAGAAGATAAGGGAAGTGGCGTACGAGGTAGCTCTACCTCCTGAACTGGAACATATTCACAATGTGTTTCATGTGTCAGTGTTGCGTCCATACAAGTCGGATTACAAGCATGTGATATCCTACGAGCCGATTCAAGTCGAGAAGGACTTATCGTACGAGGAGGTTCCTATAGAAATTTTGGATAGGAAAGAGCAGAAATTGAGAAATACGGTTATACATTCTGTTAAAGTCCTATGGAGAAACCACAATGCTGAAGAAGCTATGTGGGAGCTTGAAGAAAAGATGAGGAAGAATTATTCGAATATTTTTGAGTAACCTTAATGAAATTCCGAGGACGAAATTCTTATAACGAGTGGAGAATGTAATAGCCAAGAATTTCTGTGGTACATTGTAAATAAATATATTAAATAATCTGTAATATATTATGGATGATTAAGTGATTATGTGAATAATATGCTATAATATTTAAAGGAAGTCTCACTAATATGTTAAATAAGTTAGTGAACTAACCTAAGTATTTTAATAATCTAGAAAATAGATTTAAGGTGTTAAACCCTAATTAAATACTCAATAAACTTGAATAAAATAAGTCTAATTGGGTTATGTGAGTGAATTAATATTATTAATGAATAATAATATGGAAATATTAATAATAATGAGCATAAGCTCAAGAGATAATAATAAAAGAAAAATAAGTAATTAAACAAGCCTAATTATATTTTTAGTGTGGGACTTGTAGATAAAATTAATTCAAGGGCAATTAGTTTATTAAATTAGTCCAAGAGGTCATGTATAAGATAAATATAATAATAGCCCAATTGAATTAATAGGGAAGCCCAAGTTCAATTTTGTAAGTAAGTATGATAATAAAATTGCAAGCCCAAAAGATGAAAATGGTGGCCCAAATTTAACCCCAATTAAGGAGGGACATATTGGACATTTGGTATGCTAAATAAGAATTAAAAAGAAATCAATTTTTAAGGATAAAATGACCACATGGCCGGACATGATAAGGAGAGGAAGGGGGGATGAATATAATCATTTCATGCTCCCAATTTTCTAAAGATAATTACAAGATTGGTTAGGTGTCATCTTATATATGGAACCACCACATTTGGCTAATCTTGTAAGTAACATTGTTATAATTAAGAAAGAGTGAGAGAGGAGATATGTTGGTAGATTGTGTTTATATATAACAAATATATCTATAGATTTATTTTTCCCAACACTTAAATCATACATCTCTTTCCTCTCATTCCTAATTTAGCTAACCAAAAAGGAAAGGAAAGAGAGAAAGAGAGGGAGAGGATTCGGTGGGAGGAGGAAGGAGAAGGAGAGGAGTGTGGAGCTTATACATCCTAGATTCATTACATACTTTGGTAAAGTAAGGAGAGTAGCAAGCAAATCAAGGTAAAAACTTAAACCAGCTTCAACCTTTTTATTTTGTTTGATTTTAGTTATTTAAAGTTTATAATCTTGAGGTCTATAACCCTCTATCTACATGTTTTATATGGTTTCATGTATGGTTCTAACATATTTGAGTGTTAGAAAGTGAATCAAAAGGATATAAAAGAAACTAGTTTTGATTTGTTAAGAAACTCTAGTTTTTTTCTTCCTTTGATCGACTACCATTTTTGATCTATACCTTCTTTTTGTGATCCGTCAAAAAGGGGTGCTAGATATATAAGTTAACTACTAAACTCAAGTGGTAGCACTCAAAAATGTTAAGTACACAAGTTGTAGCGACTGTTTTAGTAAAAATAGTTTTGTCTTTAGAAAGAAAAACAAACTATTTTTGGACAGTCAATGCTAGGGGTAGTTTCATCATTTTTCTGACATTTAAAAATTCTGAAAAAATTTAGGATGATAATATGATGAGTTATCTTTCAAACCCAAGTGGAATCATAAAAAAAAGAATTGTAGATTTCCGTATGGACTGATTTTAACAAAGTAGGTAAAAGAGGAAAATTCCGAAAATAAACTGCCCTAGATTTTGCAAGGGCAGTTTCAGCCACTTAAATTTTGACAAAAATTTCGGCCTTTTGGGACATGAAAATATATGACATAAAGTAGCTCTTGTCCAAAAATGAGCTCATTCCGACTTAAAATGACCATGCTATGATCATTTCAATATTTTGGTTTTTCGGATAAAAATTGCTATAACCGGAGTTCTATAACTCCGATGGCCAAGAAATTTAAACTGGAGGGTCACGTTAACATGTATAATATTATCCCAAAAGGTGGAAATTTCTGGAGTTGAGCATGATGGGGCTAATTTCTTAAGCCACACACAAAAAATGATTTTTGAAAAATACTAAAAGAAATTGAAAAATTACGAAAAAAATAATTTTTTATGTATGAAATACATGTATATAAGTATGGCCAAAAGATAGAAAAATAATAAGTTGATTTGGTATTTTCGTTAAAGGAGATGTGGAATCCAGCTGGCTGGATTGAAAAATAGTTGAATCCAGTTTGCTGGAGTGAAGGATTTAGAATCCAGGCTTGCTAGATTGAAGGATTTGGAATCCAGGCTTGTTGGATTGAAGGATTTAGAATTCAAGCTTGCTGGATTGGAAGTTTGTTGAATCCAGTTTCCTGGATTAGCCAATCCAGGTGGCTGGATTTCATGTTTGTATAATCTAGACTATGATGTTAGTATTCGGCTTACTAGATTATAAGAAAGAGCTAATAAAAGGAAAAATTAAGTGTTAAATCATAAGGTATATGAAAAAGTAATTAAAATATTATCAAAGAATGATAATAATAAAGATGTTTTCAGGTAATTGATTATGTGGTTAAGTGTTAACAAAATTACTGATAGAGTAATTGTATTATGATATAAAGTATGATATGCTGATTTTAAGATCAATATTAACAATGATAGGTCTTTACAATAAAGAGATTAAATTAAATTGTGTAGCAGTAGATCGCAGTCGAGACAAGTTCTCTAACTCAAACTTGAGTTATTAATTTCAAAACATGTTAGTGAATAATTATTGTTGATTATTCACACCTATATTGATTATTGATACTCGCACTCAGTGCAATTAAATTCCTGTTCTATTATTATTGAACTGTGAATTAGTTAAAGTTCTTTTATTCATTAACTGTTTAAGATATGGATCTATGCTCATTGTATCAGCTAGATCAAGTATGTTTAAATTTGTTAAATCAAATATGTTGTTAAAAGCTGTTCTTCACCAATTGACTTGGTAAGGACTCAAGACTGAGAAAAAGAATAATTTGATTAAAGCATTATTAAAAACATAATGATTGCTCGTACATTAAGTGTTTATGCATAATACACCGGGTATAAAAGGCTGATCCCCTTGATTACCAAAACTTATTAAAAGGACCAGTTTAAATATTGACAACCTTAGCATATGTTCATGGTCACTATGACAACTCATCATCTCTTATTCAATTATTCGAATATTCAGTTATCAAGACTTAATTCATGTTCTTTCACAATTAATTTCTATTGTTGAACATTGAACAATAAATTTCTTGCTAATCTTGATATATCTTCTTCATACTTAAACTTGCTAAGCAAATTTGTTGCTTACCTTTGCTATATCATGACATTTATTTTAGGCATGCCAGAGACGTCCAAGAGGGACAAAGGCAAAGGAAAAGTGCAGGAATAGATAAGGAGAATGTTTATGTATTATATTATATTATGTATATTGGTATTGTAAACTTTTTGTGTTACTAAGTGTAACTTAATTAAGGTATGTATAAGTTAAGGTTAATAGACCTTGGGAGAATGTTGGAAGACTTTATTATAATGAATAATGTATGTTTATTATTCCGCAATAGTTTATAGAATGCTTATGATGGTGATGAATTGTGAGCACCAAACCCGGAGTTTGAGAACTCGGATTTAAGGGCGTCACATAATATGTTATTCTAAGTGATAAAATATGAATATGCATGATAATAGACATGTCATATGACTAAGATTACTTTACTCATAATGGAATACTTTAACAATGATTTCTAAAAGAAAAGTTAAAGTTTTTGAGAAACAGAAGTTGATGAATTTGGTGTCCTTTGAGTTCTGACCTTGGACCCTATGTACGCATATAAACGTCCATAAAATGTAGTTTTAATTTACCTTGCATATACTAGATTGATATAGCTTGGTTTAAAGTATTTTGAAAGAAAAACTTAAAGTTTTGAAAATGAAACTTGACGAACTTTGTGTCTTTTAAGTTTCGACTTTGGGAACATGTGAATGTAGTCTAGTTATGTGCGCGAAGGGATAAGGAATGAAATTTCAAGATATATGGCACCTAAAAGGTTGTCAAGCTCGATTTAGTATGTGTTTTTAAAGAGAAATTTAAAAGTTTTAGAAACTAACTTTGATGAGCATTGTATTACTTGCATTATGACCTTATATGCAAGTATGATAGAGTTGTTTATGCCTTTGAACATGAATGATATGTGCACTCAACCAGTCAAGAATGACATATGTTGTTTAAGCATGTTTTAAAAGTATGAACTATGCTATGTCTATGTAAATGAGATAGATACATGTGAACATGTGTATTAAAGGCTTGTTAGTACGAATATAAGGTTTAAAAGCTTATAAACATTGAACCTTTGTTAAAAGAAGTTATTAAGCCTTGTTGATGTAAATAATTCAACAAAGAGCTATGTAATTCAAAACTCAATGATTTGAAATGTGAACTTGAAGAAATATCAGAACCTACTTGATGTATGTTTATAGTATGTATCAGAATGCATAGTAGGTTAGGACTAAACTGAGAAATGAAAAGCTCAAGTTTGGTTTTGGCTGGGAGTAGCGCGACCGCGCCACTCCCAAGCTTAAATGCAGCGTGACCGCGCCGTCCTGCAGAGTGACCAAGAGCAGTTTGTTAACTGTATGGTCTTAAGTTATGGTTATATATTGTCCTTAAGGACTACAAGATATGAAAACAAGATTGTTTAGATAAATATGATAGTAGAATGAGCTAGTCTCATTGTTATCCTAAGTTCAAGTAAAAATAAAACCAAGTTAGAAAACATTAATTGTTCTTATATTAAGAGCATATGAACTGTATGACTAATGGGTATGAATCCATATTATATAACTATGTAGGAACACATGCAGTGTAGATAAGCTTTAAGCAGTTAAGTCGTAGTTGATAAACTACGAATCAGGTAAGTCTTTCAGTTCCTATTTGATATATGAATTCGATAATTGTCAGTTGAGCTATATTATGCCATGAGAATGTTAATGTATATATATGAAATGCATATGAGATATGTATGAAATTTGAAAGTTGATCTTTGATGATATGCTTGTGAAGTAAATCTCTATGCCTGTTATGTGAGAAGTAACATGCGTAGTAAATATTAATTGATTATGAATGCATGAACTGAGTATGTTATTATATGCTATGTAATGCATGAAAACTGTTAAAATTGCTGGGCTGTCGAGCTCACCCTTGCAAATAACCACTTTTACAGGTTAAGGACTCACGGTAAAGATTACGTGCTACGTGATTGATAGAGTTCAATAGTATCAAAGAGATTGATTCATTTATTTAAATATATACTCTTGAACCATGTTTAGGTTCTAGGAGATGTACATGATAGTAGTTTACTATGTGTAATACATGTTAAGTTGTACTATGTGATACATAGAGGAATTCGAATTGAGATGTAAAAATTTATACAGTAATTCGAATAGAATGAATCATAAGATAATTTGATTCAAGGATATGTAATTGATTCAAGTTAAGAAATCAATAAAAGATTTTATTCAAAGGAGATTGAAAAAGTTTAAGTTATTCCGTATTTTTATAATATCAAATATGATGTACGACAGGAATGGTAAATGACCAAGATTTAAAACTTATAAACGTTTGGGGTCATTATATAGATCCTGGAGATGGAAGGAATTTATATTCTAAATGTAAGACCCCGAATTTTATGGAATAAAAGTATTCAATTTTTCTTTTAATTACTACTTAGTAAATGGTTAAATTGATAAAAAGTTAGAGTTAAGGGTGATATATAATTTTTTTTTCAAAATACGCAAGTAGTTATAAAATACTCATTGTTTTCAGGGAATATTCATTTGGTCGTGGAATATTCTTACTGTCGGAGAATATTCGTACGACAGTGCAGTCATTTATGGGCCCCCATAATAGAATAACGGTTGGATGAAGAAAACGACAAGTTTGAGTTTTTATAAATAACGGCGTAGTTATTACCGTTAACACTGTTGGAATACCCGGTGGTTAAAATACAGTAATACGCATGGTTCCACAGTAGCACACGGTATTGCATAGTATTTTTAAATTTTTGATTCTTACGTAAGAAGGCACTACTCAATAATTGTTACAGTAATTACTATTTAATATTTTATTTTATTGATTCAATAATTCCTGCGTTGATATTTTATATTATTGTTGTTTCAATAACTGTCACTGCACAATATCTCCATTATCAGATCAACAATTCATATTATTTGAATAATATTATTAGATAGTATTATTGGCAATGTCTAAGAAAATTCTGTCTAAGGAAAGGTTTGGTCACCTAATTACGCGCCAGTAAGGAGAAATCCTTATCGGAAAGCCCCCTCTTTCCTGAGAACGGCCTGGTTGTCATAATTGTGATTCTATAATATTATTTGTGAATAATTAATTATTAATTTATATGATAAGAAATATTTATTTTATGTGAATATAAATGAAGGATATGGAAATATCTATTTTATGTGATTATAAATGAAGAAATTAATGCTGAGGTGTTTTATCAATATTTTGTCGAAATGGAGGTATTAAAAATCGTCCGTTTGTGGATTTCGGGTATTTTTCGTTTGAAATTTGGAAAAACTTAAAGCTACAAAGTTGTAGAGAATTTAATCTTCTATGGAATGGACATAAAATTCGTATGTTTCTGATAAAAAGGCTATTTATTATGAATTATTGAAGTTTCTGATTATTTTTTAAATGATAAAATATTTTAAAAATTTCTAAAATTGGTGGGCCCCACTTTTGGTTGGTAAAAAATGTGCTAAAATTTTATTTCAAAAGTGGTGGACAAGAATAGTAGCAGGTAAAGCCATCAGGTAGCAGGTTAAGTCTGCTTCGACGTTCTAATATTTTCTTATAAATAGGGTGCTTAGTTAGAATTGAAAATCACACCAGAAACATAAGTTTTCTCTCTCTATATTATCGAGCGTATTTTTGTGAGTATTTAGATACTTTGAGAATTGCTATTCAGTGCAAGTTTCTTTCGACTTTACATCCGATATTCCTGTCAGAAATACTGCTCTTTTGAGATAATGGATGGTAAGGGATAATGGATGTTATTTTCTTCATAATGATGTTATTCTTTCAATATCATTATACTGAAATATTGGTATGGATTTTATTGTAGAATTTCCACCTTTTTCATGTCGGAGTTACTATTCACGTATACGACATTATTCACGTATATGACACTATTCATGTATATGGTACTATTTACGTATATGACATTATTTACATATACGATACTATATACGAATACGGAGTACTATTCATGAGTTACTATTCACGAGTTACTATTCACGAGTTACTATTTATGAGTTACTATTCACGGTTACTATTCGCGATAAAATTAGTTTATTTTTCTGACCAAATTATCGTTGATTTATGAATCTTATTCTTGAAATTAAATGCAGTGGTTGATCATATTATTTTTATTATCATATATAATATTTTTATAATCTTAGTGATGAAATTTCTCTTTAACTTGAGTGTAAAGATGGGTAGATTATTGGTATGATCGTGACTATGAGTTCCCTTTGACCAGTAGTGCAAAGATGAATTGTTGACTGGTATGATCACGACCATTGAATTTATAATTGAATATCTTTAGCTTAAGTGTAAAGGTGAATTAATCAACATGGTTATAATTATTGTTTATATAAATTCTGAAATAATTATATATTTCTTTGAGATATTAATATCTTTGGCCTGTAGTGCAAAGATGACTTGTTGTTGAATATCTTTGGCCTGTAGTGCAAAGATGACCTGTTGTTGAATATCTTTGGCCTGTAGTGCAAAGATGACCTGTTGTTGAATATATTTGGCCTGTAGTGCAAAGATGAACTGTTAATGAATATCTTCGGCCCGTAGTACCATATGTTCTAAATCTCTGATTTATTACCGATGAAGGCTGTTGATAATTTAATTATCTTTAGTCATGATATTCTTTACTGGGCTAGTTGTGTTCACCCTTTTGCTTCATAATTCCTTTCAGGTAATAAGAGTGTAGCTGAGTCGAGCGGGGGTAACAGAGGAATAAAGCGGTGGTCTCTAGCTGTGGAGGTTCTCCCTAAACAGTGTGGAAATAATTTTATTGAGAACTTTAGAATAGTGTGTTGTATTTTATACATCATTTAGTAGTTATATTTGGTGAATCAAATAGGGTGAGGCGAACCCAACGTTGGAAGGGTGTTTTGCCACTATCATACAAGATGTCTAATGACATTCAACTTTGTGTTATCATAAGACAGGGTTGTGCACATCCACTTGCTGAGTATATCTACGAGCGCTACCTATATAATCTTAGAGTTTGGATGAAATATAATTCCCAATTAGAGACAATGAAGATAATTATATGTCAAGAGAAGACTCACCATTGAAAATAATATGATAGCAATCTTCTCGTTTTTCTTTGGGGTCTATTGGGTCAACCAAAGATAATTCTCCAGTCTTATGATATCTATTATAACTTAAATGCATGGCCTCCCATGTACGAAGGTTTCCTTGAGCATTTTTCGAAAATTTTAATTTCTAAAACAGTTATTGACTGTACCTTTATGTAAGATACCATTGTAAGGTATCAATGTGAGATGTTATCCAAGTAAAGGGATGAGAGTCACAGTTGGTATCCATAGTATATGTGTTGTCGTATTTTGCACGACAATTGTAATAATGAAGTTTATATTTGGAAATTGCATTGAGTGTATTTCGTGGCGACTCAGAATAGGTTGTGTGGATTGAACCTATTTTGGGGGCGTTACATTTGGTATCAGAGCTTAGGGATATGATCTCTGGCGGAGATCCGGGTTTAGAACTAGGAAGGGAGAGACGAGTAATATCCTTTGCTAGTGTGTGTCCTACCTAAGCTGAATTTTCTTACTTAAGTTGACAAATTGTGATATGTCAATTAACCTTTGTTTTGAAGCTGTATTCTAGAATGATATCTGAAATACCTGAGATGAGCAATGGAGAAATCACGAGGACAGGGAAGATGGAATCTGAAATGAAAGCAAGATATTCTCAACTCTTTGAAATACCAGGTACGTAAATTTCGGGGACGAAATTTCATAAGGAGGGGAGATTGTAAGACACCGAATTTTATGAAATAAAAGTATTCAATTTTTCTTATAATTACTACTCAGTAAATGGTTAAATTGATAAAAAGTTAAAGTTAAGGGAGATATATGATTTTTTTTTCAAAATACGCAAGTGGTTATAAAATACTCATTGTTGTCGGGGAATATTCGTTTGGTCGTGGAATATTCTTTCTGTCGGAGAATATTCGTACGACAGCGTAGCCATTTATGGGCCCCATAACAGAATAACGGTCGGATGAAGAAGACGCAAGTTTGAGTTTTTATAAATAACGGCGTAGTTGTTACCGTTAACACTGTTGGATTACCCGGTGGTTAAAATACAGTAATACGCGTGGTTGCACAATAGCACACGGTATTACATATCATTTTTGAATTATTGATTCTTACGTAAGAAGGCACTACTCAATAATTGTTACAGTAATTACTATTCAATATTTTATTTTATTGATTCAATAATTACTGCGTTGATATTTTATATTATTGTTGTTTCAATAATTATCACTGCACAGTATCTCCATTATCATATCAATAATTCATATTATTTGAATAATATTATTAGATAGCATTATTAGTAATGTCTAAGGAAGTTCGGTCTAATGAGAGGTTTGGTCATCTAATTGCGTGCCAGTAAGGAAAAATCCTTATCGAAAAGCCCTCTCTTTCCTGGGAACGGCCTGGTTGTCATAATTGTGATTCTGCAATATTATTTGTGAATAATTAATTATTGATTTATATGATAAGAAGTATTTATTTTATGTGGATATAAATGAAGGATAGGGAAATATCTATTTTATGTGATTATAAATGAAGGAATTAATGCTGATGTATTTTATCAATATTCTGTCAGAATGGACGTATTAAAAATCGCCCGTATATGGATTTTGGGCATTTTTCGTTTGAAATTTAGAAAAACTTAAAGCTACAAAGTTGTAGAGAATTTAATTTCCTATGGAATGGACATAAAATTCGTATTTTTATGATAAAATGGCTATTTGTTATGAATTATTGAAGTTTCTAATTATTGTTTAAATGATAAAATATTTTGAAAATTTTTAGAATTGGTGGGTCCCACTTTTTGTTGGTGAAAAATATGCTGAAATTTTATTTTAAAAGTGGTGGGCAGGAATAGTAGAAGGTAAAGCCATCAGGTAGCAGGTTAAGTCTGCTTCGACGTTCTAATATTTTCTTATAAATAGGGTGCTTAGTTAGAATTGAAAATCACACCAGAAACATAAGTTTTCTCTCTCTATATTATCGAGCGTATTTTTGTGAGTATTTAGATACTTTGAGAATTGCTATTCAGTGCAAGTTTCTTTCGACTTTACATCCGATATTCCTGTCAGAAATACTGCTCTTTTGAGGTAATGGATGGTAAGGGATAATGGATGTTATTTTCTTCATAATGATGTTATTCTTTCAATATCATTATACTGAAATATTGGTATGGATTTTATTGTAGAATTTCCACCTTTTTCATGTCGGAGTTACTATTCACGTATACGACATTATTCACGTATATGACACTATTCATGTATATGGTACTATTTACGTATATGACATTATTTACATATACGATACTATATACGAATACGGAGTACTATTCATGAGTTACTATTCACGAGTTACTATTCACGAGTTACTATTTATGAGTTACTATTCACGATTACTATTCGCGATAAAATTAGTTTATTTTTCTGACCAAATTATCGTTGATTTATGAATCTTATTCTTGAAATTAAATGCAGTGGTTGATCATATTATTTTTATTATCATATATAATATTTTTATAATCTTGGTGATGAAATTTCTCTTTAACTTGAGTGTAAAGATGGGTAGATTATTGGTATGATCGTGACTATGAGTTCCCTTTGACCAGTAGTGCAAAGATGAATTGTTGACTGGTATGATCACGACCATTGAATTTATAATTGAATATCTTTAGCTTAAGTGTAAAGGTGAATTAATCAACATGGTTATAATTATTGTTTATATAAATTCTGAAATAATTATATATTTCTTTGAGATATTAATATCTTTGGCCTGTAGTGCAAAGATGACTTGTTGTTGAATATCTTTGGCCTGTAGTGCAAAGATGGCCTGTTGTTGAATATCTTTGGCCTGTAGTGCAAAGATGAACTGTTAATGAATATCTTCGGCCCGTAGTACAAAGATGAATTTATTAGTATGATTATGAACAGGAACTGTGATTTGGTATAACCATGATCTTTGATGTTTCAGGTAAAGACAGGTAATGAAAATTATCTTTGTCCTGGATGAGAAAAGAAATTTAGAACCACAATTATGATTATGAGTTGTTCATACGATTGTAGACCAGAACTTTATATTGATGTTACAAGGATAAAATATTGTTGGTGGACTTTTAACATGGAGAAGATAATAGACTTTATGGTCTATTTGACTCTTCTAATGGATTGTTCGTTCCGCTGCAACTATGGTTGAAAAGTTTTATTATCTACCATATGTTCTAAATCTCTAATTTATTACCGATGAAGGCTGTTGATAATTTAATTATCTTTAGTCATGATATTTTTTACTGGGCTAGTTGTGTTAACTCTTTTACTTCATAATTCCTTTCAGGTAATAAGAGTGTAGCTGAGTCGAGCGGGAGTAACAGAGGAATAGAGCGGTGGTCTCTAGCTGTGGAGGTTCTTCCTAAACAGTATGAAAATAATTTTATTAAGAACTTTAGAATAGTGTGTTGTATTTTATACATCATTTAGTAGTTATATTTGGTGAATCAAATAGGGTGAGGCGAACCCAACGTTGGAAGGGTGTTTTGCCACTATCATACAAGATGTCTAATGACATGCGACTTCGTGTTATCATAAGACAGGGCTGTGCACATCTACTTCCTGAGTATATCTACGAGCGCTACCTATATAATCTTGGAGTTTGGATGAAATATAATTCCCAATTAGAGACAATGGAGATAATTATATGTCAAGAGAAGACTCACCATTGGAAAGAATATGATAGCAATCTTCTCGTTTTTCTTTGGGGTCTATTGGGTCAACCAAGGATAATTCTCCATTCTTTTGATATCTATTATAACTTAAATGCATGGCCTCCCATGTACGAAGGTTTCCTTAAGCATTTCCCGAAGATTTTAACTTCTAAAATAGTTATTGACTGTACCTTTATGTAAGATACCATTGTAAGGTATCAATGTGAGATGCTATCCAAGTAAAGGGATGATAGTCACAATTGGTATCCACAGTATATGTGTTGTCGTATTTTGCACGATAATTGTAATAATGAAGTTTGTATTTGAAAATTGCATTGAGTGTATTTCGTGACGACTCAGAATAGGTTGTGTGGATTGAACCTATTTTGGGGGCGTTACACTAAATTGTAATAAACAAAGTTACATTCATTAAGTTATGAAAAAAAGATATAAATAGTTTGACGATAGTAGTATTGTGGCGGACCGGATCTGAGATTTGAAGGAACCCGGATTTGGGGGCGTCATATGTTTATTACGACTCTTTTAGTCGCAAACCCCATAATAAAATTAACCTTTGAAAGAAAAGCAATAAATGAACCAAATTGATATGTTTACTAAGGCAATTTTGTTGGAATAATTAGGAAGAAAATATATTTTAGGGAGGAAGTGAAATATAACTATAGAGAACACTAGAACACTTGATTTCACTTGCTTCAAATAAACAAAGTACAAAACTATTTATAGGACTCCTACGATACTTCTAGTGCCACATTAATAATGATCAAATACATGTACATGAACCTAACACTTGAACACATACATGTATCATGTACTTGGATATCACCAATTCATGCACTAATATTAATTATGACAATTCTTGAACAATCTAGAATATATTAAAATTTTGGTTTAGTTAACAAGGCCTCTCGTAAACAAAATTTATTCTTCACTTCGAGCTTAGCGATTTGCTTCTTGAATACTTCTCTAGAAATAGGCTTTGTAAAAATGTCAGCTAGTTGTTCCTCAGATTTACAATACTTGATATTAATAATTCCATCATTCACAAGTTCCCTTAAGAAATGATATCGAATGCGAATATGCTTTGTCTTTCCATGAAGAACTGGATTTTTGGTAACTGAAATTGTTGAAGTGTTATAACAAAACAAAGTTGGATCAGCTTCTTATTTTTGCTTGAGATACCTCAAAATTCCATCTAACCAACCTAGATGACATCCAGCATGTGCAGCCGCTATATATTCAGCTTCAGTTGTTGAAAGAGCAACAAATGGTAATTTCTTTGAACTCCAAGAAATAGCTCCACTTCCTATATGAAAAACATAGCCTGAAGTACTTTTGCTATCATCAATGCTACCTCCAAAATCACTGTCTGTGAATCCAGTAAGACTAACTGGAACATCAGCTTCATAAAAAAAATTCCATAATCAATTGTGCCTTTCACATATCTCAAAATTCATTTTTCTGCTTCCCAATGTTCCGAGTGAGGTTTCTCCATGAACTTGCTAATCATACTAGCAACAAACATTAAATTTGGTCTTGTGGCAGTTAAACACATCAAATTACCAACCAAACTCTTGTAAATAGTTGGATCCACAAGCTTTCCTTCACCTTTCTTTCTTAACTTAAGTCGAGTAACACATGGAGTTGAAATAGAATTAGCATTCTCCATATTGAACTTTTTCAAAATTTCCCTTGCATACCTTCCTTGAGAAATAAAAATTCCCTTACTAGATTGACAAACTTCAATGCCCAAAAAATGATGTAACTCCCAAATTAGTCATGTTAAACTCTTGTTTCATTGAAGCTTTGAAATCATTAAGCATCTCCATATCATTGCTAGTAAAAATAAGATCATCAACATAGAGACTTACCACCATAAATCTTCCTTTTGAAGGATCAATTTTGGTGTATAAAGTATGCTGCTGAGGACATTTTTGAAAACCATTCTTCTTAAAGTAAAAATTAATGCGGCTATACCAAGCCCTTGGTGACTGCCTTAAACTATATAAAGCCTTCTTTAACTTGTAAACTTTCTCTTCTTCACCTTTCTTCACGAAACCGGTTGGTTGATCAACATAGATTTCTTCCTCGAGAAACCTATTTAGAAATGCCGATTTGACATCCATTTGGAACAACTTCCAATTATTTTGAGCAGCAAGTGATATAATTAAACGAACAATATCAAGTCTTGAAATAAGTGCAAATACCTCATTAAAATCTTCTCCTTCCTTTTGTGCATACCCATTTGCAGTGAGCCTCACTTTATACTTATTGACGGAGCCATCTGAATTTAACTTTGTCTTAAAAATCCATTTAACTCCAATGGGTCTTTTGTTTGGTGGTAAACTAACGAGCTCCCATGTGTCATTCTTTTCGATAGCTATAATTTCTTCCTTCATGGATTGTTTTCTTTTTTCTTCTTTTGCTACATCTTCATGGGAGATTGGATCTTCTCCTGCATAGAAAGCAAAGAAAATAGTTCTTGCATCTACCGGCTTTGTAGTATCATAAATCTCCTGCAAATTTCTTGTCTTGAATCCTTCAGGACTGCTACCAGAAGACTCTAATGTTGAGGATGATGGAACATCAGTTAGGTTCAAGGATGGATCATCTTCACTTAGCATACTGCTATAACCTTCCAAATCCTCCACGAGCAATGGTACCTCATCTGCAGTGTTTATGTCAGCATCATTGGAAAAAGATTTTTCATCAAAGTTTACATCCCTGCTAATGACAATTTTCTTTGTTTTTGGATTATACAGCTTGTAGGCTTTTGACCTTTCACTGTATCTGACAAAAATACATTTTTCTACCTTGCCATCAAGTTTTGTCCTTATTGCATTTGGTACATGAGCAAAAGCTACACTTCCAAAAATCTTCAAGTGTTGGACACTTGGTTTTTTCCCATACCAAGCTTCATGAGGAGTACAATTTTTTAAACTTTTTGTTGGTGACCTGTTGATTAAGTAAACCGCACAAGAAACAGCTTCTGCCCAAAATTGGCGTGGCAACCTTTTTCTTTTTAGCATGCATCTAACCATGTCCATGATTGTACAAATTTTCCTTTTGCAAACACCATTTTGTTGCGGTGTATAGCGAACTTTCAATTCATGCCTTATGCCATTATCTTTATAAAAATGCTGAAAATCATTTGAAAGATACTCTGACCCTCGATCTGTTCTCAAAGTCTTTATGTGACAACCAAATTTTTTTTCAATTTTTACTTTAAAATTTTTAAAAGCTTGAAAACTTTTAGATTTTTCATGAAGAAAATAAGTCCACACGTTTCTTGTGTAATCATCAATAAAAGAAATGACGTATCTGTTATCTCCAAAAGATGACATTGTCATAGGTCCACACAGGTCTGAATGAACAAGTTCAAGTGGCTACCTTGCACCCCAAGAAGATTTTGAGGTGAATGGATTACGATGCAACTTTCCCAACTGGCATGCTTCACAAGTCTCCTCTATTTTATTAATCTGGGGTAATCCATTCACCATTCCTTTTACTGCTAACAATTTTAGGCTGTCGAAATTCAAGTGGCCATACCTGTTATGCCATAACTTGGAAACTTCTTTATTAAAACCAGCGAAACAATGAAAAGTTTCCACTTGGAGAGGAAGTGGAAATAAATTATTATCCGTCAAGCTAATCTTTGCCACAACCTGATTATTTTTTGACAGAGTACATAATTTATCATGAAAGAATATATCAAATCCTTTTCGCAAAAGTTGTCCTATACTTAACAAATTGCTTTTGATGTCTGGAACAAAATAAACATCTGACATTTTTTCAAACTTTCCAGATTTTGTTTTGAAAGTGACTTCTCCAACTCCTTTAATTGTATAGGCTCTAACATCTCCAATTTTTATTTGCCCAAAATTTGACTCCACCAGGGTATAAAATAAATCCTTATTCCCTGTCATATGTTTTTTGGCACCACTATCCAAATACCAAACATGATTATTATTTTCTTAACAAGCAATTAATAATAGCTCTGAACAATCTTTCTCAACTGTTTCATTTTCATGCACCAGTCCTGATTCTTTTTTGTTAGATGGTGCAAACCAACATTCACTAATTTTATGACCAGGCCTATGACAATGAAAACATTCAATATAGCCTTTTCTCCCACTTTGATTAATACCACGACCTCTTCCTCTTTGAGAATTATTTGAATACTCAAATGATTCTTCCTTAAAATTATTATTGTTACCTTGTGATCCTCTTCCATTGCCACGAAAATTAAAGCCTTTACCTCTGTTTCCTTGGAAGCCACCTCTTTCACGTCCACGACCTCCTCCACAGCAGCGACCACGGGGAGCACCTCGGCCTCCCGTAATTTTAGACTTGAGAGCTTGATCATTAGAATGTGGATTTCTTTGATTAACACGGAACTCATGTGCCTTTAAAGAAGCCTTTAAATCTTCCAAAGACAATTTTAACACATCTTTGGACTCTTCGATAGCTACCACGATAAAATCAAACTTTTGTGGTAAGCTTCGAAGAATTTTCTCAACAACTTTTTGATCTTGCAAAACTTCTCCATTAGTTGCCATTTGATTAACAATTGAAGTAACTCTTGAAAAATAATCACCAATAGTCTCATTTTCTTGCATTTGCAACTTCTCAAATTCTAAACGCAAAGATTGGAGTCGTACCTTTTTTACCTTTTCTTCACCTTTATATATTGATTGCAAAATATCCCAAGCTTCTTTTTAAGTTTCTTCCTTCGAAATTTTATCAAAAATTAGCCTTTCAATTGATTGATAAATTTGGAGGAGTGCCTTGTTATCCTTCTCCCTTTTCTCATTCAGGCTATTTTTCTGGGCTTGTGATAAACCCTCTTTAGTTTCTGGTTCTTCATAACCATCTTCAACAGTACTCCACAACTTGAAGGACTTCAATAATACTTTCATATTATGGCTCCAATAATCAAAGTCTTCTCCATTAAAACGAGTAATTAGAGAGACTAAATTGTTTGAATTTGCCATCACCCCGTTGTTTTCAAAAAATCAACAAAAAATACTTTGTGTTGGATGAGGCTGATCGGATGCTGGATATGGGATTCAAAAAATTGGCAAGGCAATTCCTTTATTACCAATTATTCTGTTACTTTACATTACAGGCTTTGAAATTCTCAAAACACAGGTGAATCATCTGTGAATAAATGACATGACAACAAGCACTTGTGGCGAAAACAATAAGCAAACTTGGTGCAAAGGCTTTGATACCACTTTGTTGGAATAATTAGGAAGAGAATATATTTTAGGGAGGAAGTGAAATATAACTTTATGCACTAATATTAATTATGATAATTCTTGAACAATCTAGAATATATTAAAATTTTGGTTTAATTAACAAATTTGAACTTACAAGTCAATAGTTCAATTATTATAGTGAAGTCCTATCAAATCCTATCCTAACCTCTAAAAAGACGAATAGAATATAGAATATTGCTAAAATGAACTACATATACAAATCTTTGTTGTTATTTCTATTGGTAATATGCAATCAATGAATAACTGAGTCTATGTTTGACTATGCGTTCACTTGTACTCCCAAGTTGTAAGTATCTCCACCCTTCCAGTTTTCTGAAATACTGTTAACCGGAATAATCCAATTCTCATCTCCGACATCATTGCTGAATAGCATACTTAGAGTCAAGGATCCACTAGGGGGTGAATTTGTTGTCCATACTGCACCATAACTACGATCCAGTAGTGTAGACACTCGAAAATTTATTTTCCTGTTAATAACTATGCAGGAGGACAAAAGCATTTTTACACATTCTAGAGATAACCATGGAGGACCACAACAATCAATTCCAACCCAGGAGATAGGCCCGGGAGATCCAGTTTTCAACCCTGGAGATAACCCCGGGAAATCAGTTTCTAACCCCGGGAAAGGCAGTTCTAACCCCGGAGATAACCCCAGGAGATCAAGTTCAATGCTCGGAGTCAACCCCGAGTGGTCAACCCAACCTCAGAGATGACCCTGAGGACATTCAGAGTCAACAAAATGACAATCTCATAGATAACCCTAGGAAAAACCCGTTATAACTGTGCGAAAACCGGAGATAACCCCGGGAGGGGCAAAATGGTCACTTTGCCAACTTAAATTTAACTCAAATCAAATACACTCATTTCAATTCAAATTGCTTCGAATGAAGTCCCACAGAAATCATATCCTAACTTCTGAGCGCAAACTACACAAAACGGCTCAACGGACTGCCTGACGAAAACTCGCAAATGCCATTTCGGTCATGAACCCATCTTCCCAACATCAAAAAAGGGCAAATCCTATGTCATTGCATAGCTCTCGGAAAGTACTTTCTGGAATGGTATGGCTCGCTTCCATCGGACTCCTGGATTGAAAGTTATGAAGGTTCGAGCGAACAACACGTTGTCCGAGTGCACGTACTTCGAGACGGCAGGACCCACATTGCCCGGGGCACCCTGAGCAGCCGCAGGTACACCTGCGGTACCCCCCCTCTATAAATAGAGGGCTTGGGTTGCCCATATTTGCAAGAGAAAAAGGCGAGGAAGCCCTGTCAAATTTGCTCTATACACACCCTAAACTGAGTGCTTTCTCATTTTAAACACTTGTAAGCTCACATATAGCTATTTTTTTACCGGCGGGAGCCGAGTGTTCATCCACTTAAAGCTATAGAAGTCTTCTTTGGCAGTCCACTGTAAGCCTTCTTACATACTTTAAAGCCTTTCTCTTCATCTTTACACACACTATTCTTCACATTGAGAGTCGTGTTGCGTGTGTAGGCCCGGACTTCGGTCTGTGGTTTTATTTCTATTTGTATATATATATATATACTTATATATACGTATATATTTATATATGGACTAACATTATCGAGTTATGCCTCGATTGAGCCTGACCTTACGTCTGGAGCGATTACTTGCTTATATATATATATATATATATATATATATATATATATATATATATATATATATATATATATATATATATTTACATTTAATCCCTCATGGAGTTTACTTCATGGCAGTTGATCGTTTTTACAACTTCTTTACATTAAGTCCCGCCTGGAGTTTACTTCGTGGCGGTTGATCGTCTTTACAACTTTATTTACATTTTCGATCCTCCATGGAGGTGCTTCGTGGTGGTTGATCGTGTTTTTACAGCTTTATTTACATTTCTGATCCCCCATGGAGGTGCTTCGTGGTGGTTGATCATGTCTCTATATATATATTTACCGCTTTTATATATTTACATTTCTGATCCCCCATGGAGATGCTTCGTGGTGGTTGATCATGTCTGTATATATATATATATATATATATATATATATATATATATATATAGCTTATATATATATAACTGCTTACTGCTTTTTATATAAATTGCGGCATTATGTGAGCCTAGGAATCATGTGATCATAGATTCAGTCTACTGAATCTAGATTCGGTTCCCGTGATGGACATTTTCAGCTGTAAGCAGCTTGTAAATTTATTCATGGTGTTTGGATTTCCTTTGATGACTCCCATGCCCATAAGGCGTTCGGCACTACTTTTTACATTATTTTCTCGAAGATGCTTCGCATCTCGAAAATAAAAGCAATCCAGCCGAACATTTAATAAAATGGAAGTGTAAAAGGTCTCAATTACTATTGAGCATAAGGGTTTGAAAAACCTCTTTTACAAAACATCATTTCCATATCTTGTTAAAAAAATGAATTTTTATATAAATACAAATCCTTTATATATAGGTGCGAACGAGGCCTCGCACTACTTCCAAATAACAACACATTGACACACACACACACACATTCATATAACAGTTTTTTGAAAAGTGGCGGTCACCGTGGTAACACGGATGTCGGTGGGTGCCTAATACCTTCCCTCCGCATAATCAAGCCACCGGACCCTAATGAATCTCGGTTTCACAGACCCGTTTAGCAGTGTCAAATCACTGGGTCAATGCGCAAACCTTTTTTCGGTTGTGTTGGTACAACCATTTAAAAATCCAACTAGCGACTCTTACAGTTCATTTGTCGACATATACATGTCAGACCTTTTCACAACTTGTTTTTTCAAACAAATCTCACCTAACATGAGAACACCGAAGAACAAGAACAGAAAAGGGACAAATAAAAATCCCGACGTCGACAGGTGGCGACTTTGCTGGGGACACCAATAAGAGGGCTTAAGCCGCTACTACAAACTTTTCAAAACTGTTATGTGCTTGTGTGTGGATGTTGCATTTATATTTATGATGAATGTGTACGAATGCATATATTTACTGCACTTAATGCTTTACACTATATCTACTTGTGATATTAGTGCTTGCACATGTCATCATTTTCATAAACGGTGAGACACGTTGTATGCGAATGTATGTTGTGTGGTTCCTCCACCAGGAGGCTATCCTGTCGGTGTTTGATTACAAGACTCGTAGGGAGACTAATTCCAACGAGGCTCAGGAAAGGCACCACCCAGATTCGCTCTAGTTGAAAGACTGGATTAACTTCCCGTCAAGTAGATTGCGATGATTTGGGAACCTTCATGCCAAAAAACCGCGAGAGTAAACCTAAGGTAGGTCAGCCTCTGATAAACCAAATGCGGAGGAAAGTCTCTTCATACTTTCTATTTTCAATTACTCGTAAGAATAGTTACTTGTAATTTCATTCCATTTCAAATCATTGTAATGGAAAATATGAAGGAATATGTGTACATACATAAAATCTGACATATTATGCTAACTCCCGTTTTGCAGGACAACACTCCTATAACAGATATATTATAACATGTAAATTATTTTTTTACATTCCCTAAAGACTAAACTACATAAGTCTTTTTGCAGGGAAGCAATTGGGCCGGTTACCCGCTCAAAATCCAAAAAGGCCAGGAGCCTACAGCCAATCATGTCTTCATCTGACCAGTCTAATCTTAATCCTGTTTCTCGGAAAAATTTAACGGATTAAGTAAACAAATTACAGAATTAGCTATTATGCTCAAAGAACTACACCAATCTACTCAGGGTCCACAAATACCCATCCACACAGAATCATCTGCACATAGAGGAATCCAGGGCCAAACAATGCCTACTCAACTAGAGTCATTCACACTAGGGGGTAGTCAGGGTATTGGCAAAAAGATGGAAACCCAGATACCTGAACCTCATTCCAATTAAGGAACCAACAAAAACCTTGAGATCACAAAACTCAGGGATGATTGGGAAACTAGGGATATAAGAAAGAAAGTCCAACAAATGGAGAAAACCATCCGGTCAATCAAAAGAACTGGAAACTACAGAAGTGTCACCTATTCAGATCTTTGCATATTCCCAGGGGCTTGATATCCTAACAAATTCAAAGTCCCAGAGTTTGAAAAGTACAATGGGGCAGGTGATCCCTATACGCACCTGAAAGTGTACATTGGCGAACTAGGGTCTTATACTGAAGATGAAAGCCTCAGAATGCAGCTTTTTCAAAAGAGTCTCACTGGAGAGGCTAAAGCCTAGTATGCCCGACTTGACAATGCCAAAATCCATAACTGGGAAGAATTGGCCCACGCCTTTCTAAATCAGTACAATTTTTAGTCACAAATGGCACCAGATCTATACCAAGTGACTAAAGTCAAAAAATAAAGTACTGAATCTTTCTGAGAATATGCCCAAAGGTGGAGACATCTAGCAGCGCAAGTCATTCCATCAATTTCAGAAAGTGAGATGGTAATGACGTTTATTGATATCCAAGAGGCTCCTTACTATGAGAGTATCCTAGCAGGCATAAGAAAGCCGTTCTCAAAAATGATCAAACACGACGAAATGGTAGAGATAGGCCTAAAGGCAGGCAAGATTAAAGACTTCACTGCCTTGGAAACAGTCGCCAAGCATATACAGATTGGCAAGTATATGTGCGATCCCAAGGGTGTACCCGATAAAGGCATTGAAGATATATCCCTTGTTGTACATGGACAAGCTAGGAGACCAACCTACAGTCCCCCCATTTGGAAAAAGTAAGACAATCTGCCATCTCAACAATAGGCTGCATTCAACCAATGCCCAGACAGGAAAAGAAAATTTGAAAGAACGAAAAATCGGGTGTTCACTCCACTGGGCGATTCCCTTGAAAATGTATTGGCGATATTTATGGATCACAAGAAAATTACCAAACTGGCTCCACCTCTGAAACCAGGGAGCAAAAGATACAATCCAAGCCAAAGATGTGCTTACCACTCAGGGTCTCTAGGACACGATACACAAGATTGTTGGTCCTTAAAGCATAAGATTCAAAATCTGATCGAAAGTGGCAGTGTTGTGATCCAACAACCTGATCAACAAAATGTCAACACCAACCTTCCGTTGCAGTATGATATGGAGGAAGTAAACATGATCGGGTCAGGAAGCGCTGAAATGTATCCAAATTGTAAGTACATACGAAGGATAGAGGACTACCCCCAAAGGCACATAATAAATGTCCTAAAGTGGGAAAACTCGGAGGAGGGTATTACAGTAATGCAAAAATTAGAGACAATCCAGAATCAAGTAAATCTGCTAGCTAAGCTGATAGTGCGCCAACATCAGGATACGAGGCAATTTTTCACTCAACTATCAGAAGGCCAAGAAAAGGGGGATGATCAAATTGCTAGAAGATCTCACCAACGAAGAAATCACTCAGGAGAATGCGAATTCTCAAAAAAGAAAGATCAAACAACCTCCACAAGAGTCCGAAAATTCACCCCTCTAAACAAATCAAATGAAGAAATGCTACACTTTTTGATAAGTGAAGGAAGGATTATTGAGTTGCTGCCTCCTATAAATCCCAAGATAAAGAGTTATGATTCCACTAAGATGTGTCTCTACCGTTCTAACTCACTTGGACATGCGACTGAAGAATGCTGGTCTTTGCGACATAAAATCCAGGATCTCATTGAAAATGGAGAGCTGGAGATAGAATTTCCCATGACCAAAAAAGGCGAAAAGGAAATAAAAGCTTAAGATGTCCACTCGAGACAGGCGGTTCAAATGAGGTGAAGTCTATGAGCGATAATCCTGGCAGAACACAAGATGGAATGATCCTAATGCAGGAAATGACAGAGGAGACAAGTGAATCCCCAAAGGAGATTCCTCCACCAACATCCAACATCCTGTGGTCCAAAGATAGCAACCACATTCCAGATCTTATAACCTTGGATGATGCGGAGGAAATACTAATCCTATCCAAGGAATAAAAAGCCAAAAAGGAAAGTTCCTTGTAAGAAATGCGATAACAGTTCGAGGGAGATTTCATGGTCGAATCCTCTCAAGCCCAAGAAAAAGGTGAAGGAACAGATGAAGGAAAAGATGGTGAGGTTATTAGAGAAACCAACCCATCAAAGAATCCAGAGTTCATCCCTTTTTACGAGGGGTTAAGTTCAAGCGTCCCTGAGGAATGTACTGAATCAGGAAGTGATCAAGTTATGGCCATAAGTGAAGATATTCAGAATCAAGAGGTAACCTCTATCGCGAGCCTTGAAGGTAACTGGACTATCAAGCCTCAACTAGCCAAGAAGGTGTAGATCTAGAGGATACAGTTGTGAGTTCCAAGAGATGTTGGGACGGTATCACTTTCTATGCAGTATGCCTTTTATTTTTCATGCATGTAAATATTGAAAAAAAAAGGAAAAAGAAAAGAAAAAAAAGAAAGAAGAAAAATCAAAAATCAAGTCATTCAGGTTTCAGCTCATCAAGCCTGAACTACGAAAGACCTGATCTCCCCCCATTAATGGGAGTACGTAGGCAGCCATTTATGGTGCGGTCAAACTAAACGAAAACCCAAAGAACCCAAATAAACACTTTTCAAACCGTTTATCTTATCAAGTAGGAACTACGTAGACCTGATCTCCCACACACATAGGAGTACGTAGGTAGCCATCAATGGTGCGGTCGAACGCTCAAAAGAAATATCCAAACCCAAGCATCAATCCCAAGTCTATGCCCAAGAATAATCCTCCAACTGTGCAACCCATGTTGAAAAGACCCAACAACACTTCAATGTCATTCCATTAAATCTGGCACAAATCCCAGAAAGGAAGAAATAGCGATACACTAAGATGACCAGCAGCGAGGACCTTCAAAGCACCGACACCCTCAATCACAAGTCTTCATCAAATCAGAAAAAAACCATCAAAGCCCAAATCCATTACCTGTTCACCATCTGGTACAGAGGTAAAAGCCTCATGCAATCTCAGCATCTTATCGACCTATCTATCAAAGCAACGATCCCATACAATAAGCAAGGCTGGGGCAATTACAAGATTGGCGATAAACCGATATTGGGTCCCTTACAACAAGATTAGGACAATCTCAGAAATAACGACAACTCAATACTGGGGCATGCACCAGTCAGCACCATCAGCATGGTCCATCATCATCAGAGCTTCCCTCATATCATCTCATTGGCAATTCGGATATTGTTCACTTACGATTTGGTCAACAAAGAGAGTTTCTCATATGAATACCCGACATCAACATGCGAAAGGACTGGGGCATTTTCTGATTCCAAGAAAGGGAAGGAGTTTAAGGCAGGATCAAGCCTCTCATCAAAAGAAACGGGAGAACTCCTATCACGACGATATAAGCTTGGCCCTACAGAAGAAGGGGGAAATTCTCAAAAAAGTTCTAAACTCAAAAGCAAAGGCCCAACGATAAAAGGTTTGGCAAATGAAACCTACACCATCAAACATGTTAACCTGCGTCAAATCCTCATAAGTTGAGGCCTCTACACTGAAGTTCAAATCTAGACAGCGAAAGAACGGGTTGTACCTTCCAGGGATATCAGCGGCATTCAGGTCATCAGTTCAGTTGGGTTGCGAATCAAACATTCAAGGAAATGGGACACGAGCACCCAACAACGAAAGGAAACTCCAAATCACCTCAAAAAGGATGAGGCAGAGTCTGGTGAAGCAAACCTTTGAATATTACTTCAGCAAAGGTATCAGATGATCCGGTATTCTAAACCATTGGCATCAATTTAGCGCAACATCAAGATAGTTTAGCGATGAAAGCTTTGTATACCCCTGTTCGAGTGGGAACCAAAATAGGTTGGCGAGGTTAGCGTAGTCAACTACCAACAGGGTAGGATCCGTTGTCAAACTACCAACAGGGTAGGCACCAGTGTAAACTTCCAAGCGTATACATCGGGAAGGTCTAGTGATTTTAGAACGTCATCCCCAGTAGAGATGTAGAAAACATCTCAATTTCTCTTCATCAAACAGGCATCGGCGACACCGATAAAAAGCCAAACCGTTGTAGTCAACACCAGCATAGGCATCAGTAATCACCGGTAAAGGTAAAGCGATTTGAAATTTTTTTTTAACATTCATCATAACATTTATTACATTGCAATTGGCGATATGCAAAATGTGATGTGCGAGTTGCGATTGGCCAAATACGAAAAGCGAAGTGTGAAATGCGATGTGTAATTTGCGAACTACGATTCGTGAGAACATTTTAACATTCATCATAACATTTATTACATTGCGATTTGCATCATTAGAAAATACCTTATCATATTTCAAGTGTCTAGTAATCTTTATCATGTCCATTCCATTGCATTGCATGAACATGATAAAGATGGGCATCTATAGACACTTGAAAATTTGTTTTCCTATTGCTAACTATGCAGGAGGACAAAAGCGTCTTTTTTACATTCTAGAGATAACCCTGGAGGATCACAACAATCAATTCCAACCCCGGAGATAGCCCCGAGAGATCCAGTTTCTAACCCCAGAGGTAACCCCGGGAAATCAATTTCTAACCCCAGAAATAACCCCGAGAAAGGCAGTTCCAACCCCAGAGATAACCACGAAAGATCAAATTCAATGCCCAGAGTCAACCCTGGGTGGTCAACCCAATTTCAGAGATGACCCTGAGGACATTCAAAGTCAACAAAATGACAATCTCAGAGATAACCCTAGGAAAAACCCGCTACAACTATGCAAAAACCAGAGATAACCCCGGGAGTGGCAAAATGATCATTTTTCCAACTCAACTTCAACTCAAATCAAATACACTCATTTTAACTCAAATTTCTTCAAAAGAAGTCCCACAAAAATCATATCTTAACATCTGAGTGCAAACTACAGAAAATGGCTCAACGGACTGCCTGACGGAAACCCAAAAATGCCATTTCGGTCATGGACCCATCTTCTCAGCATCAAAAAAGGGCAAATCATATGTCATTACATAGCTCCCAGAAAGAGCTTTTTGGAATGGTATTGAACGCTTCCATCGGACTCTCAGATTAAAAGTTATGAAGGTCCGAGAGAACAACGCGTTGTCCGAGTGCACATACTTCGAGACGACGGGACCCACATTGCCTAGGGCACCCCGGGCAGCCGCAGGTACATCTGCTGCTGCTGCAGGTACACCTGCGGCACCCCCCTCTATAAATAGAGGGCTTGAGGTGGCCATATTTACAAGAGAAAAAGACGAGGAAGCCCTGTCAAATTTGCTCTGTACACACCCTAAACTGAGTGCTTTCTCATTTTAAACACTTGTAAGCTCACATATAGCTATTTTTTTATCGGTGGGAGCCGAGTGTTCATCCACTTAAAGCTATAGAAGTCTTCTTTGGCAGTCTACTGTAAGCCTTCTTACGCACTTTAAAGCCTTTTTCTTCATCTTTGCACACACTATTCTTCACGTTGAGAGTCGTGTTGCGTGTGTAGGCCCAGACTTCGGTCCGTGGTTTTATTTCTATTTGTATATATATATATATATATACTTATATATATGTATATATTTATATATGGACTAGCATTATCGAGTTATGCCTCGATTGAGCCTGGACTTACGTCCGGAGTGTATACTTGCTTTTATATATATACTTATATATATGAACTTCTTTCGAACTCTGTTCGATGAGCCTGGATTTTATATCCGGAGTGTTTACTTGCTTATATATATATATATATATATATATATATAAATAAGTAAATTCTCCGGAAATATATATATATATATATATATATATATATATATATATATATATATATATATATATATATATATATACATCCTTATATATATGAACTGCTGTCGAACTCTATTCGATGAGTCTGGATTTTATATCCGGTGCGTTTACTGCTTTTATATATATATATATATAGCGACAAATCACTGAAATGATAAATCGAGCCGGGATCGATATATATCCTGTACGTTTTCCGCTTATACTTATATATATATATATATATATATATATATATATATATATATATATTTACATTTAGTCCCGCCTGAAATTTACTTTGTAGCGGTTGATCGTTTTTACAACTTTCTTTACATTTAGTTCCGCCTGGAGTTTACTTTGTGGCTATTGATCGTCTTTACAGCTTTATTTACATTTTCGATCCCCCATAGAGGTGCTTCGTGGTGATTGATCATGTTTTTACAGCTTTATTTACATTTTTAATCCCCCATGGAGGTGCTTCGTGGTGGTTGATCATGTCTCTATATATATATATTTATCGCTTTTATATATTTACATTT
Organism: Panax notoginseng; assembly: GCA_016801055.1. Taxonomy (NCBI): domain Eukaryota; kingdom Viridiplantae; phylum Streptophyta; class Magnoliopsida; order Apiales; family Araliaceae; genus Panax; species Panax notoginseng. The sequence continues at coordinate 41,769,428 of CM029023.1, forward strand.
TTGATCCCCCATGGAGGTGCTTCGTGGTGGTTGATCATGTCTGTATATATATATTTACAGCTTATATATATAACTACTTACTGTTTTTCATATAAATTGCGGTATCATGTGAGCCTAGGAATCATGTGATCACATATTCAGTCTACTGAATCTAGATTTGGTTCTCGTGATGGACATTTTCAGCTGTAAGTAGCTTGTAAATTTATTCACGGTGTTTGGATTTCCTTAGATGGCTCCCATGCCCATAAGGAGTTTGACACTGCTTTTTACATTATTTTCTCGAAGATGCTTCGTATCTCAAAAATAAAAGCAATCCAACCGAACATTTAATGAAATGGAAGTGTAAAAGGTCTCAATTACTATTGAGCATAAGGGTTTGAAAAACCTCTTTTACAAAACATCATTTCCATATCTTGTTAAAAAATGAATTTTTATATAAATTTAAACCCTTTGCATATAGGTGTGAACTAGGCCTCGCACTACTTCCAAATAATATCACATCGACCCACACACACACACACACACATTCATATAATAGTTTCTTGAAAAATGGCAGTCAACGTGGTAACACGGATGTCGGGGGGTGCCTAACACCTTCCCTCCGCATAATCAAGCCCTCGGACCCTAATGATTCTCGATTTCACAGACCCGTTTAGCAGTGTCATATCACTGGGTCAGTATGCAAATCTTTTCTCAGTTGTGTTGGTACAACCATTTAAAAAACCAACTGGCGACTCTTACAGTCCATTCGTCGACATATACATGTCGGACCTTTTCACAACTTATTTTTTCAAACAAATCTCACCTAACATGAGAACACCAAAGAGCAAGAACAGAAAAGGGACAAATAAAAATCCCAACATCGACAAGTAGCTTGCAAGAGAAATTTCTTCATGCTGGTTCCAAGTTTAAAGTACTATTTGTACAAATAAGAATCCCTTTTGTTACATGATTTTTTCTTTATATTGATAGATATAGGATCTATGGGGCAATTCCTTAGAAGTACATGTTGTGCTAAATCATAAAATTATATAATTCATAAAAGTTTATGGACACAATCTGGATATCTACTATTACTTTGAGAAGAAATCATTTGTGGTTATACCTCGCATAGCTGCACTGCAGTAATATCGTTCTTGCCTTGTTGATACAATATAACAAAAGTCATGTAATGAGGGTAGTCGTTGTTCTCATCAATATTGATTGTAAATATTGTTGGATGGATAGTTATATGAGACCCTATTCCAAAAGGAAAGAGAGAGAGAGAGAGAGAGTTCCATGATTCGGCATAAATTTTACATACCTTTCTTCAAGTTTCTTGTTTGACGAATATGAAAAAATATACCGTCTATATTTAATATCAACTGCAACAAGGGATAGTAAAGATGCAGTTGCATCTATAATCTAATGTTGAAACTTGTGACTCATAACATAGAAGCTACTAGAAAAGGCTAGTGCGTCGCTTCGCTCCGCTCGGGACCGTACAGGAGTTTCTGCTATGGTGGCGCGGGGCACGCTAGTTGAAGGCTTGGAGTGACACGGGGCACGCCGGTGCTGGAGGAGTTACTGCCCAGGTAGCGCGGGGTGCGCCACGGAACACCTGTAAGCGGTGTGGGCCGCGCCAGTCGACGAACAGAGACTTTCTGGGTTATTTTTAGAAAGGTCATTATGGGTAATTGAACATAATGTGAAGTAGGGTTGGAATAGGATTAGTAGGTATATATACTATCTATTGTAAAGCTCTATATAACCAAAGAATCATCAATAAACAACAAGCAGCCAGTGGAGTACCCAAATTGAGGAACCACGCAAAATCTCTGTGTTATTCTTAATTCTCTATCGTTAGAGAGCGTGTGTGTGATCCTATATTCTAACAAATTGGTATCAAAGCATATGTTTAACATGTGAAGAATGATAACATCAAATTCATCATTGACAAAGTTTGATGTGATGAAGTTTGATGGGACTGGGAATTTTGGGCTATAGCAACAAAGGGTAAAGGATCTGTTGGTACAGTAGGGATTGGTGAAGGCGTTAAAGAAGAAATCGGAGTCAATGACGACTAATGACTGGGATGGGCTCCAAGCGAAGGCGGTAAGTACAATTCGTCTGTGTCTAGCAGACGAGGTTATGTATCACGTGATCGGTGATGAATTGCCATCGGGTGTATGGAGCAAATTGGAATCCAGGTATATGTCAAAGTCATTAATGAATAAACTATTTCTAAAGTAAAAACTATTTGGGTTAAAGATGATTGAAGGTTCAGAGCTTATTCAACACATTCAAACGTTCAATCAGATAATTAGTGACTTACTAAGGATTGAAGTGAAATTCGAGGAAGAAGACCAGGCGTTGATGTTGTTGTGTTCTCTACCGGGTTCCATGGAGAATCTTGTGACAACTCTCCTATGGGGAAAAGAAACTCTGAAATTGGAAGAAGTCACTTCTGCTCTACTGATGTTTAACTAGCGAAAGCAACAATCCGAGGGTATTTCAGGTGAAGGGTTGATGGTAAAAGGTGGAGAGCAACGTGGTAAAAAATTGAATGGAAGGAAACCAGGAATGCATAGGAAATCGAAGTCGAGGGGAAGGACTCGTAAGCCAAAGGAGGGTAAGTGTTTCAGATGTCGCAAGATAGGACACTTCAAAAAGGACTGTCCATACAAGAATAAATGTGAAGGAACATGGAAGCAATCAGAATCTACAAAATCGACAAACGTCTTGGAGGAATCATCAGATGATGGGGATATGTTGCCAGTGTCAACAAACATGGACGTGACAGATTCAGCATGTTCATTTCACATGACGCCTACAGGGAGTGGTTTGACACCTACAAATCGGTGAATTATGGGACAGTTCTAATGGGTAACGATGCTTCGTGCAACATCATTGGAATAGGCACAATGAAGATAAGGATGTTCGATGGTGTTGTGATAACTCTAGCTGAGGTGAGACATATTTCAGATTTAAGGAAGAACTTGATTTCATTGGGAACTCTGGACTCTAATGACTGTGAGTTCAAAACTAGTGGTGGAGCCATGAGAGTGACGAAGGGTGCCCTGGTAATAATGAAAGGTTCTAAGGTCAACGGAAATATCTATCGGATAATAGGGAGTACAATTGTACGTGGTGCTGCTGCCACTACAGCGGAAGATATTGGTGATACTACGCTATGGCATATATGTAAGACCCCGAATTTTATGAAATAAAAGTATTCAATTTTTTCTTATAATTACAATTCAGTAAATGGTTAAATTGATGGGTGAAATGTGAAATTTTTTTAAAATAAACAAGTGGTTATAAAATAATCATTGTTGTCGGGGAATATTCGTTGATCGTGGAATATTCTTTCTGTCGGGGAATATTCGTATGACGGCGCAGCTATTTGTGGGCCCCATAACGGAAAACGGTCGGATTAAGATAACGACAAATTTGAGTTTTTACAAATAACGGCGTAGTTGTTACCGTTAACACTGTTAGAATACCCGGTGGTTAAAATACAGTAATACGCGTTATTGCACAGTAGCACATGGTATTGCACAGTATTTTTGAATTATTGATTCTTACGAAGGAAGGCACTACTCAATAATTGTTACAGTAATTACTGTTCAATATTTTATTTTATTGATTCAATAATTGCTGCGTTGATATTTTATATTATTGTTGTTTCAATAATTATCACTGCACAGTATTTTCCATTATCAGATCAATAATTCATATTATTTGAATAATATTATTAGATAACATTATTGGTAATGTCTAGAAAGTTCTGTCTAAGGAGAGGTTTGGTCACCTAATTGTGCGCCAGTAAGGAGAAATTCTTATTGGAAAACCCCCTCTTTCCTGGGAACGGCCTGGTTGCCATAAATGTGATTCTGTAATATTATTTGTGAATAATTAATTATTGATTCATATGATAAGGAAATATTTATTTTATGTGGATATAAATGAGGGATATATTTTTGTGGTTAAAAATGAAGGAATTAATGTTGAGATTTTTATCAGTATTTTTGTCGGAATGGAGGTATTAAAAATTAGGATTTTTGAGATTTTTTGCGGGGGTTATAATTTTTAATCCGACCGTTAGATTGTGGTAATTTTTGGATATGTTATAAATATATAAGTTGAGTATATGTCCACAAATTTTGAACCGTTAAAAATGAACGTATGATTTATTATGAATTTTACGAGGTGACTGGTTCAGAAATTACTGAATTTTCGGAGTTTATCATTTTGGTGGAAAATTTTAGAATTGGTGGGCCCCACTCTTGGTTGGTGAAGAAATGTGCTGAGATTTTTATTCAAATGTGGTGGGTGGGAATAGTAGCAGGTAAAGCCATCAGGTTACAGGTTAAGTCTGCTTCGGCGTGCTAACATTTTCCTATAAATAGAGGGCTAAGTTAGAATTGAAAATCACACCAAAAATAAGTTTTCTCTCTTTCTCTCTCTAGATTATTGAGTATATTTTGTGAGTATTTAGATACTTTGAGAGTTTCTATTCATCGGTGCAAGTTTTCTTCAGCGTCATATACGATATCCAGTCAGAAGTGCTGCTCTTTTGAGGTAAGGGATAGTAAGGGATTGTAAGGGATAGTAAGGGATTTTAAGGGTTGTTATGTTTTTCAGTTCGTACTTCTTCTAACCTTCAGAAAATTCTGGAAAAATTTGAAATGATATTTTGATGAGTTTTATTGATTGTGTCCAAAAATGGTGATTTTTGGATGTATAGATTAAGAGTTATGAATTTTATGAGAAAAAACTATTTTAAAAGTAACCGCTTATAACTCCTTGTGGTTAACTCTAAAATTGATGAAATTTTTATTGGAAGTATATCTATATAATATCAGTGTACTCTGTGAATTTTGGAATTTTTGAATAAAAGTACAATTTATGATAAATGTCTAAATATTCGGCTGTTTTGGCCATATGAAAAATAGTAAATATGTTTTAAAAATTCTGAGAAAAATATATGTTCAATATGGGACTATATTCTGCTAAATCCCAAAAAAGAAATATTTTTGGAACTGATTTGGTATTTTTCATGAAAATGGTCTAGTTATGAGTAAATGAATTAAATATGTTATATGAAGTAAAAAAATTGGAAAATAAGATTTTATGACTTGAGAATCCTATATGAGGTATATGCAGATTTTTGATGAGGGTTTTGGTTATTGGTGATGAAATCTTATGAGTTTGACATTTTAGAATGATTAAATATATTATTTTAGTAAAGTGTAAACAATAAAAACAAATTATTTATAAATTTAAGAAATGTTATTCTTTCAATATCATTATACCGAAATATTGGTATGGATTTTATTGTGGAATTTCTATCTTTTGTGTCGGGGTTACTATTCATGAGTTACTATTCACGATTTACTATTCATGAGTTACGAATATTACTCTTGAGATTAAAACTATATGTTGATCATATTATTTTTATTATCATATATAATATTTTTATAACCCTGATGTTGAAATTCTCTTTCACTGGAGTGTAAAGATGGGTAGATTATTGGTATGATCATGACTAGGGTTCTCTTTGGCCTGTAGTGCAAAGTTGAATTGTGACTGGTATGATCATGACCATTGAATTTATAATTGAATATCTTAAGCTTAAGTGCAAAGGTGAATTGATCAACATGGTTATAATTATTGTTTATATAAATTCTGAAATGATTATATATTTCTTTGAGATATGAATATATTTGGCCTGTAGTGCAAATATGAATTGTTGATGAATATCTTTGGCCCGTAGTGCAAAGATGAACTGTTATTGAATATCTTTGGCATGTAGTTCAAAGATGGTCTGTTGATAAATATCTTTGGCCTGTAGTGCAAAGATGAACTGTTGTTGAATATCTTTGGCCGTAGTGCAAAGATGAATTTATTAGTATGATTATGAACAGGAACTGTGATTTGGTATAACCATGATCTTTGATGTTTCAGGTAAAGACAGGTGATGAAAATATTCTTCGTCGTGGGTGCGAAGAAAAATTTAGAATCATAATTATGATTATGAGTTATTTATATGATTGTGGACCAGAACTGTTGATTGATGTTACAGGGATAAAACATTGTTGGTGGATTTTTAACATGGAGAAGATAATAGACTTTATAGTCTATTTGACTCTTCTAATGGATTGCTCGTTCCGCTGCAACTATGGTTGAAATTTTTATCATTTACCATATGTTCTAAATCTCTGATTTATTATTGATGAAGGCTATTGATAATTTAATTATCTTTAGTCATGATATTCTTTACTTAGCTAGTTGTGCTCACCCTTTTGCTTCACAATTCCTTTCAGGTAATAAGAGTGTAGCTGGGTCGAGCGAGGGTAACAAGGGAATAGAACGGTGGTCATCATTTAGTAGTTATATTTGGTGAAGAAAATAGGGTGAGGCGAACCCAACGTTGGAAGGATGTTTTGTCACTATCATACAAGATGTCTAATGACATACAACCTCGTGTCATCATAAGACAGAGTTGTGCTCATCCACTTACTGAGTATATCTACGAGCACTACCTATATAATCTTGGTATTTATTTGAAGTATAATTCACGATTAAAGACAGTGGAGATAATGATAAGTCAAGAGAAGACTCACCATTGGGAAGAATATGATTGTAATCTTCTCGTTTTTCTTTGGGGTCCATTGGGTCAACCAAGGATAATTCTGTGGCCATATGATATCTATCATAACCTAGACGCATGGCCTCCCATGTACGAAGGTTTCCTTGAGCACTTTCCAAAGATTCTAATTTCTAAAACAAGTTTTGACTATACCTTTATGTAAGGTGTCATTGTGAGGTGCTGTCCACGGTTGGGACATGAGTCACATTTGGTATATATTTGTATCCAAACTCACAGCATATGTGTTGTTGTAATTTGCACGACAATTGTTGTAATAAAGTTGTAGTTATTTTCTGTACCATGTATTTGGTGACTCATAATAGGTTGGATGGAATGGACCTATTTTGGGGTAGTCACAATATGCTGTTGGGGCATATTGGAGAACGTGGGATGCTGGAATTACATAGGAGAAATCTGTTGAAAGGGATAAAGTCGTGCAAATTAGATTTCTGCAAGTTCTGTGTCTTGGGAAACCAGTGTAAGGTGCAGTTTAAGAGCGCGGTGAACAAAATGAATGGAAAACTTGACCATGTGCATTCTGATATATGGGGGCCAGTGAGAGTGGCTTCGAAGGTGGGATCGCTGTATTTCTTAACTTTCATCGATGACTTTTCGAGAAAGGTTTGGGTGTACTTCATACGACATAAGTCTGAGTTCTTTGAAAAGTTCAGGGTGTGGAAAGCTGAAGTGGAGAATCAAACAGGGAGAATAATTAAGTGCCTCAGATTAGATAATGGGACAGAGTATAAGTACGAGCAATTTGTGAAGTTTTGTACGGAGCACGAGATTCAATGTTACTGGGCTGTCAGGAAGACTCCACAGCAGAATGGAGTGGCAGAGAGAATGAACAGAACTATAGCAGAGCAGGCACGGCGCATGAGACTAAATGTAGGGCTTTCGAATGATTTCTGGGCAGAAGTAGTGAGTATGGCAGTTTACGTAATAAATAGGTCGCCGAGTACTGCTCTGGGTAATAAAGTGGCACAAGAGGTGTAGACATGCAAGGAGGTAGACTACTCGGGTATGAGGATCTTTGGATGTCCAACCTACGTACACGTTCCGGGTGATGAGAGATCAAAGCTTGATGCCAAGTGCAAACAGTGTATCTTTCTTGGGTATAAGAAAGGTGTAAAGGGGTACAAGCTTTGGGATCCAGAATCAAAGAAGGTAATGATCAGTAGGGATGTGGTTTTCGATGAGGCTTCCATGGTTAAGACGCAACAGGAAGGTAAAAAAACTAAGGCTGGTGGAGAAACCGACAAACAACAACAGGAAGTTCAAATTGAACTGGAGAGTTATGACACTGGAATTTTACCACCATAGGAATAGGAAAATCAGCAGCAGTAGGACGAAAGCATAGCCGCAAGGAGACCTAGACGCACTATTAAACCATCGGAGAGGTATAGGTTTGATGATATGGTAGCATATGCTTTATCTACTACTAGTGGGGATCCATCCACGTTTCAAGAAGCTATTGCTAGTTCTGAAAGGGAAAGATGGATGGAGGCCATGGTGGAGAAGATGGAGTCATTGAAGAAAAATAAGACTTGGGAATTGTCAGAATTGCCTGAGGGAAAGAAACCAATGGGGTACAAATGGGTGTACAAGAAAAAGGAAGCTGTATCAGAAAAGGAAAAGGAACGGTTTAAGGCTTGATTGGTAGCAAAGGGATACTCGCAGAGGAAGGGGATTGACTATGATGAGGTGTTTTCTTCGGTGGTGAGACATACCTCAATCATGATTATTTTGGCATTGGTGGCTAGCTATGATTTGGAGTTAGAGCAGTTAGATGTGAAGACAACCTTCCTTCATGGTGATTTGGAGGAAGTGATATTCATGGAGCAGCCCGAGGGGTTCAAGCATCCGAAGACTGAGCACATGGTTTGTAGGTTGAAGAAGTCACTATATTGGCTGAAAAAATCTCCAAGACAATGGTACAAGAAGTTCAATTCCTTCATGATCCGGATTGGGTTCACTCGATGTGAGTATGATTGTTGTGTTTACGTGAAAAGTCTTGAGGATGGTTCTTATATTTTTTTGTTACTGTATGTGGATAACATGCTTATTGCTGCAAAGAGCATGGTTGAAGTCAACAGGTTGAAGAACTTGTTAGGAAAGGAGTTTGACATGAAGGACTTAGGTGCTGCTAGGAAAATACTTGGGATAGAGATTCGCAGGGATAGAACAGCTGGAAAGCTATGGTTGACACAGAAGAACTACGTGGAGAAAGTGTTAAAGATGTTTAGTATGGCTAATGCTAAACAGGTTAGCACTTCATTGGCGAGTCATTTCAGGTTATCTACAACACAGTGTCTGAAATCGGCTGAAGAAATTCAGGATATGTCGAACGTGCCCTATGCGAGCGCAGTTGGTTGTTTGATGTATGCGATGGTGTGTACAAGACCCGATTTGGCACATGCAGTCAGCACAGTGAGCAAATACATGGCCAATCTAGGTAGGGAGCACAAAGCTGTTAAGTGGGTGTTCAGATATCTGAGAGGAATGACAACTCATGGGATTATGTTTGCAAAGCAACAGGCTCAGATGTCAGTTGTAGGGTATGTGGATACGGATTATACTGGAAGGTTAAATGATTTGAGATCTACAATAGGGTATGTGTTTACATTAGCAGGTGGACCGATTTGTTGGAGATCCATAGTTCAATCTCTAGTAGCTTTATCTACTACTGAATCTTAGTATATGGCATTGGCTAAGGCTGGTAAGGAAGCATTGTGGTTGAAGGGTTTTGTGAATGAGTTGGGCATAGATCAAGGTGGAGTACAACTGCATTGTGATAGTAAGAGCGCCATTTATTTGGCAAAGCATCAGGTGTATCACGAAAGGACCAAGCATATTAGCGTAAGGTTTTACAAGGACGAGGTGTCAGGTATAATCCCAATCAATGATATAAATGCTTATGTATTATTTGATTCAGGTGCTACCTGTTCTTTTATATCTGAAGAATTTGCTAGTAAACTTATTACACCCCGAGAACATTTAGAAGATCCTTTGAACTTAGAAGTTGCGAATAAGGAAATAATCCCTGTAGAATATGTTTATCAAAATTATCGTGCAAACATTAGAGAACATGAACTGAGCGTAGACTTGATTCCTATTAGACTAGGAGAATTTGGCGTAATACTGGGAATAGATTGATTGTATAACCATGCAGTGATAATTGACTATCAGAACAAGTGTGTGAACCTTCAGACTCCAAATAAGTCTAAGGTAGTGTTTCATGGTAGCTCATCGCTTAAGCAATCGTGTTGCGTTACAATGATGCAGGCCAAAAAATTGTTAAGGAAAGGATATGTAGGTTATTTAGCTTACATCGTAGATACTCGAAAGAAGGGAGTAGAAATTAAGGATATATTTGTAGTGAATGAATTTTAAGATATGTTTCCGGACGATCTGCCTGGTCTTCCGCCAGATAGAGAAATCGAATTTGTAATAGACTTAGCACTGGGAACGACACCGATTTCGAAAGCTCCATATCGTATGGCGCCGGTAGAAATGAAAGAATTGATGATACAACTTCAAGAGTTATTGGATAAGGGTTACATTCGACTAAGTGTGTCTCCTTGGGGAGCACCAATGTTATTCGTGAAGAAAAAGGACGGATCGATGAGGCTCTGTATCAATTATCGAGAATTGAACAGAGTAACATCAAGAACAGTTATCCGCTACCAAGGATAGATGACTTATTTGATCAACTGAAGGGAGCGAAATGTTTCTCGAAGATCGACCTACGGACAGGATATCACCAACAAAAAGTACGGGATGAGAACATACCAAAGACTGCATTTCGAACTCGTTATGGACATTACGAGTTTTTGGTAATGTCATTTGGTTTGACTAATGCTCCGGCAACATTTATGGACTTGATGAACCAAGTCTTCAAGCCATTCTTTGATAGATTCGTAGTAGTTTTCATCGACGATATCTTGATCTACTTGGAGACGAAAGAAGAAAATGCCGAACATCTGGAGATGGTTTTGGAAGCACTAAGAAAAGAGAAGATGTATGAGAAATTTTCTAAGTGTGAATTTTGGATAGAGAAAGTCCAATTCTTAGGACATATGGTGGATAAGGTTGGAATATCAGTAGACCCTGCAAAAGTAGAAGTAGTGAGTGATTGGGAGCAACCGAAGACGCCAACTGAAGTAAGAAGTTTCTTAGGGTTAGCTGGGTACTATCGAAGATTCATCCAAGATTTTTCTAAGATAGCGACCCAGTTGACTAACGTGACGAGGAAGACAGTGAAATTTGTATGGACCGACAAATGCGAAGAGAGTTTTCAAGAGTTGAAGAAGAGATTGAGCAAAGCTCCTGTATTATCACTACCAGATGATGCGGGAAATTTTGTGGTGTATAGTGACGCTTCGTACAAGGGACTTGGTTATGTGCTCATGCAACACGACAAAGTCATTGCGTATGCATCACGACAGCTAAAGGATTATGAAAAACGATACCCTACTCATGACTTAGAGTTAGCGGTAGTAGTTTTTGCGTTAAAGATATAGAGGCATTATTTGTACGGAGAGAAATGTGAGATATACACGGACAACAAAAGTCTAAAATATATCTTCACACAGAAGGAGTTGAATATGCGTCAGAGAAGGTGGTTGGAATTGATCAAAGATTATGACTGTGATATTCTTTATCACACGGGGAAGACAAACGAGGTTGCCGGCGCTCTGAACATGAAAGAAAGGGAGAAATTATTTCAATTGACGACTTAGGAAGAGTTAATAAGAGAAATGGAGAAATTGGAAATAGAGGTAAAGGGACCCGAGAGGTCTGAAGAGAAGTTATTTGTAATGGAAGCTTGTCCGATGTTGTTGGATAGAGTAAAAGAAGCACAGGAGGAAGATGAAGAATGTGAGAAGATCAGGAAAAGGATTACATAAAATGAGGAAGAGAAATTTTGAATGGATAAAAACGGTATCTTAAGATTCGAAGAAAGAGTGTGGGTACCAGCAGTAACCAAGTTAAGAGAAGAGATCTTGCACGAGGCACACAATACGACGTATTCCGTTCATTTAGGAGGCACTAAGTTGTACCGAGACTTGAGGCAACATTTTTGGTGGCCCAATTTGAAACGGGAAATCGCAGAGTGCGTTAGTAGATGTTTGACTTACCAACGCGTAAAAGGAGAGCATCAGCAGCCGAGTGGTTTACTACAACCGTTGGAAATATCGGAGTGGAAATGGGAGCACAATACGATGGATTTCGTGGTAGGACTTCCAATTACGCAGAAAGGTTATGATGCGATTTGGGTTATCGTGGATCGACTTACAAAGACCGCACATTTTTTACTGATCAAGATTCGCTACAGTTTGAACCAGTTAGCGAGCCTATACATAAAGGAGATTGTCTCACAACATGGAGTGCCGGTATCTATTGTCTCTGATCGAGATTCGTGCTTCACGTCCAATTTTTGGAAGAGTTTGCAAGAGAGAATGGGAACGTCGTTGAGGTTGAGTACCGCTTATCACCCTCAGACAGACGAAAAAATTGAGTGAACTATACAAATGCTAGAGGACATGCTTAGGACTTGCGTGATGGACTTCAAGGGAAATTGGGACAACCACATACTCTTAGTCGAATTTGTGTATAATAATAGTTACCATGCGAGTATCGGCATGCCACCGTACGAAGCTCTTTACGTGAGAAAGTAAGAATGCCATTATGTTGGGACGAAGTCGGAGAACGACGAATTCTAGGACCAGAGTTAGTTCAACAAACCGCAGACGTGGTAACAGTGATAAGAGCCAGACTAGTAGCAGCTCAAGATCGCCAAAAGAAGTATGCAGATTTGTATCGGCAGGACCAAGATTTTAAAGTCAGTAGTTTCGTATTCTTGAAGGTATCTCCATGGAAGGGAAAGATCTGTTTCGGCAAGAAAGGAAAATTGAGTCCGAGTTTCATAGGACCATTCGAGATACTGAAGCGAGTGGGCGAAGTGGCGTACAAAGTTGCATTACCACCCGAGTTGGAGCATATCCATAACGTGTTTCACATATCCGTGTTGCGTCCGTACAAGCCTGACTATAAATACGTGGTTTCTTAAGAACCCATCCAAGTGGAGAAGAACTTAGCGTATGAAGAAATTCCTGTCCAAATTCTAGATAGGAAATAGCAAACTTTAAGGAACAAAGTCATTTCTTCTGTAAAAGTACTTTGGCGTAATCACGATGTCGAAGAGGCTACGTGGGAGTTAGAAGATAGGATGATGAGGGATTATCACTATCTATTTGTGTAACCTTGTAGTAATTCCGGGACAGAATTTTTATAAGGGGGGGGGGAGGATGTAATACCCGAGAATTTGCACATCTTATTAAATGAATATAGTAATGAAAATAAATATTTATTTGAATATAAAAGTTAATGTTTTGTAAGTTGAGTAATTAAATTTATTCGCATTGGATTAATACGAATTAAGAAGTGTGGGAATATGATGAGCATTTATGAAGTGCCTTGTGTGGCATAATGTGAAATGAGGAAATTCACTAAGCATGTTAGAAGAGAACTAGGAAGGTTAATTGTGTATGATTGTGTGATTCCATATAAAGAATGAATACACTCTTAGATTAGTAATATCACTCATGTGGACGTTAATTCATGTCATGTAAAACTAATATGGCGATAGAAGTTGAAACTGGCTTGAAGCTGAACCAGTTTGGGCACTGCTAGGGTTCAGCACAGTTGCGCCCTCCCAGCAGTACAAACTGGCGCAGCTGTGCCAGTGGTTAGTCTGAGATAGATCAATTTTCTACTATAGAAATAAAATGGAACATTTTTGTTATGTGTGACATTAATAAATCATAGGATAAAAGTACACTATGTTGATGTTAATCGACGAAGGAATTATTAAATGAACAACTAATTCATATTAATTGTTATAGAGATTAATAATTACATTAATCAATGAGGAATGAATTAATTAATATTATTGTTAATTAATCAATAAGATGAATAATTTATCTATTTGACATAAAACAAATAAGTAAGTTATTAATATAATAAGATTTTATTGATTGTTATGTGCAAGTGTGCAATAGTTAAATATATATGTATAGTAGCTACCTATATATATAATATAAAGTGTAAAGTGCAATGTGGTTATATTATATATAGAAACCATATAAGAAGATTTATATGTATTGAGACCATATGTTATGAATACATAATGAAATGCTTATGAGACAATATGTGTGTGAGTATACATTAAAATAATATACCATAAACATATTGTAAACTATTATTTTAATAAAGAAGACAATGTAATATGATAACATCCGAATAAAGTATACCAGTGTGATAAATTGTACATGAATTATATGTATGTTACATTGCCATATCACATCTACTACCTTGAAATATTAATTATGTAAATAATATTGTGACATTAAGTTATATCCCATGTATGGATGATATGTATATAAAATATAACATAAGAGTAGGGATTGTGTACAAGTGTATAGCCTAAGTATTGAAAGAATGCTGAGTTATTTGGTTTGTCCCAAATTGGAAGACCCATTTATCTCTTCACGTGTATGACAAAAGGCTAAGGCCTATTTCCCTTTTCTTCTCCCAAGCTCAAGCTAGCAATAATGATGAACAAGGGAGTGGGCATAATAGTGTAAATCAACTACCATCTAACAACTCTTTAATAACCTTCATGCGATCCTTCAATCCATGGGTTTGATTTAGTGGGAAATTGCAATGTCTGTGTAATCATTTTTCTATAAATATAGACTCCCCTTCACCATTTTCCATTGCTAAGAATTGCTTAAGTGTGAAATTGAAAGTATAGATAGAGTAAGTAATTATATACACGTCAGTAGAGAAAGTGTAAACTAGCAAGCTAATTACAAAGATATAAAATTTCTTCTTGTTCTTCATTTTCAGTTTTCGTCAAAATTTCCATTCTTAAATTATCAATTTCTTAATTATATGGAGTTAGATGATAATAGGGAGTTGGTAATGTTTACATAGTTGTTATGTAACCATATAAGCATGTTTAAACTGATATATGACTGTTTAGAATCAAATTTATGAATAATTTATGTGGTTAAGCTGAAATCCTGTCGACGCAGGCTATTCTAGGCTTGAACCAGACGTGACGTAGCGCAGCTGCGCCAGTATAACTCTGGGGCGCAGCGCAGCTGCGTCAGACTCTGTGTTTAATTTTTGCCTTCTGTTTAAAATCTGCTAAGTGTTGGTCAATTACTATGGCTTAAACCAGCATGCAAGCATGTGTAATGTGTATATAAAAGTATATTAACCTAATGTGAACATGTTTTACTAGATTAGCATACATGATTTACAAAACCGTATAGTTTAAAATGAATTTAGAACTTAGAAATGAACTTGATATGTATGTATGCCATGTTTATATACTAACTTTGTAAGCATGTTGGTATAGCTTAGAAATGCATGAATAACCCGTTAACTTGTGTTTATATGATTCGTATGTATTGAACATGTTGATAACTAAACCGAACATGAGTTTAAAGCATGATTCGAAGTGTTGAACAATGATAGTTGTGAACAAACAATATGAATACCATAAGCACGTGTATTAACAGATTGTGTAATCTCTCTATGTGGACATATAGCCAAGTTATAAATTATGGTAACTACATGATCTTATTATGCTTTAATACCATGTAAGTTGCAAGTTAAAACTTGTAAAAATAAACTCAAGAATGGTCATATACTTATGTGAGAACCTCTAACATGTATGTATGCTAAAGTATAAATGCATAGGTGTGTTAAAGTTAGGCAAAAATAGGAAGTGCAAAACTCAACCCTGGTCTAGCCAGGGGACAGCGTAGCTGCGCCGTCCCTAAGCCTAGACAGGGCGCAGCTGCGCCATCCTACAGTCATGAATAGTTTCTATTTTGATATGATGTTCGAAGCATACCTATATGATTACGTTAGCTTGTATTATATGACCAATATGTTATGTAATGTGTTAGGAAGAATGCTAAGTGATAGAGAAGAATGTTAATGAGAAATTATGACTTTCGAATGTTGAGTCTAAAATAAGGTTTACAAGCTATAAAGCAATGATTCGAAAAATACGTTATTTAACTTGTGGTGGTATACAATCTGATTTGTGTTATGAAGATGTAGGATATGTGATGTAGTAGGTGTGAAGATTTCAACTAAGTTGCATGTTTAAGTATACGTTCAAACTTACATATATGAGTTTATGTAACTAATGAATATCCTATACGTGTAATATATTATGTTAGGACTCGAAAGAGGGTATTAAGCTTTACTTTGGTAAACTACGCTTGAGGCAAGTATCCTAAACCCTTGCATTACTTTATTCAATGAATATCGTTAGCAAGTATCTAAACCTTATCTCTTTGAATGCAAGTTATCTTACTTACTCGTTCAATTAAGCTAGTATGTTTAAACTCTTGTGAAAACTATTATTCATGTTGAACTTGGTATTGTTCTTGAATATTGTAAAAGTGTTTATGCCATTTGATTTGGCTAGATTATATGCATGTTTATAAAACTATCCAAACCAATTGACTGGTGTGGAAATCTTGAAAAACTGAGTTGAACAACCCTTATGGTAAGGGGAGTGTATATTGTTGGAAGTCCCAACACATGCATGAATATTATTGTATAGTTATGCCTAACATAGAGTATTGTAGACTGATCATCTATCGTACTTAATTCTTTTGGATTATCAGTTTAATATTGTTAATTCTAATATATGTTCAATAGTCCTTAGTGACTTCTCAGTATCAATTGTTTTATCCAGTTGGATACGTTGATAGCCTTTGAACTCATATATATCTGTTGATCTATATTGAATTATCGTTTCATATTCCAAGGATTTGATTCAAGAATTGTTGATATTCGTTATGCATGATATTATTCTGAAACCCTGAACTATCTTAGAGATGATACTTCGATATTTCAAACTTGTGTTATAAAACTCTTTACCCTTGTTGTACATTACTTGCTGGGCAATTTGTGCTCATTCTTACTTATTTAAAACCTTTCAGTTAAGGCGGAACAGGGAAGTGTCTCTGGGAAAGACAAAGGCAAGGGCAAGGCTACCGACTAGCTTGTTCCTTTACAATTAAAAGTGTTATGTTGTATTAAGACTGTCTTCAGACTATGTTTAAGCTTAAGTAGGATTATGTAATAAGTCTTTATTCGATATTATTATATAATCTATTAAGCACTGTAGGTTGTGAGACTTGGGGGAATAATTATAATAAATCATTGTATATTATTCTAAATTAGATATTCCGCTGTGAATGTATGATTTTAGTTATTATTGTATTACTATGAGCACTTGACGAACCGAATTCTAGTGACCAAGTGGCGGTCCGAATTTGGGGGCGTCACAGGTTGGTATCAGAGCTTTAGTTATAAACCTTAGGAACGAGAGTCCTTAGATTATAACTTAGAAGAACATAGAAGATAGAGAGGGATGAGACTCATGTAGAGTTTTCCTAGATAGTAACTTAGTGTGTTATAGAATATAACTTCATTATATGCAATGAACTTATGTTATTTTACATTCTAATGGAGTTATTGGTTGTTTTGTCTTATATTGGTGATTGTAGGATGACTGATATGGGAGGACCTAACCGAGTAGTAGAGGAGGAGTCGCGTGATATCCACGTGGTATATGAGGCACCATTGATAGCAGAGCCTATATCAGTAGTGGCCCCTATTGATGGGGATGATGAGGTGGAGGAGATGGAGCCTTTACCTGAGGAGTCTGATCTAGAGGAGGAGCCTATGGAGGAGGAGCCTGAGTCTATGGAGGACTCCGACGAGGCTAGTTTTGAGGATCGGATGTTAGGAGAATATGAGGAACAAATTTTGGAGTTGGGATGTAGAGTGGAGGAATTAGAGGCTGGGGCTAGGGAAAGGGAGTCTGAGTCCCAAAAACTGAGGGACGAGGACCATCAGAGGAAATTATAGATGCAGGTGATGGAGGTGGAAATTGCTCACCGTAAGGAGACAGGGATCCAGATGGGAACTTTGCTTCACCGATCGGTGGCTAGGAATGTGGAGCTGGCAGGGAAGCTAGAAGAGTCTGAGTAGAGGGAGCTTAGTGAGAAGGCTAAGAAGGAAGCACTTCGCACTCAGCTAGAGATGAAGGTGATGGATAGGATCCACTTCGAGGAGAAGTGGGAAGGAGCTAATGATCGGGCTAATGATCTAGAGGATGAAGTGAGATGTAAGAGAAGGAAGATGAACAAGATGGGCTATGCTCTGCGCACGGCCATGGAAAGATTGATTGATGGGGTAAATCACTACCCTGCTGAACAAGGACAGATCCGGTATACCATAAGCCAAGATATGGTGGTTCACATTACTCAGAAGGAATACCAGAGCGCTGTGGAGCGTGGAATGTTAGATTGAGTCTAGAGGAAGAAGCTTAGTAGTTGTATTATATTTATTTATGTGTTGTTTAATCTGTTTTTGAAATCTCAGTTTTTTGTGTAAGATGTGAGATAGTAGTAAACCCTAACTTTTGAAAAATGTTAGAGGGGTAGTAAGCTAGTGTTGTCCCCATATTTTATGATAATAGGGGATATGTGATAATAGGGGATATGTGTTATCATTTATAGCAGTATGCTAGAGAGAATCATGTAATTGTAACGATTTGGCATATGAATATAAATGATCCTATTTCAGAAATGTGTTATAAAATCTTATTTCTTTTATTTGAGAAATGTCTAAGTAATATAATTAGATAATAAAATGAAAATTTTATGATGCAGAAACATGACGCCCAGATGTAGAATAACCACACCGGAAGAGTCGGTTAATGATGAGAGTCGGTTATGTAAAATCCAGTTATATCAATAAAATTTCTCCGTTCTGAATGTGTTATGTGTTAATATATACTATATTTAACAAATTTGATCAAATAAAATTTTGTCCGAAAAAAGTCGTGCTTGACACCTCGTGCTTAAAAATTTTCTTTCAAAAATGGACTTTTCGGTATATTTGTTGGGACAAGTTGCTTTGTCGTGCTTACACTGACAAAATGCTTTGTCGTACTTGTTAGGATTAGTGAGAAATCTAGGTTCGTAACCCTAGATTAACAAATCCTAACCCTGACCAGCAAAATCCTAACCCTAATTTGTAAACCTAACCCTAATTAGCTAATTTAACCCTAATTAGATTATCTTAAAACCTAATCATGGTTAGTAAACTTCAATTATGTACTAATAAACATCATTTAACAATCCTAATCATTAAAAACAAAACCCTAATCAAGATTAGTGAAGATTAGGGCATATTTAAGCTACTAAACTAACCTAACTAGCTCACAAGTAGGTTAGGAGTCACCAAACCAAGTCCCAAGGCTGGACATGAGCTGATAACAAACCCTAAGCAGCATAAGTAACTGAGCATCAGATATTTAGAGAGGCAAGTAGGTGAAAAAGACCAAAAAACCTAAGTTCCTTAAGTCTATAAATAGCAACACATCCTCTGGCCAAACCTACGAATTCTCTAAGCCTATACACTCTTATAAACATACCAAATCAAGCCTGGGTGATAGCAGCATCAAATTCAGTAGCCAGAAATCAAAATCAAGTAAGAAAGGTGCAAACCCTAATTCATAGCTAGATCTTTGATCCTTTGTTAATTTTGTTGTTTAGATGTTTAGAAATATGTATTAGTATGTTAGAAAGTATGTTAGATTGGTAAAACACGTTTTCATAGCATCTAGATGCCTTAATTAAGTGTTTTTAGAAATCTGGAAATTTTGAAAACCAAGTCTGACAGCCGAATGTCAGGGCTTGTAAATTCAAGTGTGTTTATGTTTAGGTCTGTTAATTATATGTTACTTGTAACCTGTTAGTAGGTCTTTAATCTGGAAATGAAAACAGGTTCATCAGAACCATAGATTTCAAGTTATAAGTGGTCAAAGTACGTTGACCGTTCACGGATTGCAGTTTTCTTGATTACCCAGAAAACTCAAGAACAGTCGAACCGGCTACTTTGACCAACCTTTTTGATCGCTTTCTGTTGGTTGTTTTTGTAATGTTTTGTTTCAGATTAACACCCTGATATATGTACTACATATCTATGATCTTAAATTGCATAAACAACTCATAGGATTACTGGAATTAATTGTCAAAATCCGTTGACCGAACTTGACCAAGTTTTTTGGGCTACCCAGAAAATTGAAGAACACGAAGAACAACGTTTGGCTGTACTTTGACCAACATAATTGGAGACCTTAGAGTTATGTTTTTTTCATGTTAATATTATATATATGTACGCTGACGTATATACTACATGATACAACAAACACAACTCACATCCAATACATAGAATCAAAGATATTAAAGCCACAAAACCGTTGACCGGCCATGACCACTGTTCTGGGTTGCCCAGAAACTCAAGAACAGCTCTGACAGTGACTTTGAGCCTCTACAACTTCTTGTTATATGTAGGTTAAAGCCTGAAATTTGATTCATATTGTACTACTGTAAGAGTACTACACCATCAATACTTGAACAAACCCAAAATCATAATCAATAACTAAATAATTCGTGGTCAAACTGGTCACTCGACCATGACCGAACTGTTGCCCAGAAACTCAAGAACACCTACAGCGACACTTTCTATCACTGAAGTGCTTTAGCGACGGACATAAATTAATTTTTTAAAAAATTAAATTATAAAAATTAGAAATAATTAATAAATAAATATAAATAAATACAGAAACAGTTTTAAAAATTATATTAAATAAATATAATTAATTTATGATATTTTTACATAAATTTAATAAATATTTTAGTTTATTTGGATATTATTAATAATTAACTTAATAAGAAAGTAATTAGAATAATTATTTATAAATACTAAATAATTATTGAAAAATAATATTAATGATATAAAAATCATAATAAATGATTATAAGTTATTTAATAATAATAAAAAATATTTTTGTAAAATTTTAAGTAAATATTAATTACCTAAAAATAGAAATAAATGATTTAAAAATCATTTAAAGGATAAATAAATATTTTAAAAATATTTTAAAACTTCTAAAAATTATTATAATGGATATATAAATTATCTAAAAATATAATAAATTTTATAAATAAATTTTAATTCATATATCCACTTATTTAGTATTCGGTCTAGACATTAAATACCAAAACCCTATTAAATCTAACCCGATATTATGTAAATGTTATAGTTGAGTATTTTTTATCAATACTAACGTGTTAGATATATATATATATATATATATATATATATATATATATATATATATATATATATATATATATATGAACCCCGTAGGTATGTATTAACGATTAAATAGCATAACTTGACTGATCTACGCTCAGGCAAGTATCTGAACCTTATTTCTTTATTGCAAATTTCTTAAACCCTGTTTATTCATTGAACAAGATTTTTATCTTGATATGCTGTTGATATAATATACTACACCTACAATTGAATTACCTCTTGTTGAAAGGTTATTGCTATAGCTTCAGCATAACTAAGAAATGAATTGTTTATTCATATTAATTGTTAAGCTTAAATTGTTGTGTCAAACCAAATTATTTGGTAAGACATCCTATTCTGAAGTTGAGTATCCCATAAGGGATCATTCGGTCGATAATATATTGACATTAATTTGGGTGCATTTGAGCACTGGTAGGATGAGATGCATACTCCTAAGATGTTGAATGGGCTGATCCCCTATCTTATATCTAAACAAAATTTCTAAGTCTGTGTGACTGACAGAAATAAAAATCCATATTGAAATGGTAACAACTATCAGTCGAAATTTGAATTATTATATTTCTTCAAATCATATATTATTATAAATACAAAACTTGCTGAGCATGTCATAGCTCACCCTTGCAAATTATTCCATTTGCAGTTTTAGATGGTAATCCTGGAACATCTGGAGTAGATAAAGGGAAGTGTCCCTGCTTAGATTAGGTTATATTCATGTCTAGTTGAATACTTTGTAATAAGAAACTCGTTATGAGAATCATGTAATCGAACCCTAATATTTATGTATATATATAACATCTTTTATTTTCCATAACCGTGTTTTCTTACATATATAGATGTAAATTTAGAATTCTTTGAATCTAGTTGAGATCCTTGAGAACTATTCATCTGAGTGAGGATATTAGTAATATGGACTGTTCATGTTATTACTGATATTCTGGATTTTGGATAAATAGTTACTATCAATACGATATTATAAATTCACATGGCATAGAGTATACATCTGGGTGAGGATATTAGTAATATGGACTGTTCATGTTATTACTGATATTCTGGATTTCAGATAGATAGATTCTATTCACAGATACAGTTCATATATCCAAGTGAGGGTATCCAAACACAGTAATAATTCTCTTGAGAATTGTCATCTGTTATGGGATACTGTGAATCTTGGATCTATGGAAATTATATCTGAAAGTCCCTTAATTTTAATATAAGCTTATAATCAGATACCACGGGTGTATAGATTTAAATGCATTATATTGATTCGTAGTAAGTACCATATCAGATACCACGGGAGTATAGATATGGGGGCATTACAAGATCCGATACAAAGGCTTATAGATTTGTTAGGAGAAGCTCTTAGGGGAAGAAATGAACCGGTACCACCCATTCCCTAAGCAGCTCCAGTCACAAACTTTAAGGATTTTAGGAGTGTAGGACCTTTGAAATTTGTAGGCACGACCGATCCGACCGTGGCTCAGACATGGATCAAAGAGATAAAGAAAGCGTTCACCATCGCACGTGTGGGTGAAGACTAGAAGATGGCTTTTGCAACCTACATGATGAGAGGTGAAGCGAACTACTGGTGGGAGGCAAATCGGCAGAGAGCGGGAGAAGGAGTAGTCTCTTGGGAGAGATTTAAGACTCTGTTCTTTGAGAATTATTTCCCTAAGAGCATGAAGAATAAAATGGAGGTAAAGTTCTTAGAACTTAAGCAAGGTGAGATGACGGTGGCGCAATACGCAACTATGTTCAATGAACTAGCCCGATTTGCTGAATACTAGGTGATAGATGAAGAGAGGAAGGCGAAACACTTCGAGAAAGGGCTGAAGTCGTGGCTTTATAATAAGGTATCAGTTCTCCAGATTGATTCATTTGCGACATTGTTGGAGAAGGCAATCATTGCGGAAGGTGGCAGTGACGCCTTAAGTCTATATCATAAGGAGAAGAAAAATAAGAACACTGGTAGTGAGTATCGTGGAGGAAGAAACAGCAGAGGGAGTAACTCCAAAAAGAGAAAATGGGAAAACAACAACAGAAATAATAATGAAGGTGGGAGTCACCAGGGAAACTTTAAGAAAAGGACTAAAGCTTGTAAAAATTGTGGGAGGAGTCATCAGGGGGAGTGCTGGAAAGGAAAGACCACTTGTTGTAATTGCGGCCAAGAGGGGCACATATCGCCAAATTGCCCAAAACCAAAGAAGATCAGGGAATGTTTTGCTTGTGGATCAATAGAGCACCAGATAAAGGATTGCCCAAAGAAAGGAAGTGGTGGAACTGGTGGAGGCCAAGGAGGAGGAAGCAAGTTAATGATTGGTGGACCCGCGTAACCCAACCGATCGACCACCCAAACCTTTAACATGACCGTCTAGGACGCAGTAGCTGCAAAGGACGTGATGCCAGGTATATTTCCAATCAATGATATATATGCTTATGTATTATTTAATTTGGGTGCCACCTGTTCTTTTATATCTAAAGAATTTGCTAGTAAACTTAGTACACCCCGAGAACGTTTAGAAGATCCTTTGAACATAGAAGTTGCGAATAAGGAAATAATCCCTGTAGAATACATTTATCGAAATTATCGCGCAAACATTAGAGAACATGAACTGAGCGTAGACTTGATTCCTATTAGACTGGGAGAATTTGACGTAATATTGGGAATGTAACGACCACGAATTTGAAACTCCTTATTAATTAAATATGTGATTTAATTTTTATGAGTTAGTTTTGTGAGTTTATTTAAACCGTATGTGGTTATGAGAATGTATGAAATGATTAAAGGGAGTTACTAGTAGTTATTTAAATTAGTGGACCAACCCTAAGGTTTTTAATATCAAAGAATTGATAGGATTATTATTAATTAAATATTTAATTTATTTGAATATGGTGGCAAGAGTTGAACATATTGATTAATTGTAATTATGAGTAATTAATTGATAATGTGTTAATTAATAATTATTATTGAATAGATAATAATTAATGTGTAAAAGATTAATAATTTATAAAATGATTATATGTGTACTTGATTAATTTGTGCAATATAGTAAACCTTTATTATATGGTAGTTAATTATATATAGTACAAGGTGACACATTAATATGTCTATATATTATATATATAGACTATATAGTAAGAGTTATTTGCATTCATGTGAGTTGCATAATAATATTGTTATATGATATGAAGTGAGTGGGTAAACATTCATGTATACCCTATTGACATATAATAATATCAATTATTAAATTAATAATGATTTTATTAAGTTATTATGATAATAACAGTCATGGTAATAGAAAATGTACATGAATTATATGTATGTGCACTACTTGATACCTTGTAATTAGGAAATATATTTTATGCTCTTTAAATCATTATAACCTATGTTATGTGGAATGAATTGTGCATGCATAATTTATAACCAAAGTATGTATATATGGTATTAGCCAAGTGTGGCATTTCATTTTTGCAAGTGCTGAGAATTCTCTTGTCCCATAATTAGAGTCCCATTCTTTCTTCCCATGTGAACAAGCAATCAAGCCTAGCCTAGCCTATCTTCCTCTCAATTTCATCAAACTAGAGCAATAAGTGAATGGGGAGTGGGATTCATGATTGAATTAACCAAATCTCACTAACTCTCCCTTAACCCATGTGCATTCTTGAAAGCCAATGGTTTAATTTGTGAGATAATGGCATTATCTAGTTAACCAATCCTCTACAAATGAGATTTTCATCTTCCTTGTTGTAAATTTACTGAGAATTAGTTTGCTAAGAGTGGGTAGATTGATATATAGCAGCTGAATTGAGTCACAAAGGTATAACTTCCATTCCCATTCTTCAGTTTTGATAAATTGTTTAATGGGTTGATTCTTTGAATTAAGCATATATTGGTTGTTATTTAATTTGAGTTATATTTCTTAGTGTTATGTATGCTCATAAGTGTGTTGGGTTATGTTAGAAGTAATGTTGTAAGGATTTTTGCGTGATGGGTTGCTGAACTGCAAATATAGTCTGCTTACTGTCTTTGATGCAGGCATGACACAGTTGTGCCTTTTTTGTACTAGGGTGCAGCGCAGCTGCGCCGTAACCCAAACTCAATTTCTGTTTCTGGCATGGCGCAGCTGCACCCTATTTGTACTAGGGTGCAGCGCAGCTGCGCCATACCTGCACCAGGTCTGATGTGTTTTGCTAGGATTCTGTTGTGCTAACTTGTTGACACTTGGTTAGAGCAAGCATGTAAACTATTTTAGCACACACACACATAAGCATGAACATGTAGTATGAACAAGTATAGAAATGATTGACACAACAATTGTGGTCTTGAAATGAGATTTGGGATTTCAAAAGTGAACTTTGTCACGAACAAATCATGTGAGCATTTTGACTTTATAATATGGTTTATATTGACATGAAATGCAAGACTAAAGTGATTGAACACACTAGCATACATGATTGAAAGTTAGGACTATTTCAAAGATAAGTAACATAAGGCTTTTCAAAGGGAACTTGACCAAGACTTTTATCTAATAAGTTTTGACCATTTGAGCATGTATGTGGCTTGGTTATATGTTGTAAATGCATGAGAGTTATATGTTAAGATGCCTTGAATATGTTAAGTTGACTTAGTGTTAAATTCAAAGAAAGTTAGAATGAGGAAGCTAATATCATCAAGTAATGAGTAAAGTATGTTATGACCATTCAAGCATGTGTATTAGGATTCATTATGCCTATAGTCATATTGACATGAACATCGTTTGGTTAAGGTATGGTTTTCACTTAGGCACACATAGCCATAAAGAAAAAGAAATTTCTAGAATATGAACTATGTGAGTAAAGTATACATGTGTTGTCTATATACAAGCATGACTACTGAGTATTGTTTAACCAAGTCACAAAGCATGATGATTACATGACCTTTTACGTTTTAATGGCATATAGCTTGTAAGCTAAACTTGTGGGAATGAATTCAAGTATGATCATGTGTTATATGCGAAACTCTAGCATGCATGTATGTTAAATGTTACGTGTGATTAGTGTGTTAAAGTTGGACTGAAGTCAAGAGAGCACATCTCAAACCTGGTCTGGCCAAGGGTCAGCGCAGCTGCGCCGTCCCTAGGCCTAGACCAGGCGAAGCTGCGCCATCCTGCAGTCTTGCCAAGATGATCTGTTTTTGGTCTGAGGTATTAAGGCATGCTTATATGATTACTTACTTTGTAAGGTGTGACCAATATGTCATATAATGTGTTGAGAAGCATGTTATGTGATGACTTGTTTCTTTTAAGTGTGGACTCATCTTAGTTTACACGTACTAATTGAAAGATCGATTTGTTAATGTTAGGTCGTTTCAACGCACGTTAGTTAAAGATAATATTATATTGTAGCTGAGCAAAAAGGCAAGTATCTAAACCTTACGCACTACCTTTATTTGGTGCAAATAGGTATATGTTTATACAAGTTCCTTGAACCCTACTTTTGTTAAGCAAGTTTTCCTAAACTTACCCTAAATTATATTGAGCAAGTATTTTAAATTATTATGCTGCAAGTTTCCTAACTTACACAACTTTGAGTTTGTGAAAGTTTTCCTATCCTTCTCATATTGCATTGAGAAGGATATTGTTGAATTGAAAGTTATTTATTTAAGCTTGGATCTTATTTCCAAGCATGCTATTAAGTGGTTTAATTTCCTTACAATTATTCCACATCGATATTATTGATATTCGCACTTAGTGCACTTGAGTTCGTACAGTCTTGCACTTGTACATCATTTAAAGTTCAAAAATTCTTGAATTGTGGTAAATAGAGTCTGAACCTTTGTCCGGCCAGACAAGCCTGTTAAGTTTTATAAAAGCTATCCAAACCAATTGATGCTAAGGATTCTTAGACTGAAAGAACACCCCTCTTATGATAGGGGAGTACCCCAGGTATCTAATATAAGATACAACAGAGCAGATTTAAATGTTATGCATATACATAGGGTACGCGAGGCTGATCCCCTTTAGTACTTAATCTGTAGCCAGTAACCAAAGGGTCAATTAGCTATTGATTCCATTGGAGTGTTATAGTTCAATGTCTATTTGACTAGCAGTTATTCTAAAAGCAATCATTATCTTTACTTGCGATATTCATATTGTTGAATCCATTGCCAGATATTTTTCCATTCATCATGATATATCCTTATTGTTGTATTTAAACTTGTTGAGCAAACTTGTTGCTCATCCTTGCTATATCATGAATTATATTGTAGCTAAGCCCGAGACCTCAGGAAATGACAAGGGTAAAGGAAAGATGTAGAATTGTTGTCAGAAGTAGAGTTTATTTTGAGCTTAGTTTAAATTACTGTTATGTAATATGAACCCTAATTACTATTATAGGGTATGTTTGTAAGACTTTATTAAGGTTATCAAATCTTGGGACTAGTAACATCTTTTGAATGAACGACGTACATTTATTATTTTTTTGTATTTTAGTTATCGTATGTTGTTTAGAGGTGGATGTTTGTATTTTATCGTGATGACCGAACCGGGGTCAGAGGACCCGGATTCGGGGGTGTCACATGGAATGAATTGGTAGTATAACCATCTAGCGATAATTGACTATCAGAACAAGTGTGTGAACCTTCAGACTCCGAGTAAGTCTAAGGTAGTGTTTTATGGTATCTCATCGCTTAAGCAATCGTGTTACGTTGCGATGATGCAGGACAAGAAATTGTTAAGGAAAGGATGTGTAGGTTATTTAGCTTACATCGTAGATACTCGAAAGAAAGGAGTAGAAATTAAGGATATATCTGTAGTGAATGAATTTCAAGATGTATTTCCAGACGATCTGCCTGGTCTTCTTCCAGACATAGAAATCGAATTCGTAATAGACTTAGCACCGGGAACGACACTGATTTCGAAAGCTCCATATCGTATGGCGCCGGTAGAAATGAAGAAATTGATGGTACAACTTCAAGAGTTATTGGATAAGGGTTACATTCGACCGAGTGTGTCTCCTTGGGGAGCACCAGTGTTATTCGTGAAGAAAAAGGACGGATCGATGAGGCTCTGTATCGATTATCGAGAATTGAACAAAGTAACGATCAAGAACAGATATCCGCTATCGAGGATAGATGACTTATTTGATCAACTGAAAGGAGCGAAATGTTTCTCGAAGATCGACCTACGAACATGATATCACCAACTAAAAGTGCGGGATGAGGACATACCAAAGACTGCGTTTCGAACCCGTTATGGGCATTACGAGTTTTTGGTAATGTCATTTAGTTTGACTAATGCTCCGGTAGAATTTATGGACTTGATGAATCGAGTCTTCAAGACATTCTTAGATAAATTCGTAGTAGTTTTCTTCGACAATATCTTGATCTACTCGAAGACGAAAGAAGAACATATCGAACATCTGGAGATGGTTTTGGAGGCACTAAGAAAAGAGAAGCTGTATGCAAAATTTTTTAAGTGTGAATTTTTGATGGAGAAAGTTCAATTCTTAGGACACGTGGTGGATAAGTGTGACGCCCCCAAAATAGGTATACATCACCCATTCTGAGTCGCCAAATACATGGTACAGAAACAACTACAACTTTATTATTACAATTGTCGTGCAAAGAACAACAACACATATACTATGAGTTTAAATACAATTATTATCTTCTAGACAGTATTCAAACTCAAATAAGTCATCGTTACAATTATTGATACATTATTTTACCAAATAGTGAGAACTTGCTTAAACAACTATCTTGATCCATCATTTCATACCCCGACTAGTTCCCACTATATTCTCTCTTCCTTAGAAGAAAAATAGAACAAAAAGGAAAAGGGTGAGCTCAACTAGCCCAGTAAAGAATATTATGACTAAGATAATGAACAACAAATTATCGTTAGCCTTCATCAAATCAGATAAAATATAATAGACAACAAGTTTTAGATCAATATTCACAGCAGAAATAACAATTCATTAGAAGAGTTAAGTAGAGAATGAAATCTACTATCATCTATGAATTTAAAAGTCCATCATCAATATTTTATCCTTGTAACATCAATCAATATACATCTTGAACCAAATATTCATCTTTGCACTACGGGCCAAAGATATTCATTTGTATTACCAGTTGGTCATGTTCATCTCAACACCTATTCATCTTTGCACTACGGGCCAAAGATATTCATCAGGTAATCATTCATCTTTGTACTACAGGCCAAAGATATTCAATTATATCATCATTTAGGACTGAGGATGATGAAAAATATTTTAAAGAAATGAATCTAGTGAGATAAAAGGACAAAGATTAATGATTCGTACTTTTAGATAATCCAAGTTCAAAAATACTCCGTAATAAACCATAGTAGAGTACAATTCAAGAATGAAGATCAAAACATGGATACAATCAAAGATAGTAACCATAATAGACATCTTGGACAAAGAAGAGAAAATTTTATTTTTCTGTGAGTAGTGCCGTATTTGTAAATAGTGTCGTATACGTGAATAGTAACCTCGACACAAAAAGGTAGAAATTTCATAAGAAAATCATACTTCGTGAATAGTACCGTATTCGTGAATAGTGTCGTATACGTAAATAGTACCGTATACGTGAATAGTAACCTCGACATGGAAAGGTAAAAATTTTATAATAAAATTCATACCAATATTTTGGTATAATGATATTAAAAAAATGACATCAGTTACGAAGAAAATAACATCCCTTACCTCTAAAAGACAGTGCTTCTGACTGAAATACTGGATATAACGCTGAAGAAAACTTGTACTAAATAGCAACTCTCAAAGTATCTAAATACTCACAAAATACGCTCGATAATATAGAGAGAAAGCTTATGATTGTGATTTGATTTTCAATTCTAACTAAGCACCCTATTTATAAGAATAAGTTAGAACGTCAAAGTAGACTAAATTAATAAAATAATATTTTTTCAAAATTTTTCTACGCACACCTCTTGGACCAAAATTTAGCCACCACCAGTGGGGCCTACCAAAATTCAGATTTTCCACACCAACCAAAAGTGGGTCCACCCATGTTTTTAATAAAAATATTTATTTCCAAAACTTCAATTTATAATAAATAGCTCATTTATCAGAAAAATTTGAATCTCATTTCTATTCCATAGGAAATTTAATTTTCTACAACTTTGTAGAAGAAAGTTTTTCCAAATTCTAATCAGAAAATGTCCGAAATCCACATATGGATGATTTTTAACACCTTTATTCTGACAAAATACTGATAAAACACCTCAACATTAATTCTTTCATTTATATCCATATAAAAATAAATATTTTCTTATCATATAAATTAATAATTAATTATTCACAAATAATATTACAGAATCACAATTATGACAACCAGGTCGTTCCCAAGAAAGATGGGACTTTTCGATAAGGATTTCTCCTTATTGACACGCAATTAGGTGATCAAACCTCTTTCCTAGACAGAACTTCCTTAAACATTATCAATAATGATATCTAATAATATTATTCAAATAATATGAATTATTGATCTGATAATGAAAAATACAGTGCAGTGACAATTATTAAAACAACAATAATATAAAATATCAACGTAGTAATTATTGAATCAATAAAATAAAATATTGAATAGTAATTACTGTAATAATTATTGAGTAGTGCCTTCTTACGTAAGAATCAATAATTCAAAAAATACTGTGCAATACCGTATGCTACTGTGCAACCACGCGTATTACTGTATTATAACCACAGGGTATTTTAACAGTATTAATGGTAACAATTACGTCGTTATTTATAAAAATTCAAATTTGTCGTTTTCTTCATTCGACCGTTTTCTGTTATGGGGCCCACAAATGGTTGTGCCATCGTACGAATATTTTTCGACATCATGAATATTCTACGACCAAACGAATATTCCCCGACAACAATGAATATTTTATAACCACTTGCTTATTTTACAAAATTTACATATTTCACCCATAACCAAAGCATTATATTAAATTAACACCTTATTATTCATAATAATAATTAAAGAAAATTCAATTTTATTTATAAAAATTTGGGGTCTTACAATAAGGATGGAATATCAGTAGACCCTGCGAAAGTAGAAGCAGTGAGTGATTGGCAACAACCGAAGACGCCAACTGAAGTAAGAAGTTTCTTAGGGTTAGCTGGGTACTATCGAAGATTCATCCAAGATTTTTCTAAGATAGAGACCTCGTTGACTAAACTGACGAGGAAGACGGTGAAATTTGTATGGACCGACAAATGCGAAGAGAGTTTTCAGGAGTTGAAGAAGAGATTGAGTGAAGCGCCTGCATTATCACTACCAGATGATGCGAGAAATTTTATGGTGTATAGTGACGCATCGCACAAGGGACTTGGTTGTGTGCTCATGCAACACGACAAAGTCATTGTGTATGCATCACGATAGCTAAAGGATTACAAAAAACGATACCCTACTCACGACTTAGAGTTAGCGGTAGTAGTTTTTGCGTTAAAGATATAGAGGCATTATTTGTATGGAGAGAAATGTGAGATATACACGGACAACAAAAGTCTAAAATATATCTTCACACAGAAGGAGTAGAATATGCGTCAGAGAAGGTGGTTAGAATTGATCAAAGATTATGACTGTGATATTCTTTATCACCCGGGGAAGGTAAACAAGGGGGAAGGTAAACGAGGTTGTCAACGCTCGGAGCTTGAAAGAAAGGGAGAAATTGTTTCAATTGACGACTCAGGAAGAGTTAATAAGAGAAATGGAGAAATTGGAAATAGAGGTAAAGGGACCCGAGAGGTTTGAAGAGAAGTTATGTGTAATGGAAGCTTGTCCGACGTTGTTGGATAGAGTAAAAGAAGTACAAGAGAAAGATAAAGAATGTGAGAAGATCAGGAAAAGGATTACATTAAATGAGGAAGAGAAATTTTGAATGGATAAAGACGGTATCTTAAGATTCGAAGGAAGAGTGTGGGTACCAGCAGTAACCGAGTTAAGAGAATAGGTTTTGCACGAGGCACACAATACGACGTATTTCGTTCATCCAGGAGGCACTAAGATGTACCGAGACTTGAGGCAACATTTTTGGTTGCCCAATTTGAAACGGGAAGTCGCAGAGTGCGTTAGTAGATATTTGACTTGCCAACGCGTAAAAGCAGAGCATCAACGGCCGAGTGGTTTACTACAACTGTTGGAAATATCAGAGTGGAAATGGGAGCCATTACGATGGATTTCGTGGTAGGACTTCCAATTACGCAGAAAGGTTATGATGCCATTTGGGTTATCGTGGATCAACTTACAAAGACCGCACATTTTCTACCGATAAAGATTCGCTACAGTTTGAACCAGTTAGCGAGCCTATACATAAAGGAGATTGTCTCACGACATGGAGTGCTGGTATCTATTGTCTCTGATCGAGATTTGCGCTTCACGTCCAATTTTTGGAAGAGTTTGCAAGAGAGAATGGTAACGTAGTTGAGGTTAAGTACCACTTATCACCCTCAGACAGACGAAAAAACTGAGTAAACTATACAAACGCTAGAGGACATGCTTAGGACTTACGTAATGGACTTCAAGGGAAATTGGGACAAGCACCCACCCTTAGTCGAATTTGTGTATAATAATAGTTACCATGCGAGTATCTGCATGCCACCGTACGAAGCTCTTTACGGGAGAAAGTACAGAATGCCATTATGTTAGGATGAAGTCGGAGAGCGATGAATGCTCGGACCAGAGTTAGTATAACAAACCGCAGACGTGGTGACATTGATAAGAGCCAGACTAGTAGTAGCTTAAGATCGCCAGAAGAAGTACGCAGATTTGCATCGACAGGACTGAGATTTTAAAGTCGGTAGTTTCGTATTCTTAAAGGTATCTCCATGGAAGGTAAACTATTATTTTAATAAAGAAGACAATGTAATGTGATAACATCCGAATAAAGTATACCGGTGTGATAAAATATACATAGATTATATGTATGTTACAATGTCATATCACATATACTACCTTGAAATACTAATTATGTAAATCATATTATGACATTAAGTTATAACCCATGTATGGATTATATGTATATAAAATATAACATAAGAGTAGGGATTGTGTACAAGTGTATAGCCTAAGTATTGCAAGAATGTTGAGTTATTTGGTTTGTCCCAAATTGGAAGATCCATTTCTCTCTTCACGTGTATGACAAAAGGCTAAGGCCTATTTCCCTTTTCTTCTCCGAAGCTCAAGCTAGCAACAATGATGAACAAGGGAGCGGGCATAATAGTGTAAATCAACTACCATCTAACAAATCTTTAATAACCTTCATGCAATCCTTCAATCCATTGGGTTTGATTTAGTGGGAAATTGCAATGTCTTTGTAATCATTTTTCTATAAATATAGACTCCCCTTCTCCATTTTTCATTGCTGAGAATTGCTTAAGTGTGAAATTGAAAGCATAGATAAAGTAAATAAATATATACACATCAGTAGAGAAAGTGTGAATTAGCAAGCTAATTACAAAGATATAAAATTTCTACTTGTTCTTCATTTTCAGTTTTCGTCAAAATTTCCATTCTTGAATTATCAATTTTTTAATTATGTGGAGTTAGATGATAATAGGGAGTGGGTAATGTTTACATAGTTGTTATGTAACCATATAAGCATGTTTAAATTGATATATGACTGTTTAGAATCAAATTCGTGAATAATTTCTGTGGTTGGGCTATAATCCTGCCGACGCAGGCTGTTCTGGGCTTGAACTAGACGTGACGTAGCGCAGCTGCGCCAATATAACTCTAGGGCACAGCGCAGCTGCGTCGGACTCTGTGTTTAATTTTCGCCTTCTGTTTAAAATCTGCTAAGTGTTAGTCAATTACTATGGCTTAAACCAGCATGCAAGCATGTGTAATGTGTATATATAAGTATATTAACCTAATGTGAGCATGTTTTACTAGATTAGCATACATGATTTACAAAAAAGTATAGTTTAAAATGAATTTAGAACTTAAAAATGAACTTGATATGTATGTATGCCATGTTTATATACTAACTTTGTAAGCATGTTGGTATGGTTTAGAAATGTATGAATAACCCGTTAACTTGTGTTTATATGATTCGTATGTATTGAACATGCTGATAACTAAACCGAACATGAGTTTAAAGCATGATTCGAAGTGTTAAACAATGATAGTTGTGAACAAATAATATGAATACTATAAGCATGTGTATTAACAGATTCTGTAATCTCTCTATGTGGACATATAGCCAAGTTATAAAACATGGTAACTACATGATCTTGTTATGCTTTAATACCATGTAAGTTGTAAGTTAAAACTTGTAAAAATAAACTCAAGAATAGTCATATGCTTATGTGAGAACCTCTAACATATATGTATGTTAAAGTATAAGTGCATAGGTGTGTTAAAGTTGGGAAGAAATAGGAAGTACAAAGCTCAACCCTGGTCTGGCCAGGGGACAGCGTAGCTGCGCCGTCCCTAAGCCTAGACAGGGCGCAGCTGCGCCATCCTGCAGTCATGAATAGTTTCTGTTTTGATCTGATGTTCGAAGCATACCTATATGATTACTTTAGCTTGTATTATATGACCAATATGTTATGTAATGTGTTAAGAAGCATGCTAAGTGATAGAGAATAATGTTAATGAGAAATTATGACTTTCGAATGTTGAGTCTAAAATAAGGTTTACAAGCTATAAAGCAATGATTCGAAAAATACGTTGTTTGACTTGTGGTGGTATACAATCTGATTTATGCTATGAAGATGTAGGATATGTGATGTAGTAGGTGTGAAGATTTCAACTAAGTTGGATGTTTAAGTATACGTTCAAACTTACATATATGAGTTTATGTAACTAATGAATATCCTATACGTGTAATATATTATGGTAGGACTCGAAAGAGGGTATTAAGCTTTACTTTGGTAAACTACGCTTGAGGAAAGTATCCTAAACCCTTGCATTACTTTATTCAACGAATATCGTAAGCAAGTATCTAAACCTTATCTCTTTGAATGCAAGTTATCTTACTTACTCGTTCAATTGAGCTAGTATGTTTAAACTCTTGTGAAAACTATTATTCATGTTGAACTTGGTATTGTTCTTGCATATTGCGAAAATGTTTATGCCATTTGATTCGGCTAGACTATATGCATGTTTATAAAATTGTCCAAACCAATTGACTAGTGTGGAAATCTTAAAAAATTGAGTTGAATAACCCTTATGGTAAGGGGAGTGTATATTGTTGGAAGTCCCAACACACGCGTGAATATTACTGTGTAGTTATGCCTAACATAAAGTATTGTAGACTGATCATCTATCATACTTAATTCTTTTGGGTTATCATTTTAATATTTGTAATTCTAGTAGATGTTTAATAGTCCTTAGTGACTGCTATAAATTATTTTATCCAGTTGGATACGTTGATGGCCTTTGAACTCATATATATCTGTTGATCTATATTGAATTATGGTTTCATATTCCAAGGATTTGATTCAAGAATTGTTGATATTCGTTATTCATGATATTATTCTAAAACCTTGAACTATCTTAGAGA
Organism: Panax notoginseng; assembly: GCA_016801055.1. Lineage (NCBI taxonomy): Eukaryota > Viridiplantae > Streptophyta > Magnoliopsida > Apiales > Araliaceae > Panax > Panax notoginseng. The sequence continues at coordinate 41,804,870 of CM029023.1, forward strand.
TGATACTTTGATATTTCAAACTCGTGTTATAAAACTATTTACCCTTGTTGTACATTACTTGCTGGGCAATTTGTGCTCATTCTTGCTTATTTAAAATCTTTCAGTTAAGGCAGAACAGAGAAGTGTCTCTAGGAAATATAAGGGCAAGGGCAAGGCTACCGACTAACTTGTTCCTTTATGATTAAAAGTGTTATGTTGTATTAAGACTGTCTTCAGACTATGTTTAAGCTTAAGTAAGATTATGTAATAAGTCTTTATTCGATATTATTATATAATCTATTAAGCACTGTAGGTTGCGAGACTTAGGAGAATAATTATAATAAATCATTGTATATTATTCTAAATTAGATCTTCCGCTGTGAATGTGTGATTTTAGTTATTATTGTATTACCATGAGCACGTGACGAACTGAATTCGAGTGACCAAGTGGTGGTCCGAATTTGGGGGCGTTATAGTGTACAAGACCCGATTTGGCATATGCAGTCAACACAGTGAGAAAATACATGGCCAATCCAGGTAGGGAGCACTGGAAAGCTATTAAGTGGGTGTTCAGATATCTGAGAGGAATGTCAACTCATGGGATTATGTTTGCAAAGCAACAGGATCATATGTCAGTTGTAAGTTATGTGGATGCAGATTATGCTGGAAGGTTGGATGATTTGAGATCTACAACAGGGTCTGTGTTTACATTAACAGGTGGACCGATTTGTTGGAGATTCATGGTTCAATCTCTAGTAGCTCTATCTACTACTGAATCTGAGTACATGGCATTGACTGAGGCTGGCAAGGAAGCATTGTGGTTGAAGGGTTTTGTGAATGAGCTGGGCATAGATCAAGGTGGAGTTGTATTGTGATAGTCAGAGCGCCATTTATTTGGAAAAGCATCAGGTGTATCATGCAAGGACCAAGCATATTAGTGTAAGGTTTCACAAGGTGAGAGAGCTGATAGCTACTGGGGATGTGATATTGGAGAAGGTGCACACTTTTGAAAATGCAGCTGACATATTGACAAAGACTGTGACCGCGGACAAGTTCAAGCATTGCTTGGACCTGATCAATATCTTCAAATGTTAGTTTGGAGGATCCCCCCCGAGATCGGATAAGACAAGTGACTTATCTTCGGAATGGACAAGGTTATTCGTCAAGGTGGAGATTTGTTGGAACTTGTGACTCATAACATTGAAGCTACTAGAAAAGGCTAGTGCGTCACTTCGCTCCGCTCTTCTTCACTCGGGGTGTGCTGGGTGAAGGCTTGGAATGGCGCGGGGAGCATCGGTGTTAAAGGAGTTATTGCCCAGGTAGCGCGGGTGCGCCACGGAACACCTGTAAGCGGCGCGGGCCGCGTCGGTCGGCGGACTGAGATTTTCTGAGTTGTTTTTGGAAAGGTCATTATGGGTAATTGAACATAATGTGAAGTAGGGTTGGAATAGGATTAGTAGGTATATATACTATCTATTTTAACTATGTAACCAAGGAATCATCAATAAATAACAAGCCACTTGTGGAGTACCAAAATTGGGGAACCACGTAAAATCTCTGTGTTATTCTTAATTCTCTATCGTTAGAGTGTGTGTGTGTGTGATCCTATATTCTAACATGTAAGCCATCCGTCGAAAGGCTGGCTTACTCAGAATGAAATCCGTGTTATGACCGGATCCATGGTCAGTTATAACTACATTTACTCCTTTGTCTGAGCAATAGTTGCAATGGGTGCACCTCACCTAGTTAAGAAAGCAAAAATGGTAGGACAATTCATGAGTCATATTGGAGTGTATATGTTGAAAAAGTTGCCTTGCATTTGTCTTCCCCAAATTCTTGTCTCCTCAGACTTTGAAATTTAGCCTTCCCTAGTTTCTATTCCCCTCAGACTATTGAATTTTGCCTTCCTCATTTCTCATTTCCCTCCCCAGATTTCTCCTATAAAAGGGAGCTTTGGCTCATCATTTCTACACACCACAACAAAGAAAGAAATACCTTTAGTAGAAGTATAAAGAGTGAGAAGCTCAGTTAAAGCATTCTGAGAGTAAGGGTATAGAGAGAAAATAAACAGTTAGTTTATTTCTCATTTAAGAATTTGTATTCTCCATATTATTTTTATAGTGGATTTCTAAGATCTCTCCCCATGATTTTTCCCAGCTGGGTTTTCACGTAAAATTCTTATGTTATTATTTTATATCTTATACAGTAGTGTGTTTATATTTATCTTAGTATATTTGTGTGTGCCTGATATTTCAACAATTGGTATCAGAGCCTTTGGTTCACATTTGATGCTTATAAATAAAATTGAACAATGTTGTTTTGTTGTGTCACCACAAGGACAATATTTTTTTTAATATATGGAAGTGCTAGGACAAGGCTATATATATTTGAAATGAGATCCTTATTCTCACTAGCAAAAACTTTAATTAGATTTTACCGAACTATATAGATGAGGGTAATATAGTTTGAAGAAAATAGTGGGAGATACCAATATAAAATAAGACCTAATATATTTTGGTAAAATTAATTAATTAAATAAATGTTTGCTAAAATGTTGTTTTTTCAAATGCAGAATTTTGAAAATGTCACACTCACTAATTTCACTGCGTAGCATACTTGATGCTAACAAACTGACCGGACCAAATTAGACGAACTGGTTAAGGAATCTGAGAATTGTTCACACTGTTGAAAAGATTTCTTATGTTATAAATTCGCTCGTCCCTGCAAAAGTTGCAGAAATAGCCTCCGAGGAAGAGATTGCTACTTTCAGAAAGTGGCAAGATGATGCATCTGTGGCTTAATGCAACATGCTCGCATCCATGAGTAACGAGCTTCAGCGCAGCATGAAACCATGAATGCTCCTACTATACTGTTGCACCTGCAAGAGCTATATGGTGAGCAAAGTAGGACTGCTAGATATGAAATATCTAAGGAGCTCTTCCGATCTCGGATGACCGAGGGCACTACTGTTGAGACTCATATCCTAAAGATGATCAATTTGATTGAATGTCTTGGACAGCTTGGGTTCGTCATGGATGAGGAGTTAAGTTAAGATTTTGTCTTGCAGTCACTCCCTGACACCCTCTCAAATTTGTTGTGAATTTTCATATGAATAGATTAGATGTTAGCTTGCCTGAATTACTTAACAAGTTGAAAACTGCTGAAGGTCACTTCCCATCCAAGAAGGACTATGTCTTAATAGTGGATGATTCTTCCAAGAAAAGGAAGAGGCCCAAGGTATCTTCTAAAAAGAAGAAGTCCAAAAAGGCTAAGGGTAAGGCGAAAGTGAATAATAAAAAAAATCTGATCCAACTAGCAAAGAAATTTTCTTCCATTACAACAAGCGGGTCACTGGAAGAGGAACTACAAGGATTATCTTGCAAAGCAAAAGCAGAAGAAGCATAGAAGCTTTGAATCCTAATCAAGGTTTATGACGCCTCCAAATCTTGGTCCCTTCGAATCTCGAATCCGATCCGCCATGATACTACTATCGTCAAACTATTTATATCTTTTATTCATAACTTAATGAATATAACTTTGCTTATTACAATTTAGAATATAAATTCTTTCCATTTTCAGGATCTGTATAATGACCCCAAACTTTTATAAGTTTCAAATCTTGGTCATTTACCATTCCTGTCTTCATCATATTCAATGTTATAAAAATATGCGGAATAATTTAAACTTTTTCAATCTCCTTTGCAAAATGTTTTATTGATTTCTTAACTTGAATCAATTACATATCCTTGAATCAATTTATGTTATGATTCATTCTATTTGAATTACTGTATAAATTTTTACATCTCGATTCGAATTCCTCTATGCATAACATAGTACAACTTTACAACTCAACATGTATTACACATCGTAAACTACTATAATGTACATCTCCTAGAACCTAAACGTGGTTCAAGAGCATATATTTAAATAAATAATTTAATCTCTTTCGATACTATTGAACTCTATCAATCAAGTAGCACGTAATCTTTACCGTAAGTCCTTAACCTGCAAAAGTGGTTATTTGCAAGGGTGAGTTCGACAGCCCAGCAATTCTAACAATTTTCATACAACACATAGCATATAATAGCATACTCAACTCATGCGTTTATAACCCATTAATATTTACTACGCATGTTACTTCTCATATAACATGCATATAGATTTACTTCACAAGCATATCATCAAAGATCAACTTTCAAATTTTATACATATCTTATATGCATTTCATATATATGCATCAATATTCTCATAGCATAATATAGCTCAACTAACATTTATCGAATTCATATATTAAATAAGAACTGAAAGACTTACCTGATTCGTAGTTTATCAACTACGACTTAACTGATTAAAGCTTATCTGCACAGCGTGTATTCCTACACAGTTATATTATCATGGATTCATACCCATCAGTCATACATTTCATACGCTCTTAATATAAGAACAAATATTGTTTCCTAACTTGGTTTCATTTTTACTTAAACTTAGGATAACCATGAGACTAACTCATTCTACTATTATATTTATCTAAACAATCTTGTTTCATATCTTGTAGTCCTTAAGGACAACATATAACCATAACTTAAGACCTTGCAGTTAACAAACTGCTCTTGGTCATTCTGCAGGATGGCGCGGCCGCGCTGCATCTAATCTTGGGAGTGGCGCGGCTGCGCTACTCCTTGCCAAAACCAGACTTAGGCTTTTTATTGTCCAATATAATTTCTAGCATAACATGTATTCGGATACGTACTGTAAACATACATCAAGTAGGTTGTGATCTATTTTCAAGTTCATATTCAAACTACTTAGCTCCATAATGATTTATTTCAATCAATAAGGCTTAACAACTTTCTTTAACAAGATTCGATGTTATAAGCTTTTAAACCATATATTGGTACTAATAAGCCTCTAATAGCATGCCATGTATATCTTGTTTACATAGACATAGCATAGTTCATTATTTGAAAGCTTATTTTAAACCAAGGTCTTATTCATGCTTAGCTAGATGATGAACATATTCGTCATGTCTAGAGGCATAAGGCGTATTAGTATTCATGCTAGAAAGGTCAGAGAATACTTTATACACTATTTGAAACTATTAGTTCTCAAAACTTCTGAGTTTTCTTTCAAAACATTTTAAACCAAGCTATATCAATCTAGTATATGCAAGGTAACTTTAAAACTACATTTCATGCACGTTGATATGCGTACATAGGGTCCAAGATCAGAACTCAAAGGACACCAAATTCATCAACTTCCGTTTCTCAAAAACGTTAAGTTTTCTCTTAGAAAATCACGTTAAACCATTCCATTATGAGTAAAGTAATCTTAGTTATATGACATGTCTATTAGCATGCATAGTTATGTTTTACCACATAGAATAACATATTTTATCATCGGGAGCACTACACTTGCATATGTGCATGTCTGACGCCCTCCGATTGTCTTCAAATACGTAATAGTCACAAAGATAACAATTTGACCCCTTCTAACGACCTCAAATTGAAAAACTTAAAGAATAAAAGTTGTAGGTCCATTCGTCCTCGTTTTGGATCATCTTGAATCTCGACAATCGGAGTCCGTATGAAAATGTTATGGCCATTTTACCAAAATAGGTCAAAACAGTCACACGTGTCACACTTTGGGAATGGCCGCGCCCAATTCCTTCACACTCCAGTGCGCTCGCGCCACTTGGTAGCGCCCAGCTGCGCGCCCGCGTTCCTGGGCAGCGCACCCGTGCTCGACCTTGCCCAATTTATAGTGTTTACCATAACTTCCTCATTTTAAGTCTGAATTAGTTGGTTTTCGATTCGTTGAACTCGTTAAACTCTTAGCTACTCATCTACTAAAAAATTATAACACTTAAAAAACATTAACTAACCCAAACATTAATCCAAAACTCATGTTCATACTAAATTTTCTTATTTTGATAAATTTAGTGAATTCATTCACTACGAATTCGTTTCTAAACGAAATTGGTCCGTTTAACTCTCGTTGTTTTCGTTTTTAACTGTATTAAAAGTATTTAGCAACAATTCATGGATTATAACAATCCTTAGCCATTAATTTTGTGACTCAAAAGTAACTATTTCTAAGGAATTAAAAACTTAGGAATCAAAAGCATATAGGTTAGCATTATTACCTCTTGAATGCTTGCAATTATTAACTATAGCTCCTCACTTCTCCAATTCTACTGACTCTCCAATTCTACTAACTTCCAATAGCAAAACTCTGACATTTCAACAAACGGTAAAAGAAAAGGAGGAGCTCTGTTTATAGAGAATTCTCTATACAGTCCATAGCTTTGCACAATATTTTGATTTACCAGGAAGAAGAAGAAATCAAAGGGTAATTGTAAGACCCCAACTTTTATGAATAAAGATTAATTTTTCATGAAATATATTTTTGAATATTATGGTGTGGATTTGTTATATTATTATAGTTGTGGGTAATATTTATAAATTTTGCAAAGTAAGCAATATGTTATAAAATATTCGATTGGTCGAGGAATATTCGTTTTAACAGGGAATATTCGTACGACGGCACAATTATTGGTGGACCCTATAACGAAAGTATTGTCATAATTAGAAAATGATAGAATTACCTTTTTATAAAAATAACGGCGAAAGTTTTACCGTTAAACTGTTGAACTACCCGGTGGTAAAAGTATAGTAATATGCATGGTTGCATAGTAGCACACGGTATTGATTATTGATGCTTACGTGAGAAGTCACTCAGTTATACTCAATTATTGCTACAGTAATTACTTCATAATATCTCTCATATTATTGATTCAATTATTATCACAGTATCATCTGCATAATTAAATCAATAATTGAGATGACAAAGTTATTCATATTATTATTTGCAATATTGACAATGTCTAGAAAGTTTTGTCGAGGAGAGGTTTGGTCACCTAATTGCGCGCCAATAGGGAGAAATCCTTATCAGAAAGCCCCCTCTTTCATGGGAATTATCTGGTTATTAAATATTGTGAGTTATAATATTAATGATGAATAAGTTCGTATTGATTAAAGATGAAATTGATATTTTTATTGTGTTGAGATTATTAGTGTTAATAGAAATCAACATCTATTTCGATAATAATTGATGTCTGGAGGTTATATTGACTAATCGGGTAATTATTCGGATAAATGAGAAATTAATTGCTATTAATTCATATGCTTATAACTATTTGTTCACATGTGTGTATTATTGATTCACATGCATATACTATTAGGGGAAGTGGTGCAAGATTGATAATACTTGCATAACTAAATTAAAAATGGAGGTATAGATGAAGGTACTATACTGTAATTATTTCTTTCACATGTATAGAACTATTGATTCACATGAATGTGCTATTGATTCACATGATGTACTATTAGGGGAGGTGGTGCAAATTTGATAATACTTGCAGGATTAAATTAAAAATGACGAAAAAGATGAAGGTATTATACTGTAATATTTGGAGCCCCAAAACGTGCAATTATCAAAACTATATTTTCCTATAAATAGAAGCTCATTCTTCTTTCATTCTCACCAATTCACTAAGACTCACAAGAGCAATTATCAAGAGATAAGCTATAGAGAGAAAGAAGAAGAGAAGTCTGCTACCTCACTATTCCAGTATCCAGTCTTCTTTTGAAGTAAGGGATATTATTTTGTTCAGTATTCATAGGAATAATATTTTTTTCCATACTCTGTAGTTTGTGAGTAATATACTCATTTTGTTAAAGTATTACTTTTATACTCCGAGAAATTAGTAGAATATCCTTGAAATTTGCACTTCATCTAATATCGTTTCACAAGGATATTTTCTGCACATTCTTGTTAAATTTTAAGCTTTTCATGTCGGAGTACTGTCAATGAGTACTATTTATTTATACGATACTATTCATAAAGTACTATTCACGAGTTACTATTTACCTGGGTACTATTCACCCAGAGTACTATTCATGACAAAAATTGATTTCTTTTCGGTCCAAATCATTTTTGATACAATATCATTCTTTAATTTTACTCCATAAAGCAGTATCATGTTGGCAATTTGAACATTATTGAATTCTAGATAAATTAAACTATAAATATTTAAAAATTTATCCATTATTTTTTAATTGAATTCTTATATCATTGTCATCATTCTCATGATTATATTGTGATGAAAGTCCTCTTTAGCTTACGTGCATAGATGGAATGTTGATTGATATGATTATGATAAGGGATCATTCGATATAATCATGACCCGTAATGTTACAAATGATATTTTAAAAGTCCTCATTGACTTGTAGTGCATTGATGGACAGTTGTTGGTATGATTATGACCAGGGATTATTCGGTATAATCATGACCATTGATGATTACATGAATATCCTTGGCCGTGGTGCAGGGATGATTCGATGATGTGGTTTATTTATTAAGCTGAGTCTCAGCGGTAAAGTTGATGAAAAATCTTTTTAAATTATAGAAGATAGTTTATATCATGCTCTAATTGACTCTTCTAATGGATTGTTTGTTCCACTACAGTTAAACTTGTTGTTTTTTAGTTTAATACTGTTGAAGGCTAACGATAATTTATTCTGCATTATCTTAGTCATAATATTTCTTACTGGGCTAGTTGAGCTCACCATTTTGCTTTCACTGTTCTCTTCAAGAAATGAGAACATAGCCGGGACTAGTCGGTGAACGGAGTGATGGTCCGAGATGGTGTTATAGTAGTCCTCACTATTTTATGAAATAATGATAATAAATGTAATGAGGACTTCATTTGAGTTTGAATACTGTCTATGAGACAATATTCGTGTAAAAACTCTAAGCTGCGATGTTATCGTATTGCATAATAGAGTTTGTATTTGATTTATGTGCCATGTATTTGGTGACTCAGAATGGGTGATGTATACCTATTTTGGGGGCGTCACAGTTGATGTCAAAGCCTAGGGATATGATCCCTGGCTGAGATATGAGACAAGAACTAGGAGGGAAGAGACGGGGAATTCCTTCGCTAGCATGACCTACCTAAGTTTATTTGGCATTTAATTGGTCGGTTAGAGTATGGAGATAATATGTGACATGTCAATTAACCCTTATTTTATGGTAGTATTTGAAAATGATATCTGAAAATGTTGAGATCAGCAATGAAGCACATGAGACCGTTGAGTCACCAACGATCAATACCCAGGAAAATGTGCAACAGGAAGATAATAATCCTCAAGTAAATAATAACACCGATCAAATGATGATCGATGGGATGTTTAGAGACTTTATGCAATTCATGAAACATCAGGCGAGAGCGGCTCCTGTTCAAAATACAGGTGGAAACACTGGCAACTCTCGGACGGTCATTGCTAAACAGTTCAAGGAGCTGGACCACCGGAGTTTTTGGGAGAGCCAAAACCACTTAAGGTGAAGACGTGGATAAAGTAGATCACCAAGATATTTGATGTCTTGGGATGATCCGAGGAGAAAAAGGTTCCCTTTGCCACCTTTATGTTGCGAGGACAGACAGATTACTGGTGGAAATCTGTAAAGCGTGCTCAACCTGCCGTACTGAAGATTTCTTGAGAGAAGTTCCAAGAACTGTTCAACGACAAGTACTTTCCCGAAAGTATTCGTCACATAAAGGAGGCAGAGTTTATCAAGCTGGAGCAAAACAATATAACCGTGTCACAGTACGAAGATAAGTTTGCTGAGTTGTCCCGATTTGCGTCCCACTTGGTTGATAATGAGGAGAGAATAACGAGGATGTTTCTAAGAGGTTTGAAACCCGAGATACGTCAATACCTAATTTCTCACAAACTGTGTTTGTATTCAGATGTTGTAAATAGGGCTAAGTTATTGGAGCGCGATAATGAGGCAACCCAACTAAGAGAGAGCGGCCGGCAAATCGATAATACCAGTGGTAGCAGTCATCGAAGTGATGACAACAAACATGAAGGGAATCAACATGCAAAAAATGGTAACCACTTCGGTGGTAATCATGGCCAATATAATAGAAGTGGAAATTTTAAGAAGATGAAATTTAATAATGATGGAAAGACGTCAGCACCAGCACCTGTTGTGACGCCCCCAAAATAGGTATACAACACCCATTCTGAGTCGCCAAATACATGGTACAGAAAGCAAACTACAACTTCAATAATACAATTGTCGTGCAAAATACGACAACACATACTGTGAGTTTAAATACAAATATTGTCTTCTAGACAATATCCACACTCAAATAAATTCTCATTACAATTATTCAAACACTATTTTACAGAAATAGTGAGGACTGCTAAAACATCTTTCTAGAACCATCACTCCATACCCCGACTAGATCCTGCTATGTTCTCACCTCCTGAGAAGAAAAATGGAACAAAAAGGAAAAGGGTGAGCTCAACTAGCCCAGTAAAGAATATTATGACTAAGATAATATACAAATAAATTATCTTTAGTCTTCAACAGGGAAAAATCTGATAGAATATAATCGACAACAAGTTTTAGATCAACAACTGCAGCGGAAACAGCAAACCATTAGAAGAGTCAAGTAGAGAAAGAATTCTACTATCTTCTAAGATTTAAAAGTCCATCATCAATATTTTATCCCTGTAACATCAATTAATAATCATCTTTATCCAAATATTCATCTTTGCACTACAGGCCAAAGATATTCATTTGTATCACCTGTCAGTCATGTTCATCTCAACACCTGTTCATCTTTGCACTACAGGCCAAAGATATTCATCAAGTAATCATACATCTTTACACTACAGGCCAAAGATATTCAGTAATATCTTCATTTAGGACTGAGGATGATGAAAAATATCTTAAAGAAAACGAATCCAATGAGACAGAAGGACAAATAGTAGGGATTCATATAACAGTTTATCCAAGATCAATAATACTTCATAATAATCAATTGTGAAGCAGAATTCAAAAATAAAGATCAAAACATGGATACAATCAAAGATAGTAACCATAATAGACATCTTGGATAAAAAGGAAAATTTTAATTTTTCGGTGAATAGTGTCGTATTCGTGAATAGTACCGTATACGTGAATAGTGCCGTATACGTGAATAGTAACCCCGATACAAAAAGTTCCAAATTTGATAAAAACTCATATCAATATTTCAGCATAATGATATTGAAAAAAATAATATCATTTAAGAAGAAAATAATATTCCTTACCTCAAGATATCAGTACTTCTGGTCGGAATACCGGTATAAGGCTGAAAGAAACTTGCTCTGATGAATAGAAACTCTCAAAGTATCTAAATACTCACAAAATACACTCAATAATCTAGAGAGAGAAAGAGAGAAAACTTGTTTCTGGTGTGATTTTCAACTCTAACTTAGCCCTCTATTTATAGGAAAATTTTAGTAGGTTTAACCTGCAACCTGATGGCTTTATCTGCTACTATTCCCACCCACCACATTTGAAATATAATTCAGCACATTTCTTCACCAACCACAAGTGGGGCCCACCAATTCTAGAATTTTCCATCAAAATGATAAACTCCGAAAATTCAACAATTTCTGAACCAGTCATCTCGTAAAATTCATAATAAATCATACGTTCATTTTTAACGGTTCAAAATTTGTGGACATATACTCAACTTATATATGTATAACATATCCAAAAATTACCACGATCCAACGGTCGGATTAAAAATTATAACACCCGCAATATTTTTCAAAAACCCTGATTTGATTTTTAATACCTCCATTCCGATAAAAATACTGATAAAACAACTCAACATTAACTCCTTCATTTTTAACCACAAAAATATATCCCTCATTTATATCCACATAAAATAAATATTTCCTTATCATATGAATCAATAATTAATTATTCACAAATAATATTACAGAATCACATTTATGACAACCAGGCCGTTCCCAGGAAAGAGGGGGCTTTCCAATAAGGATTTCTCCTTACTGGCGCGCAATTAGATGACCAAACCTCTCCTTAGACAGAACTTTCTAGACATTGCCAATAATGCTATCTAATAATATTATTCAAATAATATGAATTATTGATCTGATAATGGAAAATACTGTGCAGCAACAATTATTGAAACAACAATAATATAAAATATCAATGCAACAATTATTGAATCAATAAAATAAAATATTGAACAATAACTACTGTAACAATTATTGAGTAGTGCCTTCTTACGTAAGAATCAATAATTGGTGCAATACCGCGTGCTACTGTATTTTAACCACCGGGTATTCTAACAGTATTAACGGTAACAACTACGCCGTTATTTATACTTGTCGTTTTCTTCATCCAATCGCTTTCCGTTATGGGGCCCACACAAGGCTGCGCCGTCTTACGAATATTCCCTGACAGCAAGAATATTCCACGACCAAACGAATATTCCCCGAAAAAATGAATATTTTATAACCACTTGCTTATTTTGCAAAATTTGCACATTTCACCCATAACCAAAGTATTATATCAAATTAGCCCCTTATTATTCACAATAATATTTAGAGAAAATTTGATTTTATTCATTAATAAGTTGGGGTCTTACACCTGTTGTTAAGGAAGGAGAACAACTGCCGGTCGTATGTTACAAATGCGAAGGGGAGGGACACATCAGTCCAAACTATACGCAGCAGTCCAAGGCATGTTACAATTATGGAAGAGAAGGTCACCTAGCTCGATTTTATCGTGCACCGAAGTCAAGTCCAGCTAGGATGGAGGCATCAAAGGTCGTCCCAGACAAGACAAAATCGGTAGTTCAAGGGAGAGGATTTGTCGTAACCTCTCAAAAAGTGAGGAATCCGAATGAGGTGATCATGGGTAAGCTAATCATAAACTCTAGCGAAGTATATACCTTATTTGATACCGGTACTATCCATTCATTTATTTCTCCTACTTGCGCTCAACGTTTAAATTTAACTACAGAGAAATAAGACTTTGACTTATCTGTTGAAACTCCGTTGGGAGAAACCTTCATTACATCCATTATTTATAAGTCTTGTTTGATTCAAATCGGTAACCACACGTTACTTGTCGGTCTTATCTCTTTAAAAATACTTGCATTTGATGTGATTTTAGGGATTGATTGGCTAACTACTCATTATGCTAAAATCGATTATTTTCGTAAGGTTGTTAGCTTTCATATTCCTAACGAACCTATTATGCGAATTCAAGCAACCAAACCACTAAAGTCAATCACTGTCGTATCAAGTCATAAAACTATTCGCTTATTGAAAAATGGATGTCAAGATTTCTTAGCCCATGTAATGGATTTAAATAAAAATATGTTAGATTTGAATGATATTTCTATTTTTAATAAATTTCCTAACGTATTCCCTGAAGAACTTCCTGGCCTACCCCAGAGTGTGAAATTGAATTTTGTATCGACCTTGAATCCAGTACAAAACCCATTTCCAAAGCCCCATATCGAATGACTCCTATTGAACTTCAGGAGTTAAAGACCCAACTGCAGGAATTGTTAGACATTGATTTCATTCGTCCTAGTACGTTTCCTTGGGGTTCTCCTATTCCATTCGTGAAGAAGAAGGATGGGAGTATGCGACTTTGTATTGATTATCGGGAGTTAAATCATGTCACCATCAAAAATAGATACCCATTGCCTCGCATTGATGACATGTTTGACCAGTTGTAAGGAGCTAAATTCTTTTTAAAGATCGATCTTCGTTTCGGATATCACCAGTTAAAGATTAAAATTGATGACATTCCAAAGACTACTTTCAGAACTCGGTACGAGAATTATGAATTCCTAGTCATGTCCTTTGAATTGACTAATGCTCGTGCTGTCTTCATGGATATGATAAACCGAATATTCAAGAAATATTTGGATTACTTTGTGGTCGTCTTTATTGATGACATTCTCATTTACTCCAAAAGCCGTGAAGATCGTGAGAAACACTTGAGACTGATACTTCAAAAGCTTCGTGAAAACAAGTTATATGCCAAGTTAAAAAAATGCGAGTTCTGGCTTGAGGAAGTAGCATTCCTTGGGCACTTGATATCAAATCATGGATTATCTGTTGGCCCGACAAATATTGAAGCAATTTAAAGCTGGGAGCAACCTAAGCCAGTAACCGAAGTACATAGCTTTCTCGACTTAGCTGGTTATTATCGAAGATTCGTAGAAGGGTTTTCTCGAATCACTACTCCATTAACGCATCTGACTTGAAAAGATACAAAATTTGGTTGGAGCAAGGAATGTGATAAGAGTTTTCAAGAACTCAAGAGGAGACTCATTTCAGCACCTATTCTGATAATACCATCTGGCTCGGAGGGATTTGTCATCTACAGTGATCCTTCAGGCAAAGGGTTAGGACGTGCTCCTATGCAACATGGGAAAGTCATAGCCTATGCCTCACGACAACTCAAAGAATATGAGAGGAATTATCCTACTCATGATCTAGAGTTGGCAGCTGTCGTTTTTGCGCTTAAGATTTGGAGGCATTACCTGTATGGAGAGAAGGTGGAGATCTATACGGATCATAAAAGCCTCAAATATTTCTTCACTCAAAAGGAACTCAACATGTGACAACGACATTGGCTTGAGTTGTAGAAAGATTACGATCATACCATTCAATACCATCCTAGAAAAGCGAATGTAGTAGCTGACACATTGAGTAGAAGATCATATGCGGGTACGAGTGAGATATTATCAACACAAAGGCCCATTTTGTATGACTTACAAAGGATGGAGATAGAGTTATAGACTCCAGGGACCCATGTAATGATCGTGAATATACGAGTAGAATCAACTTTAATCGATAAAGTTAACACTGCTTAAGCTACAGACCTGGAGCTGATGCGTATGAGGAAGAAAGTGCAAGAAGGTGTTATTTCAGAAGCAAGAATCGATGAAGAAGGAATACTTCGAGTGAACTCCAGACTTTGTGTTCCTAACGATTCTGACTTGAAGTATAAAATCATGATGAAGGCGCACAATACACCGTTTGCAATCCATCCTAGGAGTACCAAAATGTATCGTGATCTTCGACATACATTTTGGTGGAGCAATATAAAGAGAGAGATAGCGGGGTTTATCTCAAGGTGTCTAACTTGTCAACGAGTCAAGGCGGAGCATCAACTGCCAAAAGGTCCATTGCAACCACTTGAAATTCTAGAATGAAAGTGGGAGCACATTACCATGGATTTCATTACAGGTCTTCCCAAGGTTTCTCAAGGCATAGATGCTATTTGGGTCATTGTTGATAGATTGACCAAGTCTGCTCATTTCTTACCTATACGAAAAACTTATACACTTGAACGTCTTGCTCGTATGTACATAAACGAGATTGTAAGATTGCATGGTATGTCAGTATCCATAGTTTCTGATCGAGACCCAAGATCACTTCAAGATTTTGGGTTAGTTTGCAAAAAGCTATGGGCACGAATTTATGATTTAGTTCGGCATATCTTCCTCAAACGGACGGGCAGTCAGAGAGGACTATTCAAACTCTTGAAGATTTATTAAGACTCTGTGTCCTTGACTTCAAAGGACGTTGGGGCAAGTTCTTTCCATTGGTGGTATTTTCCTACAACAATAGTCATGCAAGTATTGGCATGGCTCCATTCGAGGCGCTGTATGGACGCAAGTGTCATTCTCCAGTATGCTAGGATGAGATGGGTGAAGCAACGTTGTTGGGACCAAAATTAGTATGCATGATAACAGAAATGATTCAAATAATCCGACAACGTATAAAAACCTCACAAGATCGATAAAAGAGTTATACTGATCTTCATCGAAAGGATATGGAATTCAATATTGGAGATCATGTGTTGTTACGCGTTGCTCCATGGAAAGGAGTTACGAAATTTGGAAAGAGAGGAAAGCTCAATCCTCGATTCATTGGCCCATTTGTAATCGTCGATCGAGTAGGAACTGTGGCCTATAGACTGTTCTTATCGCTAAGTATATCTCGTGTTCATAATATTTTTTACATATCTATGTTACGTAAATATGTGAAAGACCCGAACCACGTTATTGAATTAGAACCAGACGAGATAGCGAAAGATTTAATGTATGAAGAGGTAACTGTTAAAATCTTGAATAAGAAGGATCATATTCTAAGCTCCAAGGTTATAGCTCAAGTCAAAGTTTTATGGAGAAACCACAATATTGAAAAAATGACCTGGGAGTTAGAATCTGAAATGAAGTCAAGGTATCCTCACCTCTTCAACATACCAGGTACGCACCCTAATTTCGAGGATAAAATTTCATAAGAAGGGGAGGTTTTAAGACCCCAACTTTTATGAATAAAGATTAATTTTTCTCGAAATATATTTTTGAATACTATGGTGTGGATTTATTATATTATTATAGTTGTGGGTAATATTTATAAATTTTACAAAGTAAGCAAGTTGTTATAAAATATTCAATTGGTCGGGGAATATTCGTTTTAACAGGGAATATTCGTACGACGACACAATCATTGGTGGACCCCATAACGGAAGTATTGTCGTAATTAGAAAATGACAAAATTATTTTTCTATAAAAATAATGGCAAAAGTTTTACCGTTAAACTGTTGAACTACCCGGTAGTAAAAGTACAGTAATACGTGTGGTTGCATAGTAGCACACGGTATTGATTATTGATGCTTACGTGAGAAGTCACTCAGTTATACTCAATTGTTACTACAGTAATTGTTGCATAATATCTCTCATATTATTGATTCAATTATTGTCACAGTATCATCTGTATAATATTTATTATTATTAAATCAATAATTAAGACGACAAAGTTATTCATATTATTATTTGCAATATTGACAATGTCTACAAAGTTCTGTCGAGGAGAGGTTTGGTCACCTAATTGCGCGCCAATAGGGAGAAATCCTTATCGAAAAACCCCCTCTTTCTTAGAAATGATCTTGTTGTTAAATATTATGAGTTATAATATTAATGATGAATAAGTTCGTATTGATTAAAGATGAAATTGATATTTTCATTGTGTTGGGATTATTAGTGTTAATAGAAATCGATATCTATTTCGATAATAATTGATGTCTAGAGGTTATATTGACCAATCGGGTAATTAAACGGATAAACGAGCAATTAATTGCTATTAATTCACATGCTTATAACTATTTGTTCACATGTGTGTACTATTGATCCACATGCATGTACTATTAGGGGAGGTGGTGCAAGATTGATAATACTAATATGACTAAATTAAAAATGGAGGTATAGATGAAGGTACTATACTGTAACTATTTTTTTCACATGTATAGAACTATTGATTCACATGAATATACTATTGATTCACATGATATACTATTAGGGGAGGTGGTATAAGTTTGATAATACTTGCAGAACTAAATTAAAAATGAAGGAAAAGATAAAGGTATTATACTGTAATATTTCGATCCCCAAAATGTGCAATTATCGAAACTATATTTTTCTATAAATAGAAGCTCATTCTTTTTTTATTCTAACAAATTCACTAAGACTCACAAGAGAAATTAAAGAGAGAAAAGCTATAGAGAGAAAGAAGAAGAGAAGTCCGCTACCTCACTATTTCATTATCCAGTCTTCTTCTGAAGTAAGGGATATTATTTTGTTCAGTATTCATAGGAATAATATTTTTTTTCATACTCTGTAGTATGTGAGTAATATTATTTCGTCTCGTATTCCTGATTATATCCTCATTTTGTTAAAGTATTGCTTCTATACTCCGAGAAATTAGTAGAATATCCTTGAAATTTGCGCTTCATCTAGTATCGTTTCACAAGGATATTTTCTGCACATTCTTGTTAAATTTTAAGCTTTTCATGCCGGAGTACTGTCCATGAGTACTATTCATTTATACGGTACCATTCACGGGGTACTATTCACCCGGGTACTATTCACCCAAAGTACTATTCATGATAAAAGTTGATTTCTTTTCGGTCCAAATTATTTTTGATACAATATCATTCTTGAATTTTACTCCACAAAGCAGTATCATGTTGGCAATTTGAAAATTATTGAATTCTAAAAATAAATTAAATTATAAATCTTTAAAAATTTATACTTTGTTTCTTTTTATTGAATTCTTATATCATTGTCATCATCCTCATGCTTATATTATGATGAAAGTCATCTTTGGCTTACACGTGCATAGATGGACTGTTGATTGGTATGATTATGACCAGGGATCATTCGGTATAATCGTGACCCGTAATGTTACAAATGATGTGGTAAAAGTCCTCATTGGCTTGTAGTGCATTGATGGACAGTTGTTGGTATGATTATGACCAGGGATTATTAGGTATAATCATGACCATTGATGATTACATAAATATCCTTGGTCATGGTGCAGGGATGATTCGACGATGTGGTTTATTTATTAAGTTGAGTCTCATGGGTAAAGTTGATGAAAAACCTTTTTAAATCATAGAAGATAGTAGATATCATGCTTTACTTGACTCTTCTAATGGATTACTTGTTCCGCTGCAGTTAAACTTATTGTTTATTAGTTTAACACTATTGAAGGCTAACGATAATTTATTCTGCATTATCTTAGTCATAATATTTTTTACTGGGCTAGTTGAGCTCACCCTTTTGCTTTCATTGTTCTCTTCAGGAAATAAGAACGTAGGCGGGACTAGTCGGGGAACGGAGTGATGGTCCGAGATGGTGTTATAGTAGTCCTTACTATTTTATGAAATAGTGTGATAATAAATATAATGAGAACTTCATTTGACTTTGAATACTGTCTATGAGATAATATTCGTGTAAAAACTCTAAGCTACGCTTTTGTCGTATTGTATAAAAGAAGTTTGTATTTAATTTATGTACCATGTATTTGGCGACTCAGAATGGGTGATGTATACCTATTTTGGGGGCGTCACATTAATAAAGAGTTGGTTACGTGCTCTCTCTTTCTCCATTCCCTTAACCATGATTATCAGTTATCTAGCCATCGTACGATATATTACTTAGTGAAGAAGAAATAGAACAGGTCAATGGCCTATCACATGGCTATTGTAATTAGAGGGACACTGATATTGGGACAAGTAGCTAGTTTTGGTTTGCAGTAGCAAAATAGTTGCTACAACACTTAGGTTTATTTCCCTTTTTACTTACTAAGTGCAAAATTAAGGTGTTATTATTATTACCTTGTGATAAGTTGGGGGTACATACACACACACACACACACACTACCCACATGCAGGAAGTATACGTATATACTCCAATATAATCTTACATCCCATGAACATTGGGCTAGTTCAAATAATATTTTAATTGGGCTAACTATATTTCAGTTGGGTACTCTCAACCCATTATTTCCTATCACAATGATTATTATCAGTCATCTATTATCTTTTCATTAATTCTCTTTTAATAATTTTAGTTAAACATTTATCCTTATTTAACTTTAATACTCAGGCCACACAAGGCTCATTTATCTCATTTACTGGAGTTATATAACTCAAGCTCATAATCTCAATAATAAAATATTAGGGGTCTAGGCCACATTTGACTTTTTTCCAATACCACATTATTTTATTATTTATTTAATATAAAGTTTGTGTGACACACTTTACCTTAATATTAAATTATTTAGCTTACCCTACACTTGTAATATGTATAATCCTTTTCACTTAAAATAATTAATATCTACTCTATTAATTATTTAGATTATACACTACGTATTCAATTGTCCCAATACAACTTCTTTCATCTTATTCAAATATTAAACCCTTTCATATATTACCATATTATGTAATATATAAAAATACTAAAATTAATTAACATAATCATTTCGTTTTTTTCATGTAAAGCACATATATTAATTCACCATTTTACTTGAGTGAATTACCCATTCCACTCAATTCGCTATCACGCCACTGTCACATAAGGCTTTAATATTTAAATTATATTATTCCATAATATATTTTTCAGCTTAATTTAAGTTAACTAATATTTATTCTTGTTTAGTTAATTTCCATAACTAACTCTTATTCAATTCATGGTCACTATCTCAATCCCTTCATGGGCACTACCAATATCAAATATGACCCATAGGATACCATATTAGCCATTAATATACAATCTCTATAGTTCAGATTACACAACTCACTATGACCCATCTGTAGACCGACGCGGCTGCGCTGGTCTTAGGCTTGAGAGCGGCACGGTCGCGCCACCTTAAGTTAGGACGCAGACATGTTATGCTTCAACAAAAATAGAACTTAACTCGCAAATCCTTTAACATGCTTCATACATGCTATCTCATTATACTAACCAAAATAAATATCCAATGACTACATTCTTCAATAATTTAAAGATTAAATGTGACGACCCCAAAATAGGTCCATTCCACCCAACCTATTCTGAGTCGCCAAATACATGGTACAGAAAACAACTACAACTTTATTATAATAATTGTCGTACAAAATACAACAACACATATGCTATGAGTTTTGATATAAATATATACCAACTGTGACTCTCAACCTTGGATAGCACGTCACAATAACACTTTACATAAAGGTATAGTCAAAAACTGTTTTAGAAATTAGAATATTTGAGAAGTGCTCAAGGAAACCCTCGTACATGGGAGCCCATGCGTCTAGGTTATGATAGATATCATATGTCCACAGAATTATTCTTGGTTGACCCAATAGACCCAAAAGAAAAATGAGAAGATTACTATCATATTCTTTCCAATGGTGAGTTTTCTCTTGACATATCATTATCTCCACTGTCTCTAATTGAGAGTTATACTTCAACCAAACACCAAGATTATATAGGTAGTGCTCGTAGATATACTCAGCAAGTGGATGTGCACAACCTTGTCTTATGATGACACGAGGTTGTATGTCATTAGACATCTTGTATAATAGTGGCAAAACACCCTTCCAACGTTGGGTTCACCTCACCCTATTTGATTCACCAAATATAATTACTAAATGATGTATAAAATATAACACACTTTTCTATACTGTTTAGGGAGAACTCCACAGCTAGAGACCACTGTTCTATTCCATTGTTACCCCCGCTCGACCCAGCTACACTCTTATTACCTGAAAGGAATTGTGAAGCAAAAGAGTGAGCTCAACTAGCCCAATAAAGAATATCATGACTAAAGATAAATAAATTATCCATAGCATTCAACAGTAATAAATCAGAGATTTAAAATATATGGTAGATGATAAAAATTTTCAACCATAGTTGCAGCGGAACGAGCAATCCATTAGAAGAGTCAAATAGACCATAAAGTCTATTATCTTCTCCATGTTAAAAATTCACTAATAATGTTTTATCCCTGTAACATCAATCAACAGTTCTGGTCCACAATCATATGAATAACTCATAATCATAATTGTGATTCTAAATTCCTCTTCGCATCTAGGACGAAGATAATTTCATCACATGTCTTTATCTGAAACATCAAAGATCATGGTTATACCAAATCACAGTTCCTGTTCATAATCATACTAATAAATTCATCTTTGCACTACAGGCCAAAGATATTCATCAACAGTTCATCTTTACACTACATGCCAAAGATATTCAGCAACAGTTCATCTTTGCACTACAGACCAAAGATATTCAATAACAGTTCATCTTTGCACTACGTGCCTAAGATATTCAACAACAGATCATCTTTGCACTACGGGCCAAAGATATTAATATGTCAAAGAAGTATATAATCATTTCAGAATTTATATAAAGAATAATTATAACCATGTTGATCAATTCACCTTTGCACTTAAGCTAAAGATATTCAATTATAACTTCAATGGTCATGATCATACCAGTCAACAATTCAGCTTTGCACTACTGGATAAAGAGAACCCATAGTCACGATCATACCAATAATCTACCCATCTTTATACTCAAATCAAAGAGAAATATCATCTTCAGGATTATAAAAAAATGTTATATATGATAATAAAAATAATATAATCAACAACTGCGTTTAATTTCAAAAGCAATATTCATAAATCAACGATAATTTGGTCAGAAAAAGAAATCTATTTTGTCATGAATAGTACCCGTGAATAGTAACTCGTGAATAGTAACTCATAAATAGTAAATCGTGAATAGTAACTCATGAATAGTAATCCCGACATAAAAAAGGTAAAAATTTCACAATAAAATCCATACCAATATTTCGGTATAATGATATTAAAAGAATAACATTTCTTAAACTTATAAATAATTTATTTTAATTGTTTACACTTTACTAAATAATACATTTAATCATCCTAAAATGTCAAACTCATAAGATTTCATCACCAATAACCAAAACTCTCATCAAAAATCTGCATATACCTCATATAGGATTCTCAAGCCATAAAATTCTATTTTTTAATTTTTTTACTTCACATAACATATTTAATTTATTTACTCATAACTAGTCTATTTTCATAAAAAATACCAAATCAGTACAAACAAATTTTCTTTTCTGGGATTTAGCAGAATATAGTTCCATATTGAACATATATTTTTCTCAGAATTTTTAAAATTCATTTACTATTTTTCATATGGTCAAAACAGCCGAATATTTAGACATTTATCATAAACTGTACTTTTATCCAAAAATTCCAAAATTTACAGAGTATACTTCTGTTATATACATGTACTGCCAATAAAAATTTCACCAATTTTGGAGTTAACCACAAGGAGTTATAAGGGTTTACTTTTAAAATAGTCTTTTTCCATAAAATTCATAACTCTTAATCTATAAATCCAAAAATTGGTATTTTTGGACATAATCTAGAAAACTCATCAAATTATTATTTCAAATTTTTCCAAAATATTTGAAGGTCAGAAAAATTACGAAACTGAAAAACATAATAACCCTTAAAATCCCTTACCTCAAAAGAGCAGTATTTCTGACTGGAATATCGGATGAAAAGCCGAAGGAACCTTGCACTGAATAACAACTCTCAAAATATCTAAATACTCACAAAAATATGCTCTATAATATAGAGAGAGAAAACTTATGTTTCTAGTGTGATTTTCAATTATAACATAAGCACTTATTTATATGAAAATACTAGAACGCCAAAGGAGACTAAAATAATAAAATATTATTATTTATTATTTTCTTACGCACCAACCATTTGGAAACTCAGCAGTCAGCCATCTTGGACACCAATTAGCAGCCCACATGTTAAAAATAAAAGTGGGTCCCACCCATAAATTTAATAAAAAAATTATTTTATTTTCTGAAACTTTAATAATTCATAGAAAATAGTCCGTTTATCAGAAAAATACGAATTTTATGTACATTCCACACGAAATCGAATTCTCTACAATTTTGTAGCTTTAAGTTTTTTCAAATTCCAGACAGAAAATATCCGAAATTCACAAACGGACGATTTTCAACACCTTTTAAAATTCATAACAAATCATACGTTAATTTTTAACGGTTCAAAATTTGTGGACATATACTAAACTTATATATGTATAACATATCCAAAAATCACAACGATCCTACGGTTGAAGTAAAATTATAACTCACGCAATAGAGCTTTAAGAACACCGATTTGATATTTTAAAACCTCCGATCCGACAAAATACTATTAAAACACCTCAACATTATTTCCTTCATTTATAACCACATAATTATTAGCAAATAATATTACAGAATCACAATAATGACAATCAGGCAGTTCCCAAGAAACACCGACTTGAACGTCTTGCTCGTATGTACATAAACGAGATTGTAAGACTGCATGGTATGTCAATATCCATAGTTTTTGACCGAGACACAAGATTCACTTCACGATTTTGGGTTAGTTTACAAAAAGCTATGGGCACGGAGTTACGATTTAGTTCAGCATATCATCCTCAGACGGACGGACAATCAGAGAGGAATATTCAAACTCTTGAAGATCTATTAAGACTCTGTGTCTTTGAATTCAAGGGAAGTTGGGACAAGTTCTTACCATTGGTGGAGTTTTCCTACAACAACAGCTATCAAGCAAGTATTGGCATGGCTCCATTCGAAGCATTGTATGGAAGAAAATGTCGTTCTCCAGTGTGCTGGGATGAGGTGGGCGAAGCAACGTTGTTGGGACCGAAGTTGGTACGTATGACTACATAAAAGATTCAAACGATCCGACAACGTATAAAAACCTCACAAGATCGACAAAAAAGTTATGCTGATCTTCATCGAAAGGACGTGGAATTTGATGTAGGAGATTATGTGTTCTTACGTGTTGCTCCATGGAAAGGAGTTACGAGATTTGGAAAGAGAGGAAAGCTCAATCCTCGATTCATCGGTCCATTTTTAATCCTCGATCGAGTAGGAACTGTGGCTTATAGACTCGATTTACCGCCAAGTATGTCTCGTGTTCATAACGTTTTTCACATATCCATGTTACGCAAATATGTGGAATACCCGAACCACATTATTGAGTTAGAACCAGACGAAATAGTAGAGGATTTGACGTATGAAGAAGTTCCTATTCAAATCTTGGATAAGAAGGAACATATTCTACGCTCCAAGGTTATACCTCAAGTCAAAGTTTTGTGGAGAAACCACGATGTTGAGGAAATGGCTTGGGGGTTAGAATCTGAAATAAAATCAAGGTATCCTTACCTCTTCGACATACCAGGTACGTACCATAATTTCGAGGGCAAAATTTCATAAGAAGGGGAGGTTGTAAGACCCCAACTTTTATAAATAAAGATGAATTTTCTATAAATATCATTTTTGAATATTATGGAGTTAATTTGATATAATGTTATAGTTGTGGGTAATATTTATAAATTTTGCAAAGTACGCAAGTTGTTATATAATATTCGATTGGTCGGGGAATATTCGTTTTAACAGGGAATATTCGTACAACGACACAATCATTGGTGGACTCCACAACGGAATTATTATCGAATTGAGAAAACGACAAAAATATTTTATTAAAAATAACGGCGGAAGTTTTACCATTGTTACTGTTGAACTACTCGGTAGTAAAAGTACAGTAATACGTGTGGTTGCATAGCAGCACACGGTATTGATTATTAATGCTTATGTGAGAAGTCACTCAGTTTGATTCAATTATTGTCAGTTAATAATATGAATTATTTAGCGATAATGACGTTTTGTTTTATTCGTATTATTAACGTAATAAAACAGAAACATCTTTTTATATAAACAGAATACTTTATTAAAGTTATTCTATAAATAGAATATATTATATTTTATTTAAAAGATTTTTCTTTAAATATGGACCGTCAGATTAAAGTAATCAATCTGGACCATTCATGGATTAGTTACTATGCATTCTATTTTTCTATAAATAGCAGCTCATTCCTTCATTATTTCTTACGAATTCACTGAACTCTAGAGAGAGAAACTATAGAGAGAAACTATAGAGAGAGAGAAGAAGGGTATTCTGCTACTTAACTACTTCCTTATTTCAGCTCTTCTTTAAAACGGTAAGGGGTGTTATTCTTTCTTATTCATGAAGAGAATTGTTGTTCCATTTCTTATTATTCTGTTGGAATAACCTGTATACGCGGTCTACCCTATACTTGGTGACATTCTTCTATTATTTTGTTGGAACATCCTGTCTGTGTGTTTTACACCGGACCTGGTTCCGTTTTTATTATTATTCTGTTGGAACATCTTGTCTGTGTGTTTTACACCGGACCTGGTTCCATTTTTATTATTATTATGTTGGAACATCCTGTCTGCGTATTTTACACCTGACCTGGTTCCGTCTTTGTTATTATTCTGTTGGAACATTCTGTCTGTGTGTTTTACACCGGACCTGGTTCCATTTTTATTCTGTCGGAATATCCTGTCTGTGCGTTTACGCCGGACCTGGTTCTATTATTTATTATTCTGTTGGAATAACCTGTCTGTGCGGTCTATCGCATGCATGGTGATTTCTTTTGTTATTTCATTCTTTATTGTACTCAGTTGGTTAAGTTTTGACTTCTATACTCCATGAAATTTATGGAATATCCTTGATAATTGCGTTTCATCCAGTATCTTTTCATGAAAATATTCTTCTAAGTATTCTTAAATTTTACTCCACAAAGTAGTATCATGTTGACAATTTGGACGTTGTTAATTCTTGGATAAATTAATTCTTGAACTTGTTTTATTGAATTCTTATATCATTGTCATCATCCTCATGTTTATAAAATGTTAAAAGTCATCTGTGACCTGTAGTGCATAGATGGACTTGGTATGATTATGACCAGGAATTATTCGGTATAATCATGACCGTAATGTTACAAAGGATGGGGTAAAAGTCCTCATTGGCCGTAGTGCGTTGATGGACAGTTGTTGGCATGATCATGACCATTAATGAATACACGAATATCCTTGGCCGTAGTGCAGGGGTGATTCGATGATGTGGATTATTTTATTAAGCTGAGTCCCAGCAATAACAGTGTTGAAAAACCTTTTAAATCATAAAAGATAGTAGATTTTATTTTCTACTTGACTCTTTTAATGGATTGCTTATTCCGCTGCAGTTAAATTTGATGTCTATTATATTTTATCAGTTTAACATTGTTGAAGGCTAATGATAATTTATTTTGCATTATCTTAGTCATAATATTTCTTACTGGGCTAGTTGAGCTCACCTTTTCTTTCACTGTTCTCTTCAAGAAATGAGAACGTAGCTGGGGCAAGTCGGGGAACGGAGTGATGGTTCGAATGATAGTATTAGTTAGTAGTCCTCACTATTCTATGTAATGGTGTGTTAATAAATGTAATGAGGACTCTTTTTGAGTATGAATACTCTCTAGAAGATAATATTTGTATTCAAACTCGCAGTATATGTTTTGTCGTATTGTACACGACAGTTGTATTAGTAAGTTGTATTTGTATTCTGTACTTTGTATCTGACGACCCAAGATGGGTGATGTATACCTAATTTTGGGGGCGTCACACCAGTAAGAAATATTATGACTAAGATAATGCAGAATAAATTATCATTAGCCTTCAACAGTGTTAAACTGATAAAATGTAACGAACATCAAGTTTAACTGCAGCGGAACAAGCAATCCATTAAAAGAGTCAAGTAGAGAATAAAATCTACTATCTTCTATGATTTAAAAGGTTTTTCAACACTGTTATCGCAGGGACTCAGCTTAATAAAATAATCCACATCATTGAATCACCACTGCACTACGGCCAAGGATATTCGTGTATTCATTAATGGTCATGATCATGCCAATAACTGTCCATTAATGCACTACGGGCCAATGATGACTTTTACCACATCATTTGTAACATTACGGTCATGATTATACCGAATAATCCCTGGTCATAATCATACCAAGTCTATCTATGCACTACAGGCCACAGATGACTTTCAACATTTTATAAACATGAGGATGATGACAATGATATAAGAATTCAATAAAACAAGTTCAAGAATTAATTTATCTAAGAATTAACAAAGTCCAAATTGTCAACATGATATTGCTTTGTGGAGTAAAATTCAAGAATGCTTAGAAGAATATTTTCATGAAAAGATACTGGATGAAACGCAATTATCAAGGATATTTCATAAATTTCATGGAGTATAGAAGTCAAAAACTTAACCAATTGAATATAATAAAGAATGGAATAACAAAAGAAATCACCATACATGCGATAGACCGCACAGACAAGTTATTCCAACAGAATAATAAATAATGGAACCAGGTCCGGCGTAAAACGCACAGACAGGATATTCCAACAGAATAATAATAAAGACGGAACCAGGTCCGGTGTAAAACACACAGACATGATGTTCTAACAGAATAATAATAAAGACGGAACCAGGTCCGGTGTAAAACACACAGAAAGGGTGTTCCAACAGAATAATAATAAAGACGAAACCAGGTCCGGTATAAAACACACAGATAGGATGTTCCAACAGAATAATAATAAAAACGAAACTAGGTCCGGTGTAAAACACACAGACAGGATGTTCCAACAGAATAACAGAAGAATATCACCAAGTATAGGGTAGACCGCGTATACAGGTTATTCCAACAGAATAATAAGAAATGGAACAACAACAGTTCTCTTCATGAAAAAGAAAGAATAACACCCCTTATCGTTTTAAATAAGAACTGAAATAAGGAAGTAGTTAAGTAGCAGAATACTTTTCTTCTCTCTCTCTATAGTTTCTCTCTATAGTTTCTCTCTCTAGAGTTCAGTGAATTCGTAAGAAATAATGAAGGAATGAGCTGCTATTTATAGAAAAATGGAATGCATAGTAACTAATCCATGAACGGTCCAGATTGATTACTTTAATCTGACGGTCCATATTTAAAGAAAAATCTTTTAAATAAAATATAATATATTCTATTTATAGAATAACTTTAATAAAGCATTCTGTTTTATATAAAAAGATGTTTCTGTTTTATTACGTTAATAATACAAATAAAACAAAACTTCATTATCGCTAAATAATTCATATTATTAACTGACAATAATTGAATCAAACTAAGCGACTTCTCACATAAGCATTAATAATCAATACCGTGTGCTACTATTCAACCACACGTATTACTGTACTTTTACTACCGAGTAGTTCAACAGTATCAATGGTAAAACTTTCGTCGTTATTTTTAATAAAATATTTTTTTTATTTTCTCAATCCGACAATAATTCCGTTGTGGGGTCCACCAATGATTGTGTCGTTGTACGAATATTCCCTGTTAAAACGAATATTCTCCGACCAATCGAATATTATATAACAACGTGCGTACTTTGCAAATTTTATAAATATTACCCACAACTATAACATTATATCAAATTAACTCCATAATATTCAAAAATGATATTTATAGAAAATTCATCTTTATTTATAAAAGTTGGGGTCTTACAACCTCCCCTTCTTATGAAATTTTGCCCTCGAAATTAAGGTACGTACCTGGTATATCGAAGAGGTAAGGATACCTTGATTTCATTTCAGATTCTAACTCCCAAGTCATTTCCTCAACATCGTGGTTTCTCCACAAAACTTTGACTTGTGGTATAACCTTGGAGCGTAGAATATGTTCCTTCTTATCCAAGATTTGAACATGAACTTCTTTATACGTCAAATCTTCTGCTATTTCGTCCGGTTCTAACTCAATAATGTGGTTCGGGTCTTCCACATATTTACGTAACATGGATATGTGAAAAACGTTATGAACACGAGACATACTTGACGGTAAAACGAGTCTATAAGCCACAGTTCCTACTCGATCGAGGATTAAAAATGGACCGATGAATCGAGAATTGAGCTTTCCTCTCTTTCCAAATCTCGTAACTCCTTTCCATGGAGCAACACGTAAGAACACATGATATCCTATATCAAATTCCACGTCCTTTCGATGAAGATCAGTATAACTCTTTTGTCGATCTTGTGAGATTTTTATACGTTGTCGGATCGTTTGAATCTTTTCTGTAGTCATACGTACCAACTCCGGTCCCAACAACGTTGCTTCACCCACCTCATCCCAGCATACTGGAGAACGACATTTTCTTCCATACAATGCTTCAAATGGAGCCATGCCAATACTTGCTTGATAACTGTTGTTGTAGGAAAACTCCACCAATGGTAATAACTTGTCCCAACTTCCCTTGAAGTCAAGGACAAAGAGTCTTAATAAATCTTCTAGAGTTTCAATAGTCCTCTCTGATTGTACGTCCGTCTGAGGATGATATGCCGAACTATATCGTAAATCCGTGCCCATAGTTTTTTGTAAACTAACCCAAAATCGTGAAGTGAATCTTGGGTCTCGATCAGAAACTATGAATACTGGCATATCATGCAGTCTTACAATCTCGTTTATGTACATACGAGCAAGACGTTCAAGTGTATAAGTTTCTCGTATCGGTAAGAAATGAGCAGACTTGGTTAATCTATCAACAATGACCCAAATCGCATCTATACCTTGAGAAACCTTAGGAAGACCGGTAACGAAATCCATGGTAATGTGCTCCCACTTCCATTCTGGAATTTCAAGTGGTTGCAATGGACCTTTTGGTACTTGATGCTCCGCTTTGACTCGTTGACAAGTTAGACACCTTGAGATAAATATCTCTCTCTTCATATTGCTCCACCAAAATGTATGACGAAGATCATGATACATTTTGGTACTTCCAAGATGGATTGCAAACGGTGTGTTGTGCGCCTCCATCATGATTTTATACTTTAAATCAGGGTTGTTAGGAACACAAAGTCTGGAGTTGACTCGAAGTATTCCTTCTTCATCGATTCTTGCTTTCGGTATAGCAACTTCTTGCACTTTCTTTCTCATACGCATCAGCTCTAGGTCTGTAGCTTGAGCAGCTTTAACTTTATCGATTAAAGCTGGTTCTACTCGTATATTCGCCATCATCACATGGGTCCCTGGAGTCTTTAACTCTATCTCCATCCTTTGTAAGTCACACAAAATGGGCCTTTGTGTTGACAATATCGCACTCGTACTTGCATATGATCTTTTACTCAATGCGTCAACTACCACGTTCGCTTTTCTAGGATGGTATTTAATGGTATGATCATAATCTTTCAACAGTTCAAGCCAACGTCGTTGTCGCATGTTGAGTTCCTTTTGAGTGAAGAAATATTTGAGACTTTTATGATCCGTAAAGATCTCCACCTTATCCCCATACAAGTAATGCCTCCAAATTTTAAGTGCAAAGACAACAGCTGCCAACTCTAGATCATGAGTAGGATAATTCCTCTCATATTCCTTGAGCTGTCTTGATGCATAGGCTATGACTTTTCCATGTTGCATGAGAACGCATCCCAACCCTTTGCTTGAAGCATCACTGTAGATGACAAATCCCTCCGAGCCAGATGGTATTGTTAGAACATGTGCTGAAATGAGTCTCCTCTTGAGTTCTTAAAAACTCTTCTCACATTCTTCGCTCCAACTGAACTTTTTATCTTTCCGAGTCAGCTGAGTTAATGGAGTAGCGATTCGAGAAAATCCTTCCATGAATCTCCGATAATAACCAGCTAAACCAAGAAAGCTACGTACTTCGGTCACCGATTTAGGTTGCACCCAGCTTTGAATAGCTTCAATCTTTGCCGGGTCAACCGATATTCCACGACTTGATACTACGTGCCCAAGGAATGCTACCGCCTCCAGCCATTACTCGTATTTCTTCAACTTGGCATAAAGCTTGTATTCACGAAGCTTTTGGAGTACCAGCCTCAAGTGTTGCTCATGATCTTCATGTCTTTTGGAATAAATAAGGATGTCATCAATAAAGACGACCGCAAAGTGATCCAAATATTCCTTGAATACCCGGTTCATCATATCCATGAAGGCAGCAGGAGCATTAGTCAATCCAAAGGACATGACTAGGAATTCATAATGCCCGTACCGAGTTCTGAAAGCCGTCTTTGGAATATCCTCAGTTCTAGCCTTCAGCTGATGATATCCAGAACGAAGATCGATCTTTGAAAAGAATTGTGCTCCTTGCAACTGGTCAAACAGGTCATCAATACGTGGCAATGGGTACCTATTTTTGATGGTGACATGATTCAACTCCCGATAATCAATATAAAGTCGCATACTTCCATCTTTCTTCTTCACGAATAGCACAGGAGCACCCCAAGGTGAAGTACTAGGACGAATAAAGCCAATGTCTAACAATTCTTGCAGTTGGATCTTTAACTCCTGAAGTTTAATAGGAGCCATTCGATATGGGGCTTTGAAAATGGGTTTTGTACCGGGTTTAAGGTCGATACAAAATTCAATTTCACGCTCTGGGGGTAGGCCAGGAAGTTCTTCAGGGAATACGTCAGGGAATTTATTAACAATAGAAATATCATTCAAAACTGACGTATTTTTGTTTAGATCTGTGACATGAGCTAAGAAAGCTTGACATCCGTTTTTCAATAAACGAATAGCTTTATGGCTTGAGATGACAGCGATTGATTCTAATGGTTTGGTTGCTTGAATTCGCATAATAGGTCGATTAAGAATATGAAAGCTAACAACCTTACGAAAACAATCAATTTTTGTATGATTAGTAGTTAACCAACCAATCCCTAGAATCACGTCAAATGCAAGTATTTTTAATGAAATAAGATCGACAGGTAATGTGTGGGTACCAACTTGAACCAAATAAGACTTATAAACCGTGGATGTAATGAAGGTTTCTCCCAATGGAGTTTCAACAGATAAGTCAAAGTCTAATTTCTCCGGAGTCAAATTTAATCGATGAGCGCAAGTAGGAGAAATAAAAGAATGGGTAGAACCGGTATCAAATAAAGTATAGACTTCGTTAGAGTTTATGATAAGCTTACCCGTGATGACCTCATTCGGGTTCCTTACTTTCTGGGAGGTCACAACAAACGCTCTCCCTTGCACTACCTGTGACGCCCCCAAAATAGGTATACAACACCCATTCTGAGTCGCCAAATACATGGTACAGAAACAACTACAACTTCATTAATATAATTGTAGTACATCACAATGACACCTTACTTAAAGGTACTCAGCAAGTGGATGAGCACAACCCTGTCTTATGATGACACGAGGTTGTATGTCATTAGACATCTTGTATGATAGTGACAAAACACCCTTCCAACGTTGGGTTCGCCTCACCCTATATGATTCACCAAATATAACTCCTAAAAGATGTATACAACACACTTGTCTATACTGTTTAGGGAGAACTCCACAGCTAGAGACCACCATTCTATTCCCTTGTTATCCCTCGCTCGACCCAGTTACACTTTTATTACCTGAAAGGAATTGTGAAGCAAAAGGGTGAGCACAACTAGCTCAGTAAAGAATATCATGACTAAAGATAAATAAATTATCAAAAGCCTTCAACAGTAATAAATCAGAGATTTAGAACATATGGTAGATGATAAAACTTTTCAACCATAGTTGCAGCGGAACGAGCAATCCATTAGAACATATGGTAGATGATAAAACTTTTCAATCATAGTTGCAGCGGAACGAGCAATCCATTAGAAGAGTCACATAGACCATAAAGTCTATTATCTTCTCCATGTTAAAAGTCCACCAACAATGTTTTATCCCTGTAACATCAATCAACAGTTCCTTTCCACAATCATATAAATAACTCATAATCATAATTGTAGTTCTAAATTTCTCTTCGCATTCAGGACGAAGATAATTTTTATCACCTGTCTTTTCCTGAAACATCAAAGATCATGATTATACCAAATCACAGTTCCTGTTCATAATCATACTAATAAATTCATCTTTGCACTACAGGCCAAAGATATTCATCAACAGTTCATCTTTTCACTACAGGCCAAAAGATATTCAACAACAGGTCATCTTTGCACTACAGGCCAAAGACATTCATATATCAAAGAAATACATAATCATTTCAGAATTTATATAAACAATAATTATAACCATGTTGATAAATTCACATTTTCACTTAAGCTAAAGATATTCAATATAAATTCAATGGTCATGATCATACCAGTCACAATTTAACTTTTCACTACTGGCCAAAGAGAACCCTAGTCATGATCATACCAATAATCTACCCATCTTTACACTCTAGTGAAAGAGAATTTCAACATCAGGGTTATAAAATGTTATATATGATAATAAAAACAATATAATCAATATATAGTTTTAATCTCCAGAGTAATATTCATAAATCAACTATAATTTGGTTAGAAAAAGAAACTAATTTTGTCATGAATAGTACCCGTGAATAGTAACTCGTGAATAGTAACTCGTGAATAGTAACTCATGAATAGTAACTCGTGAATAGTAACTCCGACTCAAAAAGGTAGAAATTTCACAATAAAATACATACCAATATTTCGGTATAATGATATTGGAAGAATAACATTTCTTAAACTTATAAACAATTTATTTTAATTGTTTACACCTTACTAAATAATGCATTTAATCATCTTAAAATGCCAAACTCATAAGATTTCATCACCAATAACCAAAAACCCTCATTAAAAATCTGCATATACCTCATATAGGATTCTCAAGCCATAAAATCCTATTTTCTAATTTTCTTACTTCACAAAACATATTTAATTCATTTACTCATAACTAGACCATTTTCATGAAAAATACCAAATCAGTTCCAAAAATATTTCTTTTCTGGGATTTAGCATAATATAGTCCCATAGTGAACATATATTTTTCTCAGAATTTTTAAAAGTCATTTACTATTTTTCATATGGCCAAAACAGCCGAATATTTAGACATTTATCAAAAATTGTACTTTTATCTAAAAATTCTGAAATTCACAGAGTATACTTCTACCATATACATGTACTCCCAATAAAAATTTCATCAATTTTGGAGTTAACCACAAGGAGTTATAAGCTGTTACTTTTAAAATAGTCTTTTCTCATAAAATTCATAACTCTTAATCTATACACCCAAAAATCACCATTTTTGGACATAATCAAGCAAACTCATCAAAATATCATTTCAAATTTTTCCAAAATTTTTGAAGGTCCGAAAAAATTACGAAATTGAAAAACATAACAACCCTTAAAATCCCTTACTATCCCTTACTATCCCCTACCTCGGAAATACGGTACTTCTGACTGGAATACTAGATATAGTGCTGAAGGAAACTTGCACCGTATAGCAACACTCAAAGTATCAAATACTCACAAGAATAAGCTCGATATAGAGAGAGAAAGAGAGAGAAACTTGTGTTTCTGGTGTGATTTTCAATTCTAACCTAAGCACCCTATTTATAGGAAAATGTTTAGAACACCAAAACAGAAAATTGAATATAATAATATTTATATTTACAAAATTGTCAAGCCCACCTCTTGAAATCTGATTTTAGCTCATTGCACATGTTTAATGCAGCCCACCAAGCAAAAAAATAATAATTTTGTAAATAAGAATAATTAAAACTTTCAAAAACCAATTATTTCGGAACTTCAGAACTTTAATAATTCATAATAAATAGCTCTTTTATCAGAAAATTCAAATCTCGCGAGTTTTTATAGGAAATTCAATTCTCTACAACTTTGCAGAAGAAAGTTTTTCCAAATTCCAAACAGAAATTAACCGAAATCTACAAACGGGCGATTTTACAGTCAATAATAAATTTTCGGTCAAGAATTGTGTCCACCAACACACAAAACATGTGTTAATCATTTAATGCCATAAAAATACTCTTCCTCCTCATTTACTCATATATCCCACATTCATTGTAAAAATATCACCATCAATATATTATTAAAATAATATATTTAAATGAATTATTTTATCAGAAAAAGATAAAATATTAATTTTCAACAATTGTCACATTAAAAATTTTCTCCATCTATATTCACATAAAATTAATATTTTCCTCATCATATAAATCAATAATTAATTATACACAAATAATATTACAGAATCACAGTACTGGCAACCAGGCCGTTCCCAGGAAAGAGGGGGCTTTCCAATAAGGATCTCTCCTTACTGGCGCGCAATTAGATGACCAAACCTCTCCTTAGACAGAACTTTCTAGACATTACCAATAATGTTATCTAATAATATTATTCAGATAATATGAATTATTATTCCGATAATAGAAAATACTGTGCAGTGACAATTATTAAAACAACAATAATATAAAATATCAACGCAGCAATTATTTAATCAAAAATAAAATATTGAACAGTAATTACTGTAACAATTATTGAGTAGTGCCTTCTTACGAAAGAATCAATAATTGGTGCAATACCATGTGCTACTGTGCAACAACGCGTATTACTTTATTTTAACCACCGGGTATTCCAACAGTATTAACGGTAACCACTACGCCGTTATTTATAAAAACTTTAATTTGTCATTTTCTTCATCTGACATTTATTCTGTTATGGGGCCCACAAAAGGCTGCGCCGTCGTACGAATATTCTCCGACAGAAAGAATATTCCACGACCAAACGAATATTCCCCGACAACAATGAATATTTTATAACCACTTGTGTATTTTAAAAATTTTCATATATCACCCTTAACTTTAACCTTTTTATCAATTTAACTAATTACTGAATTGTAATTATAAGAAAAATTGAATACTTTTATTTCATAAAATTCGGGGTCTTACACTACCGGTTTTGACTTTTCTGGGATGGCCTTTGGTGTCTCCATCTTGGCTGAACTTGTTTTTCGTAAACAACAAAATCGAGCTAAATGACCTTCTCTTCCACAATTATAACATACTTTAGACGACATCATGCAGTTTGGACTGATGTGCCCCTCCCCTCCGCATTTGAAACATATGATAGGTGGTCGTTCTCCTTCCTTAACAACGGGTGCTGGTACTAACGTCTTTCCATCATTGTTGAATCTCCTCTTCTTGAAATGACCATTCTTATTGTTTTGGCCCTGATTACCACCGAAGTGGTTACCATTTCTGGCCTGTTGATTCCCTCCACGCTTGTTGTCACCGCTTCGATGACTACTCTCACTGGTATTATCATTTTGCCGACTGCTCTCTTTTGGTTGCGTTGACTCGTTATCGCGCTCCACTAACTGAGCCTTATTCACAATATCTGAATACAAACACAATTTATGAGAAATAAGATGTTGACGTATCTCAAGTTTCAAACTTCGCAAAAACATTCACGTCATTCGCTCTTCATTATCCACCAAGTGGGACGCAAATCGGGACAACTCAGCAAATTTAGCCTCATACTGCGACACGGTCATATTATTCTGCTCCAATTTGATGAACTCCACCTCCTTCATGTGACGAACACTTTCGGGAAAGTATTTGTCATTGAATAGCTCTTGGAACTCCACCTCCTTCATCTTCAGTGCGGTAGGTTGAGTACGCTTAATCGATTCCCACCAGTAATCTGCCTCTCGTCGCAATATAAAGGCGGCAAAGGGAACCTTTTGCTCCTCGGAGCATCCCAAGACATCAAATATCTTGGTCATCTGCTTTATCCATGTTTCCGCTATAAGTGGTTTTGGCTCTCCCTTAAACTCCGGTGGTCCCAGCTCCTTGAACTGTTTAGCGGTGACCGTCCGAGAGTTTTCAGTGTTTCCACCTATAATTTGGATAGGAGCCGCTCTCGCCTGCTGTTGCATGAACTGCATAAAGCTTCTGAACATTCCATCATTCATCATCTGGTCAGTGTTGTTGTTTGCATAAGGATTGTCACCTTCCTGATGCACATTATCCTGATTATTGATATGTGGTGAATCAACAGTCGCCTGTGCTCCATTGCAATTCTCAACATTCTCAGATGCCATTTTTAGATACTGCCACAAAACAAAAGTTAATTGATATGTCATATATTATTCTTATATTATGACCGACCAATTAAATACAATGTAAATAAACTTAGGTAGGTCATACTAGCGAAGGAATTTCCCGTCTCTCCCATCCTAGTTCTATTCTCACATCTTAGCTAGGGATCATATCCCTAAGCTCTAATACCAACTGTGACGCCCACAAAATTAGGTATACATCACCCATCTTGGGTCGTTAGATACATGATACAGAATACAAATACAACTTACTAATACAACTATCGTGTACAATACGACAAAATATAACTGTGAGTTTGAATTCATAATCATAATTGTGATTCTAAATTCCTCTTCGCATCTAGGACGAAGATAATTTCATCACATGTCTTTACCTGAAACATCAATGATCATGGTTATACCAAATCACAGTTCCTGTTCATAATCATACTAATAAATTCATCTTTGCACTACAGGCCAAAGATATTCATCAACAGTTCATCTTTACACTACATGCCAAAGATATTCAGTAACAGTTCATCTTTGCACTACAGGCCAAAGATATTCAATAACAGTTCATCTTTGCACTACGGGCCAAAGATATTCAACAACAGATCATCTTTGCACTACGGGCCAAAGATATTAATATCTCAAAGAAATATATAATCATTTCAGAATTTATATAAATAATAATTATAACCATGTTGATCAATTCACCTTTGCACTTAAGCTAAAGATATTCAATTATAACTTCAATGGTCACGATCATACCAGTCAACAATTCATCTTTGCACTACTGGACAAAGAGAACCCATAGTCACGATCATACCAATAATCTAACCATCTTTATACTTAAATCAAAGAGAAAAATCATCTCCAGGATTATAAAAAAATGTTATATATGATAATAAAAATAATATAATCAACAACTGCGTTTAATTTCAAAAGCAATATTCATAAATCAATGATAATTTGGTCAGAAAAAGAAACCTATTTTGTCATGAATAGTATCCGTGAATAGTAACTCGTGAATAGTAACTCATAAATAGTAACTCGTGAATAGTAACTCATGAATAGTAATCCCGACATGAAAAAGATAGAAATTTCACAATAAAATTCATACCAATATTTCGGTATAATGATATTAAAAGAATAACATTTCTTAAACTTATAAATAATTTATTTTAATTGTTTACATTTTACTAAATAATGCCTTTAATCATCCTAAAATGTCAAACTTATAAGATTTCATCACCAATAACCAAAACTCTCATAAAAAATCTGCATATACCTCATATAGGATTCTCAAGCCATAAAATCCTATTTTTTAATTTTTTACTTCACATAACATATTTAATTTATTTACTCATAACTAGTCCATTTTCATAAAAAATACCAAATCAGTACAAACAAATTTTCTTTTCTGAGATTTAGCAGAGTATAGTTCCATATTGAATATATATTTTTCTCAGAATTTTTAAAATTCATTTACTATTTTTCATATGGCCAAAACAGCCGAATATTTAGACATTTATCATAAACTGTACTTTTATTTAAAAATTCCAAAATTTACAGAGTATACTTCTGTTATATACATGTACTCCCAATAAAAATTTCACCAATTTTGGAGTTAACCACAAGGAGTTATAAGGGATTACTTTTAAAATAGTCTTTTCCCATAAAATTCATAACTCTTAATCTATACATCCAAAAATCGCCATTTTTGGACACAATCTAGAAAACTTATCAAATTATCATTTCAAATTTTTTCAAAATTTTTGAAGGTCAGAAAAATTACGAAACTGAAAAACATAATAACCCTTAAAATCTTTTACCTCAAAAGAGCAGTATTTCTGACTGGAATATCGGATGAAAGCCGAAGGAACCTTGCACTGAATAACAACTCTCAAAGTATCTAAATACTCACAAAAATACGCTCGATAATATATAGAGAGAAAACTTATGTTTCTGGTATAATTTTTAATTCTAACATAAGTACCTATTTATAGGAAAATATGCTAGAACGCCAAAGGAGACTAAAATAATAAAATATTATTATTTATTTTTTTCTTATGCACCAACCATTTGGAAACTCAGCAGCCAGCCATCTTGGACACCAATTGTGACGCCCCCAAAATTAGGTATACATCACCCATCTTGGGTCGTCAGATACATGGTACAAAATACAAATACAACTTACTAATACAACTGTCGTGTACAATACGACAAAACATAACTGTGAGTTTGAATACAATTATTGTCTACTAGAGACAATACAAACTCAAAAAGAGTCCTCATTACAATTATTTTCACACTATTTAATAGAATAGTGAGGACTACTAATACTATCATCTGGTCCATCACTCCGTTCCCCGACTCGTCCCAGCTATATTCTCATTTTCTGAAGAGAATAGTGAAAGAAAGGGTGAGCTCAACTAGCCTAGTAAGAAATATTATGACTAAGATAATGCAGAATAAATTATCATTAGCCTTCAACAGTGTTAAACTGATAAAATGTAACGAACATCAAGTTTAACTGCAGCAGAACAAGCAATCCATTAAAAGAGTCAAGTAGAGAATAAAATCTACTATCTTCTATGATTTAAAAGGTTTTTCAACACTGTTATTGCTGGGACTCAGCTTAATAAAATAATCCACATCATCGAATCACCCCTGCACTACGGCCAAGGATATTCGTGTATTCATTAATGGTCATGATCATGCCAACAACTATCCATCAATGCACTACGGGCCAATGAGGACTTTTACCACATCATTTATAACATTACGGTCATGATTATACCGAATAATCTCTGGTCATAATCATACCAAGTCCATCTATGTACTACAGGCCACAGATGACTTTCAACATTTTATAAACATGAGGATGATGACAATGATATAAGAATTTAATAAAATAAGTTCAAGAATTAATTTATCCAAGAATTAACAACGTCCAAATTGTCAACATGATATTGCTTTGTGGAGTAAAATTCAAGAATGCTTAGAAGAATATTTTCATGAAAAGATACTGGATGAAACACAATTATCAAGGATATTCCACAAATTTCATGGAGTATAGAAGTCAAAACTTAACTAACTGAATATAATAAATAATGGAATAACAAAAGAAATCACCATGCATGCGATA
Source organism: Panax notoginseng (assembly GCA_016801055.1). Classification (NCBI taxonomy): domain Eukaryota; kingdom Viridiplantae; phylum Streptophyta; class Magnoliopsida; order Apiales; family Araliaceae; genus Panax; species Panax notoginseng. The sequence continues at coordinate 41,845,111 of CM029023.1, forward strand.
GACCGCACGGACAGGTTATTCCAACAGAATAATAAATAATGGAACCAGGTCCGGCGTAAAACGCATAGACAGGATATTCCAACAGAATAATAATAAAGACGGAACCAGGTCCGGTGTAAAACACACAGACAGGATGTTCCAACAGAATAATAATAAAGACGAAACCAGGTCCGGTGTAAAACACACAGACATGATGTTTCAACAGAATAATAATAAAAACGGAACTAGGTCCGGTGTAAAACACACAGACAGGATGTTCCAACAGAATAACAGAAGAATGTCACCAAGTATAGGGTAGACCGCGTATAAAGGTTATTCCAACAAAATAATAAGAAATGGAACAACAACAGTTCTCTTCATGAATAAGAAAGAATAACACCCCTTATCGTTTTAAAGAAGAACTGAAATAAGGAAGTAGTTAAGTAGCAGAATACTTTTCTTCTCTCTCTCTATAGTTTCTCTCTATAGTTTCTCTCTCTAGAGTTCAGTGAATTCGTAAGAAATAATGAAGGAATGAGCTGCTATTTATAGAAAAATGGAATGCATAGTAACTAATCCATGAACGGTCCAGATTGATTACTTTAATATGACGGTCCATATTTAAAGAAAAATCTTTTAAATAAAATATAATATATTTTATTTATAGAATAACTTTAATAAAGCATTCTGTTTTATATAAAAAGATGTTTCTGTTTTATTACGTTAATAATACGAATAAAACAAAACTTCATTATTTTTAAATAATTCATATTATTAACTGACAATAATTGAATCAAACTGAGCGACTTCTCACATAAGCATTAATAATCAATACCGTGTGCTACTATTCAATCACACGTATTACTGTACTTTTACTACCAAGTAGTTCAACAGTATCAATGGTAAAACTTCCGCCGTTATTTTTAATAAAATATTTTTGTCGTTTTCTCAATCCGACAATAATTCTGTTGTGGGGTCCACCAATAATTGTGCCGTTGTACGAATATTCCCTGTTAAAATGAATATTCCCCGACCAATCGTATATTATATAACAACTTGCGTACTTTATAAATTTTATAAATATTACCCACAACTATAACATTATATCAAATTAACTCCATAATATTCAAAAATGATATTTATAAAAAGTTTATCTTTATTTATAAAAGTTGGGGTCTTACACCAATTAGCAGCCCACATGTTAAAAACAAAAGTGGGTCCCACCCATAAATTTAATAAAAAAATTATTTTATTTTTCGAAACTTCAATAATTCATAGAAAATAGCCCGTTTATCAGAAAAATATGATTTTTATATCCATTCCACACGAAATCGAATTCTCTACAATTTTGTAGCTTTAAGTTTTTTCAAATTCCAGACAGAAAATATACGAAATTCACAAACGGACGATTTTCAACACCTTTTAAAATTTATAACAAATCATACGTTAATTTTTAACGGTTCAAAATTTGTGGACATATACTAAACTTATATATGTATAACATAACCAAAAATTACAACGATCCAACGGTCGGATTAAAATTATAACTCACACAATAGAGCTTTAAGAACACCGATTTGATATTTTAAAACCTCCAATCCGACAAAATACTGATAAAACACCTCAACATTAATTCCTTCATTTATAACCACATAAATAAATCTATTACTTATATTCACATCAAATAAATATTTTCTTATCATATAAGTCAATAATTAATTATTCGCAAATAATATTACAGAATCACAATAATGATAACCAGGCAGGTCTCAGGAAAGAAGGGGCTTTCCGATAAGGATTTCTCTTTACTGGCGCACAATTAGGTGACCAAACTTCTCCTTGACAGAACTTTCTTGATATTGCCAATAATGCTATCCAATAATATTATTCAAATAATATGAATTATTGATCTGATAATGGGAAATACTGTGCAGTGACAATTATTGAACAACAATGATATAAAATATCAACGTAGTAATTATTGAATCAATAAAATAAAATATTGAACAATAATTACTGTAACAATTATTGAGTAGTGCCTTCTTACGTAAGAATCAATAATTCAAAAATACTGTGCAATACTGTGTGCTACTGTGCAACAACGCGTATTACTTTACTTTACCCACCGGGTATTTCAACAGTGTTAACGGTAACGATTACGCCGTTATTTATAAAAATTCAAATTTATCTTTTTCTTCATCAGACCATTTTTCGTTATGGGCCCACAAATGGCTGCGCCGTCGTACGAATATTCTCCGACAGAAAGAATATTCCACGACCAACAAATATTCCTTGACAACAATGAATATTTTATAACCACTTGCTTATTTTAAAAAATTTACACATTTCACCCATAACTAAAGCATTATATCAAATTAACACCTTATTATTCACAATAATAAATAGAAAAAATTTAATTTTATTCATTAAAAAATTGGGGTCTTACAACCTCCCCTCCTTATGAAATTTCATCCCCGAAATTTACGTACCTGGTATTTTGAAGAGCTGAGAATACCTTGCTTTCATTTCAGATTCTATCTCCCCGGTCATCATGATTTCTCTATTGCTCATCTCCCGTGATAACTTCATTTGGGTTCTTCACTTGTTGGGAAGTCATGACAACCGCCCTCTCTTGAACTATCCGGCTTTAACTTGTCTAGGGCAGCATTTGGTGTCATCACTACCGTTAGAATATACTTTTCTATAGGGCATATTCTACCCTCAACTGCTTCGTCGTACTCCTGATTCATGATCTGAATCATCAATCTTCGATCCATATCGAATTGAGGTTGGCCGCTCTGTACAGGGTAATTCAAAACTCAATGTTGGGTTCTTCCAATTGCTGTCCAAAAAGAGAAATACATATCATCTATTTTAGCCTTCTTAGATCGAACATCTCTTTCCACAATATCAACGCGTCGTGTAGCTTTTACCCATGCATCACTTATTCTCACTCGTTCAGTTTGTTTGTTTTTTCAGCACAGATTCCAGCTTTATCATCTTATATTCTGCCAAAGAATGCTTCTGTTCAAGTATCACATATCGGGTAACACAAGCTTAAATTGTTGCATCCTTTTGCTCCACGACCGCTTGCCGTTCTTCAACCTGCTCTTCTAACTCATGAATACGATTTTGTAATTCTACATTTTGATCATAAAATTCTTATAATAAATTCTCCTCAGGTTCTTCTTCTTCCTCACTCTCAGCTGCTACCTCTGCGACTGGCTCGGGTGCAACTATTAATTCTTCCCTCACCACAAGAATATTTCTAATTCCTTCTTCGCCTGACATCACATTATCATGGTTGGTGATTATAGGTATCCCCACAGTCTCATTCACTCCATTGTTAACATTCTCAGCTGTCATTCTCAAATACTGCCATAAAACAAGTTTTAATTAAACAAATTAACGTATCAAATAATATCCGTATATTATGACCGATCAATAAATAAGCTTAGGTAGGACACACTAGCGAAGGATTTATTCATCTCTCCCCTCCTAGTTCAATTCTTCGATCTCCGCTAGAGACCATATCCCTAGGCTCTGATACCAACTATGACGACCCCAAAATAGGTCCATTCCACCCAACCTATTCTGAGTCGCCAAATACATGGTACAGAAAATAACTACAACTTTATTACAATAATTGTCGTGCAAAATACAACAACACATATGCTGTGAGTTTTGATATAAATATATACCAAGTGTTACTCTCAACCTTGGATAACACGTCACAATGGCACTTTACATAAAGGTATAGTCAAAAACTGTTTTAGAAATTAGAATCTTTGGGAAGTGCTCAAGGAAACCCTCGTACATGGGAGCCCATGCGTCTAGGTTATGATAGATATCATATGTCCACATAATTATTCTTGGTTGACCTAATAGACCCCAAAGAAAAACGAGAAGATTACTATCATATTCTTTCCAATGGTGAGTTTTCTTTTGACATATCATTATCTCGACTGTCTCTAATTGAGAGTTATACTTCAACCAAACACCAAGATTATATAGTTAGTGCTCGTAGATATACTCAGCAAGTGGATGTGCACAACCTTGTCTTATGATGACACGAGGTTGTATGACATTAGACATCTTGTATGATAGTGGCAAAACACCCTTCCAACGTTGGGTTTGCCTCACCCTATTTGATTCACCAAATATAACTACTAAATAATGTATAAAATATAACACATTTTTCTATACTGTTTAGGGAGAACTCCACAGCTAGAGACCACCGTTCTATTCCCTTGTTACCCCCGCTCGACTCAGCTACACTCTTATTACCTGAAAGAAATTGTGAAGCAAAAGGGTGAGCTCAACTAGCCCAGTAAAGAATATCATGACTAAAGATAAATAAATTATCCATAGCCTTCAACATTAATAAATCAGAGATTAAAAATATATGGTAGATGATAAAAATTTTCAACCATAGTTACAGCGGAACGAGCAATCCATTAGAAGAGTCAAATAGACCATAAAGTCTATTATCTTCTCCATGTTAAAAATCTACCAATAATGTTTTATCCCTGTAACATCAATCAACAGTTCTGGTCCACAATCATATGAATAACTCATAATCATAATTGTGATTCTAAATTCCTCTTCGCATCTAGGACGAAGATAATTTCATCATATGTCTTTACCTGAAACATCAAAGATCATGGTTATACCAAATCATAGTTCCTGTTCATAATCATACTAATAAATTCATCTTTGCACTACAGGCAAAAGATATTCATCAACAGTTCATCTTTACACTACATACCAAAGATATTCAGCAACAGTTCATCTTTGCACTACAGACCAAAGATATTCAATAACAGTTCATCTTTGCACTACGGGCCAAAGATATTCAATAACAGATCATCTTTGCACTACGGGCCAAAGATATTAATATCTCAAAGAAATATATAATCATTTCAGAATTTATATAAATAATAATTATAACCATGTTGATCAATTCACCTTTGCACTTAAGCTAAAGATATTCAATTATAACTTCAATGGTCATGATCATACCAGTCAACAATTCATCTTTGCACTACTGGACAAAGAGAACCCATAGTCACGATCATATCAATAATATACCCAATTTTATACTCAAATCAAAGAGAAATATCATCTTCAGGATTATAAAAAAAAGTTATATATCATAATAAAAATAATATAATCAACAACTGCGTTTAATTTCAAAAGCAATATTCATAAATCAACGATAATTTGGTCAGAAAAAGAAACCTATTTTGTCATGAATAGTACCCGTGAATAGTAACTCGTGAATAGTAACTCATAAATAGTAACTCGTGAATAGTAACTCATAAATAGTAATCCCGACCTGAAAAAGGTAGAAATTTCACAATAAAATCCATACCAATATTTCGGTATAATGATATTAAAAGAATAACATTTCTTAAACTTATAAACAATTTATTTTAATTGTTTACACTTAACTAAATAATACATTTAATCATCCTAAAATGTCAAACTCATAAGATTTCATCACCAATAACCAAAACTCTCATCAAAAATCTGCATATACCTCATATAGGATTCTCAAGCCATAAAATTCTATTTTTCAATTTTTTTACTTCACATAACATATTTAATTTATTTACTCATAACTAGTCTATTTTCATAAAAAATATCAAATCAGTACAAACAAATTTTCTTTTCTAGGATTTAGCAGAATATAGTTCCATATTGAACATATATTTTTCTCAGAATTTTTAAAATTCATTTACTATTTTTCATATGGCCAAAACAGCCGAATATTTAGACATTTATCATAAACTGTACTTTTATCTAAAAATTCCAAAATTTACAGAGTATACTTCTGTTATATACATGTACTGTCAATAAAAATTTCACTAATTTTGGAGTTAACCACAAGGAGTTATAAGGGTTTACTTTTAAAATAGTCTTTTTTCATAAAATTCATAACTCTTAATCTATACATCCAAAAATTGGCATTTTTAGACATAATCTAGAAAACTCATCAAATTATTATTTCAAATTTTTCCAAAATTTTTGAAGGTCAGAAAAATTACGAAACTGAAAAACATAATAACCCTTAAAATCCCTTACCTCAAAAGAGCAATATTTCTGACTGGAATATCGGATGAAAAGCCGAAGGAACCTTGCACTGAATAACAACTCTCAAAGTATCTAAATACTCACAAAAATATGCTCTATAATATAGAGAGAGAAAACTTATGTTTCTAGTGTAATTTTCAATTCTAACATAAGCACTTATTTATATGAAAATACTAGAACGCCAAAGGAGACTAAAATAATAAAATATTATTATTTATTGTTTTCTTACGCACCAACCATTTGGAAACCCAGCAGCCAGCCATCTTGGACACCAATTAGCAGCCCACATGTTAAAAATAAAAATGGGTCCCACCCATAAATTTAATAAAAAAAATTATTTTATTTTCTGAAACTTCAATAATTCATAGAAAATAGTCCGTTTATCAGAAAAATACGAATTTTATGTACATTCCACACGAAATCGAATTCTCTACAATTTTGTAGCTTTAAGTTTTTTCAAATTCCAGACAGAAAATATCCGAAATCCACAAACGGACGATTTTCAACACCTTTTAAAATTCATAACAAATCATACGTTAATTTTTAACGGTTCAAAATTTGTGGACATATACTAAACTTATATATGTATAACATATCCAAAAATCACAACGATCCTACGGTCGAAGTAAAAGTATAACTCACGTAATAGAGTTTTAAGAACACCGATTTGATATTTTAAAACCTCCGATCCGACAAAATACTGTTAAAACACCTCAACATTATTTCCTTCATTTATAACCACATAAATAAATCTATTATTTATATCCACATCAAATAAATATTTCCTTATCATATAAATTAATAATTAATTATTAGCAAATAATATTACAGAATCACAATAATGACAATCAGGCAGTTCCCAAGAAAGAGGGGGCTTTCCGATAAGGATTTTTCCTTACTGGTGCGCAATTAGGTGACCAAACCTCTCCTTGACAGAACTTTCTAGATATTGCCAATAATGTTATCTAATAATATTATTCAAATAATATGTATTATTGATCTGATAATGGGAAATACTGTTCAGTGATAATTATTGAACAACAATAATATAAAATATAAACGTAGCAATTATTGAATCAATAAAATAAAATATTGAACAGTAATTACTGTAATAATTATTGAGTAGTGCCTTCTTACGTAAGAATCAATAATTCAAAAATACTGTGTAATACCGTGTGCTACTGTGCAACAATGCGTATTACTTTACTTTACCCACCAGATATTTTAACAGTGTTAACGGTAACGATTACGCCGTTATTTATAAAAAATCAAATTTGTCGTTTTCTTCATCCGACTATTTTTCGTTATGGGGCCCACAAATGGCTGCGCCGTCGTACGAATATTCTCTGACAGAAAGAATATTCCACGACCAACAAATATTCCTCGACAACAATGAATATTTTATAACCACTTGCTTATTTTAAAAAATTTGCACATTTCACCCATAACTAAAGCATTATATCAAATTAACACCTTATTATTCACAATAATAAATAGAGGAAATTCGATTTTATTCATTAAAAAGTTGGGGTCTTACATTAAACTTCAAGTTCAACTCTTCTTTCTTTAATCTATACATTTAACCATATCCTAATATTAATCAATAAATCTCTAATCATTTTTTATCTAAAGATATATCGATTTTCTTCTCTCGTCAACAATGTACATATATACAAGTCTAAACCTAGCACACATCGAGTCTTTAATAGTGTTCAATATAGTACACTGAGTGATTTCCCACAAACAACCAATAAATTAGTTTTCGTCTCGTCTACACTGTTTTCACAGTGAGTTAGATCGGTTACTAATTCGTATATACATCCGCTCTCTGAAGGAATCGTATAGCCCAGCTCCTATACATCCACCGTTAAAGGGTACGGTTGCACTGCCTTAAACTTGATACCTACTCGTATATATACTCAAGGAATTGATGATTATCAAAGATATTTAATGTCACCAACTTACTATGATAAAATAATTTCACATAAATTATTTAATATCGATAGATAAATTTCTATCCATCTTCTTTACTTCAAATAACTCGCCTCTTCAATAAATAGCAAATATATAATAATAATATATTTACTAAACACAGAAACACTTATTGCATAGTTTATATTACCCCATGCAACACAATACCACATACCACACAACGCATATATATATATATATATATATATATATATATATATATATATATATATATATATTCTTATTCGAACCCTTCTTATGGCTTAAGAATTTTATTTACTAAATTCTTATTTTAATATTTTCTAAAAATTCGGGTTCTTACAAGGTTTGTTTATGATTGAAATTAATTTTTCAAAAAGCCAAAAATCTACTTGGGTATTGGATATCAGCTGTGGTTCTCACATATATAATATTATGCAGGGACTAGTCAAAAGTAGAAAGTTGAACAATGATGAGGTCATCCTACAAGTGGGAAATGAAGCAAATGTTGTTGCATTAGTTGTAGGGACTTATTATTTAGCACTACCTACGGACAAGTTCATTAATTTAAATAATTATTATTTTGTTCCGAATATCATTAGAAACATTATTTCAATTTTTGTATTAGATATGGATGGTTTTGACATTATAATAAAGAACAACAGTTGTTCTATTTATAATATTAATGTTTTATATGGTGTTGGTAATTTGCGAAATGGAATTTATATACTTAACTTGCATGAAAATATACTTCAAATTGAACAAACTAAGAAAAAGAAAAAAGATGATGTTAATTATACCTATATGCGGCACTGTAAACTTGGTCATATTAATGAAACAAGATTATCGAAGTTGCATAAAGGTGGGCTTCTAGAGCTATCGGATTATGAATCATATACAACTTATGAATCTTGTCTCATGGGAAAATGACTAAATCTCCTTTTAGTGGAAAAGGAGAAAGAGTTATAGAGTTGTTAGCGTTGGTACACACAGATTTATGTGGACCTATGGCAACGATTACACGAGGAGGTTATTTTTATTTTATTACATTCACTTATGATCACTCAAGATTTGGATATGTGTATTTAATGAAATACAAATCTGAATCATTTGAAAGGTTCAAAGAGTTCAGAAGTAAAGTAGAAAAACAAACTGGCAAAAGTATTAAGATTCTTCGATCGGATCGAGGTGGTGAATACTTAAGCGGTGAGTTTCTCAATTGTCTCAAAGAAAATGGTATAATCTCACAACGGACTCCACCAGGAACACCACAGCTCAATGGTGTATCTGAAAAGAGAAATTGAATATTGTTAGACATGGTTCGATCCATGATGAGCTTTACTGATCTTCTATTTTCCTTCTAGGGATATGCCCTAGAATCGACTACATACCTACTTAACAAGGTATCTACCAAATCCGTCCCCAAGACCCCATATGAGTTATGGACAGGGAGGAAACCAAATCTTAAGCATGTTAAGACTTGGGGTTGTCTAGTTTATGTCAAAAAGATTGAAAACGATAAGCTACATACTAGATCCAACAAGTGTAGATTTGTGGGATACCCTAAAGAAACATCAGGGTATTATTTCTATAATCCAACTGATCAAAAGGTGTTTCATGCGAAACATGATGCCTTCTTGGAAAAGGAGTTTATCGTTGAAGGGGTCAGTGGGAGTAAGATATATCTTGAAGAAGTTCAAGAACCACAAAATACTACGGATCAAAGTCAAGTACCTAACCAAGTAGAATAACCTATTGTAACACACCCTATTCATAAATCTGGAAGATTACCGAAGATACCTAATAGGTATGGATTCGTCATGGAGGATGACGATGAGGTATGCATCATAAATGATGATGATCCATTGAATTACGAACAGGATATGAGTAGTAAAGACTTAGAGAAGTGGCAAGAAGCCATGAAATCCAAGATGGAAACCATGTATGAAAATCAAGTACGGACTTTAGTTTCACCACCTGAAGGCATTAAGCCTATTGGGTGTAAACGGGTTTTCGAAAGAAAGACTGGAGCAGACGGTAAGGTAGAGACCTCTAAGGCCTGACTGGTCGCAAAAGGTTTCAAACAAAGACAAGAAGTTGACTATGACGAAACCTTCTCACCAGTAGCTATGCTCAAGTCTATTCAGATTTTGCTTGCAATTTAAGCTTATCACGACTACGAAATCTGGCAGATGGACGTTAAAATGGCCTTCCTCAATGGGAAACTTGAGGAGGATGTGTATATGACACAACTAGAGAGATTTGTTTCAACAGTTGGAACAAATCAAGTCTATAAGTTACAACGATCCATTTATGGATTGAAGCAAGCTTCTCATAGGTGGAACATCCGTTTTGATGAGACAATCAAAGAGTTCGATTTTATCAAAAAATGAGGATAAACCATGTGTAAACAAGAAAGTTAGTGGGAGCGTTGTTTCATTCATTGTATTATATATTGATAATATATAACTGATAGGGAATGATATTCCTATGCTTCAATCAATTAAAATCTAGTTATCTAAACACTTCTCTATGAAGGACTTGGGAGAAGCATCCTACATTTTGGGGATAAAGATCTATAGAGATAGATCTAAAAGGATGCTTGGCTTGTTATAAGGTACGTACATTGACTTGATGTTAAAGAGGTTTAGCATGGAAGATTCCAAGAGAGGTCTCATGCCGATGAGCCATGGAATACATCTCTCTAAAAAATAGGCCCCAAAGATACCTGAGGAGAGAGACCGTATGAATAAGATTTCTTATGCTTCCGTAATAGGATCTATTATATACGGGATGATATGTACTAGACCGAATGTTGCTCATGCACTTAGTGTAACAAGCAGATATAAGTCGAATCCAGGAGAAGAACACTAGAAGGCAGTGAAAAATATCCTAAAGTATTTAAGAAGAACTAAGGATGTGTTTTTTGTCTACGGTGGGTCTGAATTGAAACTAGAGGGATTCACATATTCAAGTTTGCAAACAGACCAAGATGACAGTAAATCCGTTTCGGGGTATGTGTTTACCTTGAATGGTGGCGTAGTGAGTTAGAAGAGTTTTAAACAACAAATAGTTGTTGATTCAATGAAAGAGGCAGAGTACATAGCTGCAAATGAAGCTGTAAAGAAGGCTGTTTGGATGAAGAAGTTCATAACCAAACTTGGTATGGTTCCTAACATTAGAGGACCAGTACCTTTATTCTGTGACAACACCAGAGCTGTTATGTAGGCTAAGGAACCCAGGTCTCATCAAAAATCCAAACACCTGTTGCGGCGGTTTCATTTGATCAGAGAGATTATTAAAAGAGGAGATGTCACCCTGGAGCGTATGGATTCTCAAGACAACATTGCAGATCCATTTACTAAAGCGTTAACACAACAGCAGTTCGATCGTCACTTAGAGAAGATGGGTATGAGATACCATGGCAATTGGCTTTAGTGCAAGTGGGAGATTAAAAGTAATATACATACAAGCCAATCATGTATGATGATAAAGCATATACTTTGTAATCAATCTTATTTATTTATTAATAAAAGTATTAATTTACTAAAGGTATTTAATTTATCTACATGGTGTTGTTTTAATTATATATGATAAACCCGTAATTTTAAGCAATGCTTTTAGAATCATGATAAGATCATGCTAATGAGATCTAAATTCTTAGATAGCTTAAAAACTAAAATGTTCCTAATCAATGGATTACTAAAAAGGGGATTAGTGAATCCGGATAGATTGGTACATATATTGCTTGCTCATTGGATGAGGATGATTGATCTCCTGATCATTTGCATGGAGACACTAAAATAAGTAGTAGGTGCTTATTGGAGAATAAATTCACTGAACGTGACTCACTAAGGAATACCTAATAGAGTTTACTTGCCTGTCAATAGGAATCCCTGTAGTAATAGTAGTACAAGTGATCCTTAGACTTGAGATCATCATAGTATTTTGTGTATAATGAATTACACTTTGACTTATTCCTTAAGACCCTTAGGGTATATCAAAGGGTATTCTTATATGTAATTAGTTATATATGGAGATAATGAATGATCAATAAAGAATCTACCACTTCTATTAAAGGAAGAGAAATGTCCTATGTGATTCGATAAATGACAACCCAAGAATCCTTGGCCAAGGTGGAATGAAAGTAGAAAGTAGTTTCTAATTTGTATTTATTTGGAGTTGTGCATTTAGAAATCGAAATACACATAATTAAATAAAATAAGACTTGACATTTATTTCATGTTTTATATTTAATTGGGACATTGTATGGTGGAAAGATTGAATTTTACGGTAACTATTTACTCAAAGGTTCTTTTATGATTAATGTTGAAATCTATATTATCTGGAAAGTCGTTGATTGCTAAGGAGGCTTATCCTTATTGTAGAATAAATATTATTTATTTAAATAAATTAATAGCTTAGTTTATTTATTTAAATGAGATTAGAATTGTTCTAATTAATTTATTTACAACCGGTTTAATATGGGGAACCTAAAAGGTCACACCATAAAAGGAAGAATAATTATTTAAGAAGTTAATGGCATATTCATAATAATATGTTAAGTGTATTTAATTTAATCTATGGTGATAGAGTAAATTAAATTACTTAATATTCGTTATTTAATATTTTAGAAATATTAAATATAAATTAATAAGAGGAGTCTTATTAATATTATTAAAATTATTATTATTATTTTAATTTTTAAAGGAGTTTGGAAATTAATTTAATATATGTACTCTCAGTTTTTCCTGATAAAATTAGGAGGCTAATTAATTAAAAGAGTTTAATTAATTATCCCTAATAAGATTATGGAGTTTAAGTAATTGAATGTAATTAATTAAATAATACTCTAATTTCTAATTAGATTAGAAGGGTTAACTGATATTTTTATAATAGGAGTCTTATACAGATATCTATGTAAGTGATTCCAATTGTTGGAGAGTACGCCCTTTTTCTATAGAGATAGGAAAAACTAGAGTTTGAGCTAAAACACCCTTCTTCTTGATTTTTGTTCTTTCTTAGTGGATCACCTCTAGAGGTCAAAAGCTTGGGTGGCTAACGTTGATCAAAGGAAGGAATCAAACCCGCGTATTCAAGAAGAGCACGAAGGATTAGGTGTTGAACTTGTACCTGATGAAGCTCAAATCTTCAAAGGTATGATTCTTATTCTCCTACTCTTTTTAGATTAATGATCAAGGACAAGAATGATCTTGGTTTATGGTTTGTGAGAAAAAATTTTAAAATCCGTTTTTATTACGCTTCCGCTTCTTTTATGTGATTTGATTGGATACTCTTATTTCTATCAAACCTAGCAATATGTCGATGACATGTTAATAGCAGCAAAAAGGAAGTCAGATATTCTTCAGCTGGAGAATTTGTTGAGCAGTGAATTTGGCATGAAGGATCTTGGGTCAGCCAAGAAGATCCTAGATATGGGAATTCGCAGTGATCGTCAGGCAGGAAAGTTGTGGCTAACTTAGAAAGAATATGTGCAGAAAGTTTTGGAGAGGTTTAACATGAACAATGCTAAACCAGTTAGCACTCCATTGGAAACACATTTCAGTTTATGTTCACAGTTGAGCCCATAGACGGAAGATGAGGTGGAGTACATGTCTAAAGTACCATATGCAAATGTAGTGGGTTGTCTCATAACGCTATGGTATGTACAAGGCCAGATATCTCGTATGTAGTCAGTGTGGTTAGCAGGTATATGACAAATCCAAGGAAAGAGCATTGGAATGCTGTCAAATGAATTTTTCGTTATATAGCAGGTACAACCAATTACGGTCTAATGTTTGATCGTGATACCGCAAGAAGTGAGGTTACAGGGTTTGTTGATTCGGACTATGCTGGATACTTAAATGCAAGGAAATCTATGATAAGGTTTGTATACTCCTTTTATGGAGGATGTATATGTTGAAGGTCAGTGTTGCAGTCTACGGTAGCTGTTATGTTTGACATATATATAAAAAAAAATTAATTAGTTAGTATTGTGTTATTTTGTATATGTCCAACAGTCGTTGTAGTTCATTTTGATCTTAGTCAATGATGATATTGGGATTGAGTAGGTAAATACAGTACCCAATATTAGAACTATGATGTAATTTTGAGTTATGAATTGAATCTTTAGCATGTTTGAAACTGGTATAAAAAGGATAGCACGTTAATAACACCTATGTCAACTGAGTAGTTCAAATTGATATATAAATAGTTTTTAAAGGATAATGCTAGTGTAAATAAAAGAAAGACACGAATAGGCGATGAAGACAAAGAATTAGGAAAGAACCTAAGTTTAGGGGAATATTTGGGGTATATAAGCTATATAAAAAAATAAAAATAAAAAGTATAAATAAACACCGTGGAGTGCTTATCTAGTTTTGTGGTCTTTGTTACTTGAGTAAGTAAGCCCGAGAGGATTGTCTTTACACCTACCCCCCTAAGGTCTTAATGGTCTGGGAGTCGTTGGTCGAAAACTCGTTAAGGTAGCATTGAAAAGCCTAAGGGAATAAGACGTTGCATAGCTAGTATATAAAAAAAATGAATAAAATGGGAAATAAGTGCAAAAAGCCCTCGTAGATGAAAAATAAAGTATAAGTATTCCATGTTGACCCTCGATATTGGTAATTATTTGATTTTAGTTGGATCTCGTTTGTTTTGGATTTCTTGAGTTTACATTGTATGATGCCTTCGAAGAGATTGGTTATGTATTAAATTTGAATTTTGTATTAGTTAGCATGGATGTTGATCACACACACACTATACCGTGATAATGGGTTAAGATTCGAGGATTGATAAGGATTTATTGATTGGTTCTGATATGAAGTGTTGTCATGTTTGCTTGATTTCTCTGAGGCCGGAGGAATAAGGTGGACTCTATGATACTGTTGGATTCGTAGACATATAGATTAGATACATTATATATCATTGCATTGCATTACATAGCATGTTAGTTTGTTTTGTGCTCGAGGACTAGCACGTTTTAAGTTTGGGGGATTTTGATAAGTGGGTTTTATACCCGCAAATCGATTCCTAATTCAAGCTTAATCGATGTTAATTCCTTATTTTTATGTTTGTTTTTTTTTGTTTTGCGTTATTTTATTGTGTAGGTATGGTGGTGTTGTAATTGATCAGAAAGGATGGATTTAAGGTGCATTGTGGCAAGAATTAAGCAAGTTCTAAGGTTAGAACAAGGTCAGATGACAGTGCCTACCCCCGCCGGGGCGGACCTATTTATGCCTTACACCCCCGCCCCGGTGGGGGTGTAAGGCATAACTAAGAACTACTTATGCTCCTAAGCTACTATGCAACTACATGACAATATGAATGCAAACATGTAAAAATCCTAAAACTAAACATGCAATAAAATATGTAAACCTAACTAATGACATTAAACATGCAAACATGAAATTAAACATGAAACTAAATCCCCCAAACTTGAAAACTACAATGCCCTCATTGTGTAGATATAGCAATAAATATGTGAGGACTTCCCTGTAATCGCCTAAGTCTGGGGTGGTGGTGGTGGTTATTCTTCTTCTTCAGAGTCACTTGGTGGAAACCTTGGCATTGGGGCTGGCTGCTGGTATGGGAATTGTGCATTGGGATTGAAGCTTTGTAGAGTCGTATTCAAAGAAGCGAAGGATAGATTCATGGCTTCAAACATGTGGTCCTGCCTTGCTACGAGTCGCCACATCTCTATTCGTGCTTCCTTATTGTGCGCATCCACTTGGCGTTAAAAGTTCAGGAATTGAGGACTAGATATGATATCGGGCTGTGGTGCCGCCTCTGTTCCTTGCTCTCCCAAATCGCATCCTCCTGAAACTCGGCATCATCCGAGGTGTCTTCTGCGTCAACTTCATCCTCCGAAGCTGAGGGAAATATAAAGCCTACTCCTCTAGGATGTGACTCACCCCCGACCCACACTGTATACCGCATAATCATTTTGGAATCTAGTAGCTGAAGCGGAATCTGAGTGGGTTCATCATCGGACCAGTTAAGACCCGCTTGGCGACACAACCCACAAATGAGTGATGGGTGTGGCAAGCCGCCCGAGAAATTTCCTCATAAGCACCATCGAATTGAAAAATTGATTATAGCCCCGACGTCGATGATGAAATCTTGCACAATTGCATATTGCCTTTTCTTTGGTCACATCAGATATGTGTGTGGATGGAAATAACTTAGCACATAAGAAGGCGTATCATATCTTCCTATACCTGCTGAGATCCTTACTGTGAAAAATGGTGCCTCTTTTTCGACCTTTGATCCATGTGGTTCCCAGCTTAGTCATGTCCTTCAGAATAGCCTTAAAGTCCGGATCACTGTCACGTAAGTAAACGTACTGGCAATGTCTCAATACTCTTAACTGGTAGTATGTGCTGATAGCGTCGACACTGAACGTAACTAATCTACCCCGCACAAAAGTGTTGAAAAGGGCCTTGTCCTCGGCGTTAGCATAAAATTCTTTGACCACACTTACAACGACAGCCTCAGGTTCTTTCGTGAACTTGTTCCACCCTTTCTGATATATGTGATAACCCGGTATTTCGAATATTTAAAATTTTATGAATACATTTTTTTTAATATTAATATTGATTATCAATTTAGTGACATGTATCGGTGATACGAGTCTCGTGAATTAGTCAATTTGTGTGTTGACTAATAAATTTAGAGTAGAGTTGTGCTTAACAGCTTTAAAAACCCTAATTGTAATTTAAAAATTTTAATTTTTAAGTTTTCTAATTTAAAACCCTAATTAGGAAACCCTAATCCTAATTAGCAAGCCTGAAGTAATTAGTATGTGTTAATGTAATTAGGAAACCCTATTTATACTTGAGAAATATTAATTTCTATTTAAAACTCTAATTATATTTTTGAAATTCTTAATTTTCTATTTTTTTAAACCCTAATTAGAAAATTCTAGAATTTGAGTATTTAAAACCTTAGGATTAGAACCTTAGGGTTAAACCCTAAGGGTCTGGACATTTGAGCCAATTGTTTATGTTGCCATTAAATTTAGAAGGAAAATGACAAAAATACCATTTACTTTAAAAATAATCTAGTAAAAAGAGATGTGGTTAAAATTGTTGCCACACCTCTTGCATTTTTACCAAACACTTATTACTAGCCTTGTGAAGCCACATCACACCATTTTAACCACAAGAATCAAAAGTGGTGGATTAAAGAAAGAGAAAACCAAAAACATAAGTCATTTATGTTTTTACACTTAGCTAAACTTCTCTCTCTCCATAGCCACGAAATTTTCTAAGTGTTTCAGTCACTAACCAAGCATTTCAAACACCTAGATCAGATTGGTGAGGCAAGATCAAGGATTGGATAATATAAGGTATAAACCTAATTTTATTTTCGATCCAAGTTGGTAAGACAATTTCGTGTTTATGTGTTTAGATCTTTGCTAGATGATGTTTAATGATGATCTATATTGATATAACATAAATCCATAGCATCAAAGTGGGTAAAAGTTAAGTTTTTCACAAACTGTTCTTGAGTTTGAAACATGGTCTGACAAGAAATGTCAGTAGCCATAGATCTTGATATGTTTATGATTTTTGATGTTTTAAAGTTGTTATAGGTAGCCTGGTATGTGGTCTTTATTTTGCAAAAGAAATCACAACCATTACATGTCCAGATTGCACGATATTCATGGTCAAAGTGAGTTGACCGACATTGACCATGAACTTTCTAGGTAACCCAGAAAGTGAAAATCAACGTCTGACAACTTTTTGTCAAGCCTGGTTCTGATAGGTGTTATGTTGTTTGATGTTATGTTTGTAACCATGTGGTAGCCTGTAAGATGGACTCTAGATCCATGCTTGTAGAACATTAAAGCAGTCAATAGATCGATCGTGGCAGGTGGTCAAAGTAGGCCATTCGGCCATGACTTGAATTTCTGGAAATTCCAGAAAAGGTGTTGCACGAATTTTCTGATCATGTTTGACCGTAAGATTCATGTTGATCCTGTTAATGATAAACTTATTTGTTTCTTTAGTGATGTACTATGACATAAGGACTTCATATAGGAACCATTATATTACATGAATCATGACTGGAACTTATAGAAAATTAATCTTGAAAGTGTCCACTCGGATTTCTGGGCTTCTGGAAAATCCAGAATCGTTCTGACATGAACTTTGAAGACTCAGATCTTCCTAGTGTGATGTTGTATGACCGATCTAGTTGTTGGGAAATGTAATGTTACAATAGTACTATGATGTGACGCCCCCAAAAATAGGTATACATCACTCATCTTGGGTCGCCAGATACATGGTGCATAATACAAATACAAACTAATTATACAACAATCGTGTAAAATACGACAAAATATATGCTATGAGTTTTAATACAAATATTGTTATCTAGACAATATCCACACTCAATGGAGTACTCATTACATTTATTATTACACTATTTCACAGAATAGTGAGGACTACTAATGCACCATCTAGGACCATCACTCCGTTTCCTGACTAGTCCCCGCTACGTTCTCATTTCCTGAAGAGAATAATGAAAGCAAAAGGATGAGCTCAACTAGCCCAATAAGAAATATTATGACTAAGATAATGCAGAATAAATTATCATTAGTCTTCAACAATGTTAAACTGATAAAATACAATAGACATCAAGTTTAACTGCAGCGGAACAAGCAATCCATTAAAAGAGTCAAGTAGAGAATAAAATCTACTATCTTTTATGATTTAAAAAGTTTTTCATCACTTTTATCGCTGAGACTCAGCTCAATAAATACTCCACATCATTAAATCATCCCTGCACTACAGGCTAAGGATATTCTTTAGTATCATGACCACTAATTATCCATGCACTACGGGCCAAAGATAATCGTGTTTTCATCAACGGTCCTGATCATGCCATAAAACAATTCATCTTTGCACCCTTGGCCGAAGAGAATCCATAGCCATAATCATACCAAAAACTGTCTATGAATGCATTACGGGCTAATGAGGATTTTTTTCACATCATTTGTAACATTACGGTCATGATTATACCGAATAATCCCTGGTCATAATCATACCAAGTCCATCTATGCACTACAGGCCACATATGACTTTCAACATAATATAAACATGAGGATGATGACAATGACATAATAATTCAATAAAACAAGTTCAAGAATTAATTTATCCAAGAACCAATAATGTCCAAATTGTCAACATGATACTTCTTTGTAGAGTAAAATTCAAGAATGCTCAGAAGAATATTTCTATGAAAAGATACTGGATGAAGCGCAAATATCAAGGATATTCCACTAATTTCATGGAGTATAGAAGTCAAAACTTTAACCAACTGAGTATAATAAAGAATGGAATAACAAAAGAAATCACCATGTATGCGGTATTTCGCATAGACGGGTTATTCCAACAGAATAATAAGTAACGGAACCAGGTCAGGCGAAATTCGCACCGACAGGATGTTCCAACAGAATAATAAAGAATGGAATAACAACAGAAATCACCATGCATGCGGTACTTCGCATAGACAGGTTATTCCAACAGAATACTAAATAACGGAACCAGGTCCGGCGTAAAACGCACAGACAGGATATTCCAACAGAATAATAAAAAATGGAATAACAGAAGAATTTCACCAAGTATGCGGTACTTTGCATAGACAGGTTATTCCAACATAATAATAAAGAATGGAATAACAAAAGTTCTCTTCATGAAGACGAAAGAAAGAAATAATACCCCTTACAGGTACACCAAATAATATCCTTTACCGTAAAAGAAACTTGATATCGGAGTAGTGAAGTAGCATAATACTCTTCTTCTTTATCTCTATAATTTCTCTCTCTAGAGTTTCAGTGAATTCGTAAGAAAATAATGAAGGAATGAGCTTCTATTTATAGAAGAATGGACTGCATAGTAACTAATTCATGAACGGTCCAGATTGATTGATTTACTTTAATCGGACGGTCCATAATTAAAGCAAAATATGTTAAATAAAATATAATATATTCTATTTATAATCTAATAAAACGAATAACTTTATAAAAGTATTTTATTTTATATAAAAATATTTTACTATGCAAAATACTATGCAGGCACTATGCAACACTATGCATAATAAAATATAATATATTCTAATTATTGTATAATAAAACGAATAACTTTATAAAAGTATTCTGTTTTGTATAAAAAGATTTTACTGTTTTGTTACGTTAATAATACTAATAAAACAAAACTGAGTGACTTATCACGTAAGCCTCAATAATCAATATCGTGTGCTACTATACAACCACACGTATTACTGTACTTTTATTACCGAGTAGTTCAACAGTATTAACGATAAAACTTTCGCCGTTATTTTCATAAAATATTTTTGTCGTTTTCTCAATCCGACAATAATTCCGTTGTGGGGTCCACCAATAATTGTGCCGTCATATGAATATTCCCTGACAAAAATAATATTTTTCGACCAATCGAATATAATACAACAACTTGCATACTTTGTAAAATTTATAAATACTACCCACAACTATAACATTATCTCAAATTCACACCATAATATTTAAAAAATATTTTGAAAAAAATTTAAATCTTTATTCATAAAATCTGGGGTTTCACAATCTCCCCTCCTTATGAAATTTCACCCTCGAAATTTTCGTATGTACCTAGTATACCGAATAAGTGAGGACACTTCGTCAGATTCTAACTCTTGAGGTACAACCTTTGAGTGTTGAATATATTTCAGGATTTTAACAGGTACATCTTCATACGTTAAATTATCTTCTATCTCGTCCGGTTCTAAATTAATAATGTAGTTCGGATCGTCCACATATTTACGTAACATCAACACGTTAAAAACGTTATGAACACGCGACATACTTGGCGATAAAACGAGTCTATAAGCCACAGTTCCTACTCGATCGAGGATTTTAAATGGGCCAATTAAATCAAGGGGTGAGATTTTAGCAACTCTTGCTATTTAAAATAACGCTCTCTTGAACCTTCTTCTTCATGTTCATCAGCTTCGGGTGCGTAGCTTGAGCAGCTTTAACTTTATCGATTAAAGTCTATTCTACTAGTATATTCGTTATCTTCACGTGGGTTCGTATATTCGCACTCGTATACGCATACGATCTTCTACTCAACACGTCAGCTACCACGTTTGCTTTTCCACGATGGTATTGAATGGTACAATCGTAATCTTCAACAACTAGAGTCAACATCTTTGGCGCATGTTACGTTCATTTTAGTTGAAGAAATATTTGAGGGTTTAAGAAATGGGTTTTGTACTGGGGTCAATACAAAATTTGATTTTACGCTCTAAGGGTAGGCTAAGAAGTCTTCAAGAATACGTCAGGAAATTTATTAACAATAGAAATATCATTCAAAACTGTGACTCTCATCCAAGACTTGGATAGTACGTCACATTGATACCTATCAACTTGTCATCTTCATTCACGATGTCGCCTACAGAAAGTCTGGCTTCGGTGCATTTCACACAAGGAAGTCACCAGATAAAGGCTCAGGGCTCTTTACTTATGGCTTGATATGACAATGATTGACTTTAGTGGTTTGGTTACTTTGAATTCGCATAACTGGTTGGTTAGGAGTATGAAAGCTAACAACCTTACAAAAAAACATGATGAGTAGTTAATCAATCGATTCTTAAAATCACATCAAATGCAAGTATTTTCAAAGAGATATGATCGACAGGTAATGTGAAAATGTTGATTTGAATCAAACAAGATTTATAAATAGTGGAGGTAACGAAGGTTTCTCCCAACGAAATTTCAACAGATAAATCAAAGTCTAACTTCTCCGGAGTTAAGTTCAAACATTGAACACAACTAGGTAAAATAAAAGAGTGAATAGAACCGGTATCTAACACGGTATAGACTTCAAAAGAGTTTATGACTAACATACCCGTGATAATTTTATTCAGGTTCCTCGTCACGAAAAAAAAATGCTCTCTCTTAAACTACCGGTTTTGGCTTGTCTGGGGCATCCTTTGGCATCACTATCCCAGCTGGACTTGACTTCACCATACGACAAAATCGAGCTAGGTGACCTTCTCTTTTGCATTTAAAACACGCTTTAGATTGCTGCGTACAGTTTGGACGGATGTGTCCCTCCTGTCCGCATTTGAAACATACGACCGGTGGTCATTCTTCTTCCTTTGAAACGGGTGCTGGTGCCGACGTCTTCACGTCATTGTTGAACCTTTTCTTCTTAAAATGTCCATTCTTATTGTTTTAGCCATGATTACCACCGAAGTAGTTAATATTTCTGGCATGTTGATTCCCTTCATGCTTATTGTCACCTCTTTGATGACTGTTACCACCGGTATTATCATTTTGTCGGCTGCTCTCTTTTGGTTGGGTTGACTCGTTATCGCGCTCCAATAATTGAGCCCTATTAATAATATCTGAATACAAACACAGTTTATGAGAGATAAGATATTGACGTATCTCAGGTTTCAAACCTCTTAGAAATATTCGCGTCATTCTCTTCTCATTATCAACTAAATGGGATGCAAATCAGGACAACTCGGTAAACTTGGCTTCGTACTGCGACACGGTCATGTTGTTTTGCTCCAACTTGATAAATTCCACCTCCTTCATGTGACAAATGCTTTCGAAAAAGTACTTGTCATTGAACAGCTCTTGGAACTTCTCCCAAGACATCTTGAGTGCGTCAGGCTGGGTACGTTTTATAGATTCCCACCAGTAATCTGCCTCTTCACGCAACATAAAGGTGACAAAGGAAACCTTTTGCTCCTCTGAGCATCCCAAGACATCAAATATCTTGGTGATCTGCTTTAACCATGTCTCTGCCTTAAGAGGTTCTGGCTTTCTCAAAAACTCCAGTGGTCCCAGCTCCTTGAACTGCTTAGCGGTGACCAACCGTGGGTTGCCATTATTTTAACCTGCATTATGAACAAGAGCCGCCTTCGGCTGATGTTGCATGAATTCTAAAAAACTCCTAAACGTACCGTCATTCGTCAATTGATCAGTGTTGTTATTTACAAGAGGATTATCGCCATCTTGTTGCACATTGTCTTGGTTATTGATCTGTGGAGACTCAACGGTCTCCTGTGCTCCATTGCTTATCTCAACATTTTCAGATGCCATTTTCAAATACTGCCACAAAACAAGGGTTAATTAACATATCACATATTATCTCTATACTCTGACCGACCAATTAAATACCAAATAAACTTAGGTAGCGAAGGAATTCCCCGTCTCTCCCCTCCTAGTTCTTGTCTCACATCTCAGCTAGGGATCATATCCCTAAGCTTTGATACCAACTGTGACGCCCCTAAAAATAGGTATATATCACCCATCTTGGGTCGCCAGATACATGGTACAGAATACAAATACAAACTAATTATACAACAATCGTGTAAAATACGACAAAACATATGATATGAGTTTTAATACAAATATTGTCATCTAGACAACATCCACACTCAATAGAGTACTCATTACATTTATTATTACACTATTTCACAGAATAGTGAGGACTACTAATGCACCATCTAGGACCATCACTCCGTTTCCCGACTAGTCCCCGCTACGTTCTCATTTCCTGAAGAGAACAATGAAAGCAAAAGGGTGAGCTCAACTAGCCCAATAAGAAATATTATGATTAATATAATGCAGAATAAATTATCATTAGTCTTCAACAATGTTAAACTGATAAAATACAATAGACATCAAGTTTAACTGCAGCGGAACAAGCAATCCATTAAAAGAGTCAAGTAGAGAATAAAATCTACTATCTTTTATGATTTAAAAGGTTTTTCATCACTTTTATCGCTGAGACTCAGCTCAATAAATAATCCACATCATTAAATCATCCCTGTACTACAGGCCAATGATATTCTTTAGTATCATGACCACGAATTATCCATGAACTACGTGTGACAACCCGAAAATTTGGACAATTTTATAAAATCTTAAAAGATTGAATAAAGGTTATAAGATGAACCTAGACAGAAAATAAGTGTATGGATTTGACATTTCTGTAAAGGAATTTTAAGGATTTCAAAATTTTTGGAGAAAAACTTGAATGATTTAATAGACTATAAGTGATAGTCTGATAATGAGGTATATGTTTAGTGTATGAGTTCATAAGATTATGTGTATATGGTTCTAGTATTTTAAATATATACTAGTGACCTAGTCTAAGAGTTGTGGACCATATTATTTTGTATGAATATGTGAGTAAGTAAATTAAGAATTAAGTTATGTAACATAATATATATATTAGGTGTGTTAAGTAAATAACCTAAGAGGTTATAATAGGTGAGAATGTTAGTAGATAAAATATATACTAATTCTAAGAGATTTAATTTATATATCTCAACTAATAAATTTTATAACCTAATTATAGCAAGTCTAATTGGGTTAAGGAAATAAATGTGCATGAGTAAATATTTATGTTATAATTGAGGAAATGAAAATCCTAATTAAATAATTAGGGAATGGTAATATTAGAAGTGTTGGAAGATGTTAGTTGTTGTAGCCAAACATTTTAATTTTGAAGCCCAAAAGAATTAATTGGGAGCCCAAAACTTAGCCCAATGGAGGAGGGACTTTTTGGACATTTAGTAAATCAATTAAAGCATAAAAGAAAAGCCAAAAATTGGACTAACTAAGGCCACATGGCCGGCCCAAACAAGAGAGGAGAGAAGGGGAGATGAATGTGATGATTATTTACTTTAGTGGGTTATCTACTCTTCCATGTGTCAGTTCCTCCTTTAGCCACAATGTTTTATTAAGTGTACAAGCAACACTAAAATGATTAAGAAAGAGAAAGAGAGAGTGAGTGGGGGGAATGAATATTAGATATACAAATATATCTACACATTTGTTTTGTTTTTTTTACTAAATTACCAAAAACCCATTCCATTCCATTCCATTTCTCTCTCATCTCTTATTAGCTAACTCAAAGAAAACCAAATAGAGAGAGAAAGAAGAGAGGCAATTTTCGGCAGCTCCAAGAGGTGAGAGAGAGAGAGGTTTTGATCTTCAAGCTAACCAAGATCATCATCTACTTTGAAGGATTAAGAAAAGCTAGCAAGATATCAAGGTATAAATCACCTTTTTTCTAAGATATTCTTAGTTGTTTAAATGAAAAATTGGATTGATGATTTCAAACTTCAAAACTCTAGATCTACATGATCTAGAGTGTGTTATGTGTGGATCTATCCATCTTGTGTGTTGAAAGTTAGATCTAAAGTATGAAATGGAAACTAGTTTTTTCAAAGGGTGGAAAACTATAATTTTTCTTAGCCTCGATTGTGTTAATCTTGTGTTTGATGATTGTTTGACGAAATAGATCATGTATTATGATAGAATCATGGGTATATGAAGTATTAGTAGGTATTATGATGAGTGATGTTGGTTATTATGTGAGGACATGAAAGTTTTCTTAGAACTCACAAAGAGTTAAAAATTAGATTTTTGTGAAAAAGAAGCATAAAATTCAAACGGCCATATCTCCTATTGTATTTCGAATTTTTGAGTGTGGTTAAGTCCTAGAGTTAGATCTATAAGTTTTCTAACATCTCCAAGTGGAATCACTAAAAAATGAGTTGTAGATTTCCGTATGGACTATTTTTAGCAAAGGACTCCAAAACTGCAAAACGCTATTTAGCTTCTGCCCAAAAATTTAAAATGGCAATTTCGGCCACTTAATTTGCCAGAAAAATTCCGGCCTTTTGGGATATGAAAATATATGGTATTAAGTACCTCCTGTCCAAAAATGAGCTAATTCCGACTTAAAATGACCAAGTTATGACCATTTCAATTTCTATGATTTTTTGACGAAAACGGCTATAACCGGAGTTCTATAACTCCGATGGCCACGAAATTTAAACTAGAGGCTCACGTTAATACGTATAAGATTGTGTCAAGAGATAAGAATTTTTGGAGTTAAGCACGAGGTAGCTAATTTCTTAAGGATTTAACTAAAAATAATTTTTGAAAAATACCAAAGGAAGTTGGAAAATTATGGAAAAATACTTTTTGTGTATGAAATACATGTATATAAGCATGGCCAAAAGATATAAAAATAATAAGTTGTTTTGGTATTTTCGTAAAAAGGATATGGAATACAGCTTGCTGGATTAGAAAATCTGATGAATCCAGCTTGCTGGATTGAAAAATAGTTTACTGGATTAAAAATTTGTTGAATCCAGTTTGCTGGATTGCGATCTAGTTTGCTGGATTTGGAATCCAGTTTGCTGGATTGCAGTTGGGTTTGTGAATTGACCATCTAGGTTACTGGATTTGGAATCCAGCTTGCTGGATTTGAAATTCAGGTTACTGGTTTGGTATTTGACTTATTAGAGTGTTAAATCATAATGTATATGATATAGTGATTAAGGAATTATCAAAGGATGATAATAATGCTGATGGGTTAAAGTGTTATCTAATTATGTGATTAAGTGTTAGATAATTGATTGATTAAGTAATAGTATTATGAGTTAATAGGTATGTTATGCTAATTCAAAGATCAATCTTATAATTGATAGATCTTTCATAAGAGATTACATTATATTGCCTAGCGGTAATCAGCGGTTCAGGCAAGTTTCCTAACTCAACCATGAGTTGTAATTTCAAAGCATGTTAGTGAATAGTTGTTGTTGATTATTCACGTCTATATTGATTATTGATTCGCACGTTGTGCATATTGTAAATGTTCATCAGGTATGAAAGGCTAATCACCTTCATTACCATTTGGTTCAGTTAATCTGTTCATGTTTATGCTTGACCATTCATTTTTATTGACTTGGTCTTTCAGCTAAGAAAATTTGTTTATGCTCTTTCACAATGTATATATTGTTGAAAGTTAGCCAGCTTATTGTGCAATTCTTTCAATCATGATATATCCTCAAATAAATTTAACTTGCTGGACAAATTTGATGCTCACCCTTGCTATATCATGATAAAATTTTCAGATTTAGAAGAAAGCTCGAGTAAAGACAGAAGTAAAGGCAAAGTGCAAGACTAAATTATGGTGCAGTTAGATTTATTAAATCTTCTGATGAAAATAGTATTGTAAACATTTAAGATATTGAATGTATGTATTAAGTTAAGGTTGTAGACCTTGGGAATGATGTGAAAAAGTTTAATGTATAAACAATTTATGTTTATATCTTCCGCAATAGTTATAGAAATAGTATACCAGATCCTTGGTGATTAGGACCGGGATTTGGGGATGCTACAGATGGTATCAAAGCCGTTGGTTAGAAACCTTAGGTAGGTGTACCGTAGGCTATAACTGCAGAGATGATGATAAGGAATAAACTCAGATCGAGTTTAAGCGATAAGAGATGAATTTTTAGAAATTCATTATTAAGTAAAGAGAAAGATAAATAAGATTCAAAGAAGAATCTTGAAGAGCTATAAGGATAAGAATCTGGAGTTACCTGACTCCAGTAATAAAAATGAAAAGTGAAAATAAATAGATTATGTCTATAAGATGAAAAGTGTAAAATCATAATATTATATGATTAAAGGAAAAGAAGATCGTAAAATAAAACGATCATAATACGGTTATAATATGAGATCACAACGTGATCTGATAAGGTCATAGCAGGAGAAGGATCAATCAAACGATTGAAAACTTTATAACAGAATTGTTGTACGACAGTTGTACTATGAAATTGTACTATGTAAACTCAGAAAAGAGTGGTAAATGTTAAGATACGAATTAAAGAAAATTCGTATTAAGAAAAGAGAAAGTTAGAATTGTGTAGGATTTCAATTGAGGACTCATGTCAGCAGCTGAGTTGTATGATTCTTTGTATGGGCGGAGAATTTGTACTTGGTTTTAGAATCACTTAGCTTCCTGGTCGATATAGTGGTTAGGTTGACCAATTCTTTGTATGGGCGAGGAATTGTGCGCTTAGCTTCCTATATTGATTAGTGGCCGAGTTTGGTTTGACGACCACTTAGTTTCTGATACTGATAATCATTGAAATGTCCGAGTCGCGCTAATTGCTATATACATGTTGAGAGGGTGATTCCTTTCTCATATGTATAACAAATAGATAGGTTATAAGTAGAGAATATCAGGTTAAGTACGAGTTCTTAAAACTCATACTTATGGTACGTTCGTGACTCATAATTATATGATATATTTATGAACCCCTCAGCGAATGGACGCCAAATGTCTGACAAGGACAAGTTCTTAAACTCATATGATTGTGGAAATTTAATAATTCAAATTGAATTACTGATTCGGAGAATATACATTTGTAGAATAACTGTTGTTAGATATTCATATTCGTAGAAGATAGAATTGATAGTACAGACAATTCCTGTTTATTATCAAATTATGTTGAGAAATGTCTTAGCTAATTATTCTGGCTAGACGAACATTTGTTAGAACTTGATAAATTCGAGAAGAGAATTCAATTGTTATTGGTAGATCGATGCCAATTATTTCGGCTATATCGATAAGTAAATAGAAATTGAAATCATTGAATTTCGTTGTTAAATCAAATTTTGATTCTGAGACTGAGAAGAACAACCTTTTATATAAAGGAAACAAAAATTTTAAGTTGTATATTCGACCATTGCGCGCGACCTAAGTATTATGCATAATATAGGGTACAAGGAGTTGGTAGGCTCTAAGTACTTGCAGAGGGGTATGATTTAATCTTTATGGTTATCTGATACTCCTGCGTATGTATCAAAGTAAACCTTTGATAGATACCCGAGAAGATAGAAGTTCAAGATCCAATGGATCACTCAGCATAAATCTGAAAAATATTTCACTTGGTAATTGCGTAGAATTGATTCTTGATTATTCATTAGAATATCGCAGAAACTTTGAAAGTATTGTACTCTTTCATTATCAGATTATTACGTCGCCTAGAATACGAGAAGACTTGTCATTGATTAACTATTTGTTCAGCTATTTCAAAGTTCCCCGAACTTTGGTTTCATTCTATCAAAATAGATAGTTTATTCTTATTGATTCGTATACATTTATTGCATGTCTTAACTTGCGAGGCAAACTTGTTGCTCACCCTTGCTATATATAAAACATTTTAGTTAGAATCGAAGAGGTCAGCGGATCGAAGAAGACCAAAGGCAAAGGCAAGATGATGGAGTAGTATAATGAACAATATTATTATTATGTTGTATTGTATTGTAAACCCTTTTTGTATATCTAAGGGGTATTTCTGTAATGTTAAGATTAGTGGACCTGGAACTTATGTATTAACAACATATGTTAATGACTTATGTATTCTTATTTATATATGAATGGGTAGTTAAATGGTATTATATTGTGGATCGTGAACACCAAACTCGTGGGTTAGGTAACCCGGATTTGGGAGTGTCACAATATATCTGTTGCATCATTTCACCGTCAACACGGTCCGGTGCCAACCCCCGCTCCGGTGTAAGTACTTTTGTCACCATGTAGTCGTAACTGTCAACGGCGATGACACTTTTGAATTTACGTCGGTCGAAGGTTCGTGATGGTGGCGTGGTGTCGGAACTCTCTCCTCGTTGCCTCTTTGATGTGAGTTTAGATGCCATTGAATACAAGAAGCCCTATCAACAATATTCCCCCCCCCCTCAAACTTCACTCACACAATCTGTCGAACACTTGGTGTGCACATTTGTTTATCCCCCAAACTTAATGAATTTGTGGTAACTATAGTGATAAAAGGTGAAGAATTGACAAAAAAAACTTACGCTCTCTTAGTGTATCTCCAAATTTTCTCTTAACCCTAATCTTGAACTTCTGAGTATTGAAAATTTAGTGTGGTGAGGGAGAGGTTATATAGAGATGGGGATATATGAGTTGAAGTAATGGAGTGAAGTAGTGGGGAAGTGGGTAATTGTGCTAATGAAGTGGGATGATAGAGATGACTTTTCCAAAACGTGGGTATAAAGCTTGGAGAATATGGATGGGAGTGGGAATTGTATGTGCGAAAGAAGTAGTAGTGGACTGAACTAATGTAGGTGTTGTGTTGCAATTGGAAAGTATGTAGGAGTGGGTATATGAAGATGTAACTGCCAAAAATTGCCGGTTCAAATTCGGGACCCCCGCCCCGGCGGGGGGTAGTATGCATATTAAGCCCACCCCGGCGGGTATGCTTCCTATAAGTGGACTGGAGAGACCCCCGCCCCGGCGGGGGGTTTGTGCATTAAGGGGCCCGCCCCGGCGGGCATGCCTCCTGTAATTGGCCTCTGGTTCCTTATTTCTTCCCTTCAACTCCAAACCATAATCATATTAAGATCCTATAACACAATAAAACATAAATGTTAGTAGATTTTGAGCATTCTAAGCATGATGGAGAGATTATAAAGAACATGCAACTTAACTAATAAGTAAATGAACTTATTCTGTATTACTAATTATTCTAAACTATAATTTGATGGTTGAAAAAAATATGAAGAATAAAAGTACGATTGGGTTGCCTCCCAATTAGCGCTTGATTTTAAGTCATTCAGTCTGACTACTCTCTGTTCATGGTACGTCGGCCAGTGTGATTCCGATAACGTCCCAATTGGACTCGCCACCCCAATAATGCTTTAACCATTGACCGTTGACCTTGAATGTCTCTAATGGGTTTCTATTGTAGAGTTCAACGGCGCCATGTGAGAAAACTCTTTTGATGGTAAATGGACCCGACCACCTTGATTTTAGCTTTTCTGGGAACAACCTCAACCATGAGTTGAACAATAGGACTGATTGCCCCAGCTCGAACGTTCTTTGCATAATTTTCTGGTCGTGTCATTTCTTGACCTTTTCTTTATATACTTTCAAGTTCTCGTAAGCTTGAAGTCGGAATTCATCGAGCTCGTTTAACTGAAGTAGTCTCTTTTCACCCATAGCTACTTGATGAAAGTTAAGTTTCTGAATAGCCCAGTAGGATTTGTGCTGTAACTCGACAGGTAGGTGACAAGCTTTCTCGTATAGTAATTGATATGGTGACATCCCAATTGGCGTCTTGTACGCAGTCCGATAGGCCCATAGTGCATCGTCCAACCTGAGAGACCAATCCTTTCTATTTGGGTTTACCACCTTTTCCAAAATTCTCTTTATTTCCCTGTTTGAAACTTCAGCTTGCCCACTTGTTTGGGGATGATATGTTGTTGCTACCTTATGGTTGACCCCATATTTTGCCAAAAGAGTTGTGAACGATTTATTACAGAAGTGACTGCCTTCATCACTTATAATAACTCTTAGCGTGCCAAATCTTGTAAAGATATTCTTTTGCAAGAATTTGAGAATCACTTTGGCATCATTAGTTAGGAGTGCTACGGCTTCAACCCATTTTGATACATAGTCAACCACAAGCAATATGTACTGATTGTTAAATGAGGAAGGGAATGGCCCCATAAAATTAATGCCCCAAACGTCAAATATTTCAACTTCCAATATTGTTTGTAGTGGCACCTCATTCCTTTTTGATATGTTGCCCACCCTTTGACATCTATCACAAATTTTAACAAACTGGTGAGCGTCTTTAAATAATGTAGGCCAATAAAACCTGGCTTGAAGCACTTTTGCCGCTGTTCTCTCACTACCATAATGTCCCCCATATGCAGATGAGTGACATTCATGCAATATGTTCTTCACTTCACTGTAGGGCACACAGCTTCTAATCATCTTATCTGCGCACTGTTTGAATAGGTATGGCTCATCCCACATGTACCACTTGACGTCATGAAAGAATTTCTTTTTCTGCTGGCGTGTAAGATCTGGTGGAAGGATGTTGCTCACTAGATAATTCGTGAAGTCCGCGTACCATGGAAATTTCGTAGTGATCCCAAACAGCTGCTCATCCGAAAATGATTCATTAATTACACATCTGTCCTCTTCCATTTTATCCTAATTTTCCAGCCTAGATAAATGGTCTGAAACTTGATTCTCTGTACCCTTTCTATGTTTTATTTCCAAATCAAATTCTTGGAGAAGGAGAATCCATCTAATAAGGTGTGGCTAAGCATCTTTTTTCGAAATTAAGTACCGAATAGCCGAGTGATATGTATAAACTACCACCTTTGTTCCGATCAAATATGCCCTGAATTTATCAAAGGCATATACTACTGCAAGCAATTCCTTTTTCGTAGTTGTGTAGTTCATTTGGGTCTCCGTAAGTGTTTTACTTGCATAGTATATGGCATGGAATACCTTCTCTCGGTGTTGACCCAAGACATCCTCAACCGCATAGTCACTTGCATCGCACATCAACTTGAAGAGCATATTCCAATCCAGTGAGACGATTACGGGAGCTGTAGTCAATTTCTTCTTCAATAGCTCGAATGCCAATTTACACTCCTCATCAAACTTAAAAACCGAGTCCTTCTCTAAAAGACTGCATAAAGGGTTTGCAATTTTGGAGAAGTCTTTTATAAATCTCCTATAGAACCCAGCATGTCCCAAAAAGCTTCGAATTCCCTTAACTAAACTTGGTGGAGGAAGCTTTTCAATCGTTTCCAGCTTCGCTTTATCAACCTCTGATCCTTGAGCCGAGACCTTGTGCCCCAAAATTATTCCTTCTTCAACCATGAAATGACACTTTTCCCAGTTAAGGACCAAATTCGTGTCTGTGAATCTCTGTAAAACAATCACCAAATTCGCTAGACAAGCATCAAAATCATCCCCATAGATAGAAAAGTCATCCATGAAGACTTCCACATTTTTCTCCACCATATCCGAGAAGATGGCCATCATACACCTTTGGAAAGTAGCGGGTGCATTGCACAAGCTGAATGACATTCTCCGGAAGGCGAATGTGTCGTATGGGCACTTGAAAGTGGTCTTCTCTTGATCTTCAGGAGCAATAACTATCTGATTATAACCTGAATACCCATCCAATAAGTAGTAGTATTTGTGTCCTGCTAATCTGTCCAACATCCGATCGATAAAAGGTAGAGGAAATTGATCTTTGCGGGTTGCCTTATTCAACTTCCTGTAATCCATGCAAACCCTCCAACCAGTCACCGTCCTTGTCAGAATTAGCTCATTGTCATCATTTTGTACCACGGTCATTCCTCCCTTTTTCAACACACATTGAACTGGACTTACCCACTTACTGTCGAAAATTAGGTAGATGATACCCGCGTCCAACCATTTCATGTTTTCTTTCTTCACTACTTCTTTCATGATTGGGTTGAGCCGTCTTTGATGCTCCACTGTCGATTTTGCACGTCTTCCATCAGAATTTTGTGCATGCAAAAGGAAGGGTTGATTCCCTTGATATCCGCAATTGTCCATCCTATGGCTGATTTGTGATCTCTAAGCACTCTCAGCAACTTTTCTTCCTGCAATTCGTTAAGTGCAGCAGAAATAATAACAGGTAAAGAATTAGAATTGCCTAAATACGCATACCTGAGGTGTTTAGGGAGTGTCTTAAGTTCAAGAGTAGGTGGCTCCTCCAATGATGGTTTCATCCTTGTTGTGGATCTTTCCTCCGTGTGCAATGGTTCAAATGGTGCTATGAATCTGCTAACTCGTGGCAGGGAGTCTAGCATCTGCAAATAATCCACAAATTTTGGATCATCTAACTCTTCATCTCCCAATAATGTCGTTTCCAATGGATCGTTAACCAAACTTTTACCCATGTCTTCGCAGATTATATGATCAATGATATCCATCCTGAAACACTCTTCTTCATACGTAGGGAATTTCATGGCCTTGAAAATATTGAACTTTACTTCTTGATCTTGGACCCTCATAGTTAGTTCACCTTTTTATACGTTGATGAGTGTCCTACCCTTAGCTAAGAAAGGTCTCCCTAGGATAATTGGGATGTTCTTATCTTCCTCAAAATCTAGAATTATGAAATCCGCGGGGAATATAAATTTGTCAACCTTGACCAAAATGTCCTCCACAATGCCTCTCGGGTACGTGACTGACCTATCCGCCAACTGCAATGAGATGTCTTTGGAGATAGTAGACCTAATTCTGTATAAACTGATAACAGCATAAAGTTCACGCTTGCTCCTAAATCACATAAACACTTGTTGAACACCGTGTTCCCAATTGTGCATGGAATGGTGAAACTCCCCGGATCTTTCAACTTTGGTGGCAACTTCCGCTGTAAAACTGCACTACACTCCTCCGTTAATGCCACTGTTTCAAAGTCTTCCAACTTTTTTTCCCTACACAGAATACCTTTCATAAATTTCGGATAACTTGGCATCTGCTCTACGGCTTCTGCGAAAGGGATGTTAATCTGAAGTTTCTTGAAAACTTCCAAAAATTTTACGAAATGTTTATCTAATTTCTGCTTTTGGACTCTCTGCTGAAACGGCGATGGAGGATACACAACTGGCTTGTCATCTAACTTTGTTTGCTCAACTTGCTTATCCTCACCCTATTTTTCTTCAACCACTTTGTTCTCATCAACTTTGTCATCCGTTCTAACTGAATTTTCTACTCTTTTCCCATCTGGATGTTTTCCACTTCTCAAAGTGATTGCCTGACACTGTTCGTGATTTCCCTTCCAATTTTTTTCGGTGTCACTTGGTAGAGTCCCTTGTGGCCTATTATTCAATGCTAATGCAATTTGTCCCATCTGATTTTCCAAATTCTTGATGGCTAACTCTTGCGATTTCACGACCATTGCTTATTTTTTCATAGCTGCCATGTTGCTTGTTATATACTTTGACAACAACTCCTCTAAATCTGATTTCCTCTCTTGATGTTGAGCTGGTTGTTGTTGTTGATTCTGAAATCCTGGGGGATAAGATGGGCGTGGAGCTTGCTGATGCTGATTATTACTCCATGAAAAATTAGGATGATTCCTATTCCCCGGATTGTATGTATTCTGGTATGTATTCTGTGGAATTCTGTTGTAGCTACCCACAAATTGCACAGACGCTGGGTTGATTGCACATTGATCTGTAGGATGTTCACCCGAGCACAATTCACAAATAACTACAACTTGCTGTGTCTGTACCCCTGACCAAGCATCAAACTTTTTAGCGAGTGCTAAAATCTGTGCCGTTATTGCTGTCACTCCATCTAATTCTAACACTCTAGCTATCGTACGTTGTGTCATTCTTGCCGTGGGCCACTAATACTTATTAGTTGTTATTGTCTCTATCAGTTGATATGCATCCTCATAATTCTTTGCCATAAAAGCTCCACCCGAAGCTGCATCAATACTAGTCCTAAGATTCCTATGTAATCCATTGTAGAATGTGTTCATTTGCAACCACTTAGGCAATCCGTGATGTGGGCATTTTCTGAGCAACTCCTTGTATCTCTCCCATGCCTCGTACAATGATTCCCCATGTTGTTGATCAAACATCGTAATCTCGTTTCTCATCTTTGCAATCTTCGCAGGCGGGAAAAAAATTGATAGAAACTTTTAAGCCAGGTCATCCCATGTAGTTATTGAACCCGATGGTATAGAGTGTAACCAACTCTTCGCCTTGTCCCGCAGAGTGAATGGGAACAAGCGAAGTCTGACTGCTTCATCCGACACCCCATTGTATTCAAAAGTGTCACATATCTCCAAAAAGCTGATCAAATGTTCATTCGGATCATCATTCGCAAGTTCCCCAAACTGAATCGAGTTTTGGATCATCTGAATAGTCCCAGGCTTAATCTCGAACGTGTTCGCAGCTATAGCAGGCCTGGTGATACTCGACTGCAGCTCCGTCACCTTGGGTGTAGCAAAGTCCCTCAATGCTTTCTGGTCTTCGGCAGCCATTACTTCTTCTTTTTCAGAATTTTCGAAGTCTTCCCTTGTTTCCTTAATCCACTTACTTAACCATTGAAAGCGTCTCTCAATGTCGTCCTCAAAAGGAAGCAAGTCTGGATTTTTGGATCGAGTTTGCATAAACCAACTTCAAAAACCTGAAATAAGACGAACAAAACAAAAACAAAAAAAATAAAAATGTTTAAGTAAAACTGGACTAATTAAACTGATATCGCAAAATGTTAAAATATGTACTAAAATATCCCCAGCAACGGCGCCAAAAACTTGTTGGGCAGAATCTAATTACTCAGAGCACGCAAGTATATGTGGTTAACAAGTAATATAATAGTAAGTAGATATCGTTCCCACAAAGACTTTTAATAAGAAATTAACCCTTACAATTATCAATTTCCTATTAATCCTAATTTTATTAAACTAACCAATTTCAAGTTTGTAACTAAAAGTATTAAAAATATCAAAACCACCAGACAATCAACAAACCCAAAAACTGAATGTTCAAACAAATATTGGAGAATTAGACTTACGACTTCACTCTAAATATCACTCTGATTATTACACCTTATTCCAGTTTAATTCACTATCCCAGTTTATTAATCAAGAACACGAAAGTAGAACTAGCCACCTCTCGATATACTAATACCGTATTAACTTAAATTCACAAATTAGATAGAAACAAGTTAAACACCTTAATCAACTAACTCACTATATCTCTATGTGAATTACAATTAAAGAAGGTTTAAGTTCAAGTTCTTTATCTAATTGCATGCGATGTCAAGCATATCTCTACCTTAACATTCATCAAGATTCTGTTCATTCACAAAATTCAAGAACACATGCTATATTAACTAAGTCTATACTCGTACTTCCTCTCTCGAATCCATACAAGTCCACAAAGAATTGTTGATCAGGCAATTCACAAATTCAAGCTCAAATTAATATAGATAAACTGGAAAATAGCTTATTAAACTGAAAATCAAAGTTACATAACCATCGTTCCACTTAAAGATCCGTCATAAGCCTAAAAAGTAATTTAGTTCATCATAAATGAAATAACAATTGAATAAATTAAAGATATCATCCTTCCAATTACAAATATAAAACTAAAGAAAAAGAATAATTCAGAACACCCTTCACTTTAGCCTTAATATACACTTGATATGAAAAATCCTTCAAAATCTTCACTCCAATGCTTGCTCAACAAATCTGTCCTTAATCTCTGTTAATTGCCTTTCGTCATCTTGATCTTGTTGTTTTTGAAGTAATTATATGTTTACACCCACAATCTGAGTGCAATCCTACTCCATCTAGAATCCCCAAGCAATGCAATCACTTAAACTCACATTTTTAACAGTGATTGAAGCTAACAAGGATTGTACTGATTCGGGACCCCCCGCCCCGGCGGGGTATAAGCTTGCAAATGGCCCGCCCCGGCGGGCTTCTCTCCTATAAACTGATATGAAGACCTCCCGCCCCGGTGGGGGTGTAAGGCATAAATAGGCCCGCTGTGACAACCCGAGAATTTGAATATTTATAAAATCTTAAAATATTGAATTAAGGTTAAATAATAAACCTAGACAGAAAATAAGTGAATGAATTTGAGATTTCCGAGAAGTAATTTTGTGAATTTAAAATTTTTGTGGTGAATTATTCATGATTAAGGATATATGTGTATATGTTATGTGTATATGGTAGTATATGTGTATAGTATGTGGTGAAGGGTCAAGGGTTGACCAGATAACCTATTTCAGTGGCAAACCCTAATATTTTATTAAGAACGTTAACGTTTAGTTCGAAAATTCTTATGATAACCGGTTCTGGAAACCTTAATTTCAGTTTCGGTAATCTGAAATCCTAATTCAGAAGTTGAAAACCCTAATTTGGGAATTCAAATGCTAGTATAAGGTTTAAACGTTATTAATTGTAACTTAATTAGGGAAACTCTAATAATTAATTAGAAAACCCTAATTTTGATGTTTGAAACCCTAACTATTCCGTTAGAAATTCTAATATACAATTATGACCCTAATTGCTAAATTAGCGATTTTAATTAGAAATTATTAATCCTAATTAGCAAGCTTGAGTTATGATTGGGAAATTTTAATATAATTAGAGAATCCTAATTATAATTTAGAACTATTGATTTTTTATTTTGAAAACTGAAATTTGGAAATCTTAAAAATTAAAGTGCAAAATTTTAAGGGTTAAACCCTAAACCCTAAGGGTTTGGACAATTATCATGTATGCCTTTAAAATTGGAATGAAAATGACCAAAATGCCTTTTTTCATTTCTTTAATAAGTAACTTGTAAATCTTGCTATATCTTTAGTTGGTGAACCACCCTAGTCCTAGCCATGTGTCAAATACCATCCTTCTTGCCCCTTGGATCAGCCATGTACATTGCATTTGTATCAACTAAATAGATTAAAAGAGAGAAAATGTCTACTTTATTGCTCATTTTCTCCAAGAACTTCTCTCTCCTCAATTTTAGAAATTTAGAGTGAGAGAGAGAGAGAGATAAGATGAACCATAATCAGTACTTAGCAAGCCAAGATCAAATCAGTAGGATCAGAATCCAAAACTGGAGCATCAAAGTGGTATAAACCCTAATCTTCAAAATCTCATGATCTGAAGTTATATGTTGTTGGTTATTGGTTAAAGTTATGTAATAAGATGTCATTTAGTGATCTGGGTTGTTAGATCCCAGATCCATAACATCAAAGTGCTCGAAAATTAAGTTTTTAAAAAAGTTGAAAAAGTGGCCTGACAACCGAATGTTAGAGCCTCTAGATCTTTTTGTGTTAGGTTTTATGTGTGTTTTATGTTGTGGATCTGTTCTATGTCATGTGGTCTTTGATCTGGAACTTGAATCAAGTCCAGGTCATGTGTAGATCGAAAGATACAAGTAGTCAAAGGTCGTTGACCGACCATGATCAACTGGGTTCTGGGCAGCCCAAAAACCTAGAAAGGGTCTGACAACACTTTCGTGGCCTCTGATCTTCCTTCTGTTAAGCGAGTTGGCCATGTTTGTGTAATCTATTTGTAGACTGACATTTAGGCTACATGATCATGCCTCTAAAACTCCCAGTTCATGTGTAGAATCAAAGATAAGAAGTGTCAAAGTAGGGTTGACCGGCTGTTCTTGAAGATTTCTGGAAAACCCAGATCTTCATCAGTCGAAATTTCTGACAAGGTTTGACCAACCTTAATCTTATCGATGTGTTGATGTTATGATGATATGATGAAATAGAAGTGTACCCTGACATGTGTTTTACAAGATTGAACCATTATATTACACAAATAAAACCCAGAACTTAAGTTATAAGGATCTTAAGTGGGTAACTCGCAACTATTCTTCATTTCTGGAAAACTCAGAAATGACAGAAATGAAGAACAACTTTGTCAGACTTTTTGAGAGCTTAGATCTCTCAGATATGTTATGTGTTGGCCATGAACTTGTTTGATGATGGTAGTATTACATTTATACTACAACATCAACACATTAGCAAACATCGAAACTTGATAACCTATAATCTGGAACCGGTTAAACAAGGCACCTTGTAAACTGACATGTGTTTCTGGGTTTGGGCTCAAGAACACCAAGAATACTATCAGCGACGGATTTGTCACCTAAAGCCTATTTAGCGACAGTTAATTTTGAAAATTAATTATTTTAATAAATAATTAGAGAAAAATATTTTTTAATTATTAAAAATATAAAATAAATTCCTAAAAATTATTTTAAAATCTGAAAATTAGTTTTTAATTATTCTAAATATATTTCATAAATATTTAATATTTTTGAAATATTAAGGGTATTTAATTTATTTAATTATAATATTAAATAAATTATTTAAAAATAATTTTAATACATAAAAAATCATGAAAAACTATATTATGGTATAAAAAAATATTTGAAGTTATTTTTAATGCCTTTTGATATTTTGTGATGAATTTTATTAATAAAATAATATTAATGATAAATAATTTATTTAATAAATGTATTAAATAAATTATGGAAAATAGAATGATTTAGGTGTTATAAAAATATTTTAAGTTATAAAATATAACTTTTGAAATTTTTTCATGAATATATTAATATTTTAATATTAATAGTAATTATCGGATAATGAATTTAACTGTTTAAAAATCATATAAATATGATTTTAAAGTATTAAAAATACTTTGATATATTATAAATATATTATAATATTATGTTATGGCTTTCATTAATATTTAGTATTAAATAAATATTAATAATAAAGGAATTATGTAGTATTTAATTTAGATAAATACGTTATTAATGATTGAAAATTCATGATAAATAATAATAATTATCTGAAAATTATTATGAGCCTATGAAAATTATTTTGACTGATAATAAAACTATCTAAGATAATTGTTAAGTGTTTAGACAGAGTTTAATTGAACTTAAACTCAATATTTATCTGACTAAGCCGTTTGGATTTCAGAATTGTATCGAACTCGACTCGGACGGTAATAGTTTGACATGATACTAGGTCTTATGTGTGTTATAGACTGATAGGGTTATGTGATAACGTGTTTAGGTTATTTTAAATATTGTGATGATATTATTCTAAATTATAGATTAATATTATTTATAATAGGTCTTCAGGCAAAGAATATTAAATTGTGTAATGCTAATCAACGGTTCAGACAAGTTTTTCGTAACTCTACCTCGAGTTGTATTATTCAATTATACTTGTGGTTAATCATTTCTGATTGTCATGTCTAAGAATTATTAAATCGCACGTTGTGCATACTGCATGCATTCATCAGGTATGAAAGGCTGATCACCTTCATTACAATTCGGTCCAGATATATATATGTTCATGTTCAAAGTTCGTTCAGCTATGTAAAATTTGTTCATGCTATTTCGCAATTATATTGTAGAACTATTGCCATCTTTTGTTCAATTCTTTCAATCATAATATATCCTTAATGTAAGACTCCAACTTTTTTATAAATGAAATTGAATTTCCTCTATTTATTATTTTGAAGTAGTAAGGGTTGATTTGATTAATGTTGTGACACCCCCAAAATAGGTATACCTCACCCATTCTGAGTCGCCAAAAATATAGTACAGAAACAACTACAACTTTATTAATACAATTATCGTGCAAAATACGACAACACATAAACTATGAATTAAAATACAAATATTGTCTTCTAGACAATATTCACACTCAAATAAGTCCTTATTACAATTATTGATACACTATTTTAAAAACTGCCTTGGAATATCAGTCCACACCCTGACTACTTCCCGCTATATTCTCGCTTCCTGAGAAGAAAAATGAAACAAAAAGGAAAAGGGTGAGCTCAACTAGCCCAGTAAAGAATATTATGACTAAGATAATATAGAACAAATTATCGTTAGTCCTCAACAGGAAAAAATCTGATAGAATATAATAGACAACAAATTTTAGATCAACAACTGCAGCGGAAATAACAATCCATTAGAAGAGTTAAGAAGAGAATGAATTCTACTATCTTCTAAGATTTAAAAGTTCATCCTCAATATTTTATCTCTGTAACATCAATCAATATACATCTTGAATCAAATATTCATCTTTGCACTACAGGCCAAAGATATTCATTTGTATTACCAGTTGGTCATGTTCATCTAAACACATGTTCATCTTTGCACTACGAGCCAAAGATATTCATCAGTTAATCATTCATCTTTGTACTACAGGCCAAAGATATTCAATAATATCATCATTTAGGACTGAGGATGATGAAAAATATTTTAAAGAAAACGAATCCAGTGAGACAAAAGAACAAATATTTGGGATTCGTACTTCGGTTTATCCATGTTCAAAAATACTCCATAATAAACCATTGTGGAGCAAAATTCAAGAATGAAGATCAAAACATAGATACAATCAAAGCTAGTAATCATAATAAACAACTTGGACAAAGAAATTTTTTTTTAATTTTTCTGTGAATAAAGCCGTATACGTGAATAGTGTCGTATACGTGAATAGTAACATCAACACAAAAAGATAAGAATTTCACAAGAAAAATCTTACAAATATTCCGGCATAATGATATTGAAAAAAATAATATCATTTATAAAAAAAAATAACATCCCTTACCTCAAAAGGACAGTACTTCTAACTAGAATACCGGATATAGTGCCGAAAAAAACTTGCACCGTATAGCAACACTCAAAGTATCAAAATACTCACAAAAATACGCTCGATAATATAGAGAGAGAAAACTTCAGTTTCTAGTGTGATTTTCAATTATAACCTAAGTACCCTATTTATAGGAAAATACTTAGAACATAAAAGCAAAAAATTTAATAAAATAATAATATTTATTAAAAAATTTCACGCCCACCTCTTGAAATCTGAATTCAGCATGTTTACAACACATGTGGGGCCCACCCAATTGCAAAAAATATTTTTCTTAAAATAAATATTTTAAACTCTAAAAATTAATTATTTCGGAACTTCAATAATTCATAATAAATAACCCTTTTATCAGAAAAATTCAAATCTTATGTCCATTCTATTGGAAATTCAATTCTCTACAACTTTGTAAGTTTAAGTTTTTCCAAATTCCAAGCAGAAATTTACCGAAATCTACATACGGATAATTTTACAGGCTATAATCAAATTTCAGTCCAAAATTGGGGCCCACCAACATGTTTAACATGTTTTTATCATTTAATACAACAAAAATACTCTTCCTCCTCATTTATTCATATATCATACATTCATCGTAAAAATATCATTATTATTATATTATTAAAATATAATAATATATTTAAATAAATTATTTTATCAGAAAAGATAAAATATCAATTTTTAACAATTGTCACTTTTTTAAAAATTACCCCATTTATATCCACATAAATAAATATTTTCCTTATCATATAAATCAATAATTAATTATTCACAAATAATATTACAGAATTATAATACTGACAATCAGGCCGTTCCCAGGAAAGAGGGGGCTTTCTAATAAAGATTTCTCCTTACTGGCGCGCAATTAGGTGACCAAACCTCTCCTTAGACAGAACATTCTAGACATTGTCAATAATGCTATCTAATAATATTATTAAAATAATATAATTTATTGATCTGATAATGGAAATATTGTGCAGTGAAAAT
Source organism: Panax notoginseng (assembly GCA_016801055.1). Classification (NCBI taxonomy): domain Eukaryota; kingdom Viridiplantae; phylum Streptophyta; class Magnoliopsida; order Apiales; family Araliaceae; genus Panax; species Panax notoginseng. The sequence goes on from CM029023.1 coordinate 41,887,977, forward strand.
TATTGAAACAATAATAATATAAATTAAATATCAACGTAGCAATTATTGAATCAATAAAATAAAATATTGAACAGTAATTACTGTAACAATTATTGAGCAGTGTCTTCTTACGTAAAAATTAATAATTGATGCAATACCGTGTGCTACTTTACAACACCGCGTATTACTGTATTTTAACCACCGTGTATTCTAACAGTGTTAACGGTAATAACTACGCCGTTATTTATAAAAAATTCAAACTTATCGTTTTCTTCATCCAATCACTTTCTGTTATGGGGCCCACACAAGGCTGCGCCATCGTACGAATATTTCCCAACAGCAAGAATATTTCACGACTAAACGAATATTTTCTGACAACAAGAATATTTTATAACCACTTGCTCATTTAAGATATTTGCGTATTTTACCCATAATTTATCACATTAATCAAATCAACCCTTACTATTTCAAAATAATAAATAGAGAAAATTCAATTTTATTTATAAAAAGTTGGGGTCTTACAACCTCCCCTCCTTATGAAATTTCGTCCTCGAAATTGACGTACGCACCTGGTGTTTCGAAAAGGTAAGGATACCTCGCTTTCATTTTCGTTTCCAACTCCCAGGTCATTTCCTTAATAGCATGGTTCCTCCACAAAACTTTAACTTGTGGTATGACCTTTGTGTGTAGGACATGCTCCTTCCTATCCAAGATCTTGACAGGTATGTCCTCGTACGTTAAGTCTTCGGTAATCTTGTCTGGTTCTAACTCAATAATGTAGTTCAGGTTTTTCACATATTTACGAAGCACAAATATATGTAAAAAATATTATGAACACGAGACATGCTTGGAGGTAACGCGAATCTATAGGCCACATTTCCTACTCGGTCAAGAATCTAAAATGGACCAATAAATCGTGGATTGTGCTTTCTTCTCTTCCCAAATCTTGTAACTCCCTTCTATGTAGCAACACGTAACAATACATGATCTTAAATATTAAATTCTACGTCCTTTTGATGAAGATCTGCATAACTCTTTTGTCAATCCTGTGACGTTTGTACACATTATCGAATCATTTGGATCTTTTCTGTAGTCATACGTACTAACTCTGGTCCCAATAATGTTGTTTCACCCACCTCATCCCAATATACTGGAGAACGACACTTTCGTCCATACAATACTTCGAATGGAGCCACACCTATACTTGCCTGATAACTGTTGTTGTAGAAGAATTCCACCAATGGTAAATACTTATCCCAACTACCTTTGAAGTCTACGACACAGAGTCTTAATAGATCTTCAAGAGTTTGAATAGTCCTCTCTGATTGTTCGTCCGTTTGAGGATGGTATGCCAAACTGAATCGTAAATTCGTGCCCATAGCTTTCTGCAAGCTAACCCAAAATCGTGAAGTGAATCTTGGGTCACGATCCAAAACTATGGATACTGACATGCCATGCAACCTCACAATCTCATTCACGTACATAAGAGCAAGACGTTCAAGGGAATAAGTCTCTCGTATCGGTAAGAAATGAGCAGACTTTGTTAATCTATCAATAATAACCCAAATCGCATCTATGCCTTGAGAAATCTTGGGAAGACCCATAACGAAATCCATGGTAACGTGTTCCCACTTCTATTTTGGAATCTCAAGTGGTTGCAATAGACCCTTTGGCACTTGATGCTCCGCCTTTACACGTTGACAAGTTAAACACCTCAAGATAAACTTCGCGATCTCTCTCTTCATATTACTCCACCAAAATGTATGTCGAAAATCACGATACATTTAGGTACTTCCAGGGTGAATTACAAACGGTGTGTTGTGTGCCTCCATCATGATTCTATGTTTCAAGTCAGAATCGTTAGGAACGCAAAGTCTGGAGTTGACTCGAAGTATTCCTTCTTCATCGATTCTGGCTTCTGGGACAACACCTTTTTGTACTTTCTTCTTCATACGCATCAGCTCCAGGTCTGTGGCTTGAGCTACTTTAACTTTATCGATTAAAGTTGGTTCTATGCGTATACTTGTTATCATCGTATGGGTCCCTGGAGTCTTGAATTCTATATTCATCTTTTGTAAATCACACAAAATGGGCCTTTGTGTTGACAACATCGCACTTGTTCCCGCATATGATCTTCTACTCAATGCGTCAGCTACCACGTTTATTTTTCCAGGATGATATTGAATGGTATAGTCGTAATCTTTCAACAGATCGAGCCAACATCGTTGCCGTATATTGAGTTATTTTTGGGTGAAAAAATATTTGAGGTTTTTATGATCCGAAAATATCTCCACTTTCTCCCCATATAAATAGTGCCTCCAGATTTTTAACGCGAAAACGACTGCTGCCAACTCTAGATCATGAGTAGGATAATTTCTCTCATATTCTTTGAGTTATCGTGAGGCATAGGCTATGACCTTTCCATGTTGCATGAGAACATATCCTAATCCTTTGCCCGAAGCATCGCTGTAGATAATAAATCCATCCGAACCAGATGGTATTGTCAGAACAGGTGCCAAAATGAGTCTCCTCTTAAGCTCTTAAAAACTCTTCTTGCATTCCTCGCTCCATACGAATTTTGTATCTTTCCGAGTCAGTTGAGTTAACGGAGTAGCGATTCGAGAAAATCCTTCCACGAATCTCCGATAATAGCCAGCTAAACCTAGAAAGCTACGTACTTCGGTCACCGACTTCGGTTAATCCCAATTTTGTATTACTTCAATCTTCGTCGGGTCAATAAATACTCTATATTTTGACATTACGTGCCCAAGGAATGCTACTTCCTCAAGCCAGAACTCACATTTCTTCAACTTGGCATATAGCTTGTTTTCACGAAGCCTTTGAAGTACCAGCTTCAAATGGTGCTCATGATCTTCATAGGTTTTAGAATAGATGAGGATGTCATCAATAAATACAACAACAAACTGATCCAAATATTCCTTTAATACTCGGTTCATCATATCCATAAAAGTCGTAGGAGCATTAGTCAATCCAAAAGACATGACTAGGAATTCATAATACTCGTACCGAGTTCTGAAGGCAGTCTTCGGAATATCCTCAATTTCAATCTTCAGCTGATGATATCTAGAACGAAGATCGATCTTTGAAAAGAATTATGCTCCTTGTAACTGATCAAACAGGTCATCAATGTGAGGTAGCAGATACCTATTCTTGATGGTGACATGGTTCAATTCCCGGTAGTCAATACAAAGTCGTATACTCCCGTCTTTCTTCTTTACGAATAAAACAGGAGCACCCCAAGGAGATGTACTAGGACGAATGAAACCGATGTCCAATAACTCCTGTAGTTGGACCTTTAACTCCTGAAGTTTAATAGGAGCCATTCGATATGGAGTTTTATAAATGGGCTTTGTACCAGGTTCAAGATCAATAAAGAATTCAACTTCACGTTCTGGGGGTAGACCGGGAAGTTCTTCAGGAAATACGTCAGAAAATTCACTAACAACAGAAATATTATTCAAATCTGACGTGTTTTTGTTCAAGTCCATGACATGGGCTAAGAAAGCTTGACATCTATTTTTTAATAAACGAATGACTTTATGGTTTGATATGACAGCGATTGACTTTAGTGGTTTGGTTGCTTGAATTCGCATAACAGGTTGGTTAAGAATATAAAAACTAACAACATTACGAAAACAATCAATTTTGGCATGATGTGAAGTTAACCAATCAATCCCTAAAATCACATCAAAACTAAGTATCTTTAAAGAGATAAGATCAACAGGTAATGTGATGGTGCCAACTTTGATCAAATAAGATTTATAAACAGTAGATGTAATGAAAGTTTGTCCTAACGGAGTCTCCACAGATAAGTCAAAGTCTAATTTCTCCGGAGTTAAGTTTAAACGTTGAGCATAAGGAGGAGAGATAAATGAATGGGTAGAACCGGTATCTAGTAAGGTATAAACTTCGCAAGAATTTATGATTAGCTTACCCGTGATCACCTCGTTCGGGTTCCTCGCATTTTGGCCAGTCACGACAAACGCTCTTCTAGGAACCGCTGACTTTGATTTTTCTGGGATAGCCTTTGGAGTCACCATCTCCGCTGGACTTTATTTCGCTATAGTATAATCTTGAGCGATATGTCCTTCCTTTTCATAATTATAACATACCTTGAACTATTGTGGACAGTTTGGGCTGATGTGCCCCTCTTTTCCGCATTTATAGCATACGACCGGTGGTCGTTCTCCTCCCTTCAAAACAGTTAATACTGGCGTTGACGTCTTCACATTGTCATTGTTGAATCTCCTCTTTTTGAAATTTCCACTTGACTCACCTCTCCTATTATCATGACCACGATTACCACCAGAGTAGTTACCGTTTTTGCCTGTATTTTTGCCTCCCCGTTGGTTATCATTGCTCCGATGACTGCTGTCACCGGTATGACCCTGGTTATGGTCCCTCGGTTGAACATACTCATTATCTCGCTCTAATAATTGAGCCCTGTTTACAACATCTGAATATAAAAAAATTTATGAGAGATAAAATATTGTCGAATCTCGGGTTTTAAACCTCTCAGAAACATCCTTGTCATTCGTTCCTCATTCTCTACCAAATGAGGTACAAACCTGGATAACTCTGCGAACTTCGCCTCGTATTGGGACACCGTCATGTTATTTTGTTCCAATCTGATAAACTTCACCTCCTTCATATGACGAATACTTTCAAGAAAGTACTTGTCATTGAACAGTTTCTGAAATGTTTCCCAAGACATGCTGAGTGCGGCTGGCTGGGTACGCTTCATAGATTCCCACCAGTAATCTGCCTCACCACGAAACATAAAGGTGGCGAATGGAACCTTCTGTTCCTCCGTGCATCCCAAGATATCGAATATCTTAATAATTTGCTTGACCCACGTTTCCGCCTTAATCGGGTCCAGCTTTTCCCAGAATTCTGGTGGTCCCAACTCTTTGAACTGCTTGGTTGTGACAAACTGCGCGTTGCTATCATTTTCACCTGTATTTTGTTCACGAGTCTCCCCTTCTGATTTTGCATGAACTGTAAAAAGCTTCTAAATATCTCATCGTTCATCGTCTACTCAGTGGTGTTGTTTACAGGAGGAACATTGTCGTTCTGTTGCACGTTCTCCTGATTAGTGAATAAAGGTGTCTCTACGGTCTCATTTACTCCACTGTTAACATTCTCGGTTGTCATTCTCAAATACTACCACAAAATAAGGGTTAATTAAATAAATTAACATATCACATAATATCCTTATATTCTGACCAACCAACAAATAAGCTTAGGTAGGACACACTAGCGAAGGATTTACTCGTCTCTCCCCTCCTAGTTTTATTCCCCGATCTCCGCCAGAGACCATATCTCTAAGCTCTGATACCAACTGTGACACCCCCAAATTAGGTATACCTCACCCATTCTGAGTCGCCAAAAATATAGTACAGAAACAACTACAACTTTATTAATACAATTGTCGTGCAAAATACGACAACACATAAACTGTGAATTAAAATACAAATATTGTCTTTTAGACAATATCTACACTCAAATAAGTCCTCATTACAATTATTGATACACTATTTTATAAAATAGTGAGGACTATTATAAAAATTGCCTTGGAACATCAGTCCATACCCCGACTACTTCCCGCTATATTCTCGCTTCCTGAGAAGAAAAATGGAACAAAAAGGAAAAGGGTGAGCTCAACTAGCCCAGTAAAGAATATTATGACTAAGATAATATAGAATAAATTATCGTTAGTCCTCAACAGAGAAAAATCTGATAGAATATAATAGACAACAAATTTTAGATCAACAACTGCAGCGAAAACAACAATCCATTAGAAGAGTTAAGTAGAAAATGAATTCTACTATCTTCTAAGATTTAAAAGTCCATCCTCAATATTTTATCCCTGTAACATCAATCAATATACATCTTGAATCAAATATTCATCTTTGCACTACAGGCCAAAGATATTCATTTATATCACCAGTTGGTCATGTTCATCTAAACACATATTCATCTTTGCACTACAGGCTAAAGATATTCATCAATTAATCATTCATCTTTGTACTATAGGCCAAATATATTCAATAATATCATCATTTAGGACTGAGGATGATGAAAAATATTTTTAAAAAAATGAATCTAGTGAGACAAAAGAACAAATATTAGGGATTCGTACTTCGGTTTATCCATGTTTAAAAATACTCCATAATAAACCATTGTGGAGCAAAATTCAAGAATAAAGATCAAAATATGGATACAATCAAAGTTAGTAATCATAATAAACAACTTGGACAAAGAAAAGAAAATTTTAATTTTTCTATGAATAGAGTCGTATACGTGAATAGTGTCGTATACGTGAATAGTAACCTCGACACAAAAAGACAAGAATTTTACAAGAAAAATCTTACCAATATTCTGGCATAATGATATTGAAAGAAATAATATCATTTATAAAAAAAAATAACATCCCTTACCTCAAACGGTCAGTACTTTTGACTGGAATACCAGATATAGTGCTGAAGGAAACTTGCATCGTATAGCAACACTCAAAGTATCAAAATACTCACAAAAACACGCTCGATAATATAGAGAGAGAAAACTTCAGTTTCTGGTGTGATTTTCAATTCTAACCTAAGCACCCTATTTATAGGAAAATGCTTAGAACACCAAAGCAAAAAATTTAATAAAATAATAATATTTATTAAAAAATTTCACGCCCACCTCTTGAAATCTGAATTCAGCATGTTTACAACACATGTGGGGCCCACCCAATTGCAAAAAATATTTTTCTTAAAATAAATATTTTAAACTTCAAAAATTAATTATTTCGGAACTTCAATAATTCATAATAAATACCCCTTTTATCAGAAAAATTCAAATCTTATGTCCATTTCATAGGAAATTCAATTCTCTACAACTTTGTAAGTTTAAGTTTTCCCAAATTTCAAGTAGAAATTGACCACAATTCACATACGAACGATTTTACAGGCTATAATCAAATTTCAGTCAAAAATTGGGGCAGGGCCCACCAACATGTTTAACATGTTTTTATCATTTAATACAACAAAAATACTCTTCCTTCTCATTTATTCATATATCACACATTCATCATAAAAATATCATCATTATTATATTATTAAAATATAATAATATTTTTAAATAAATTATTTTATCAGAAAAGATAAAATATCAATTTTCAACAATTGTCACTTTTTTAAAAATTCCCCCATTTATATCCACATAAATAAATATTTTTCTTATCATATAAATTAATAATTAATTATTCACAAATAATATTATAGAATCACAATAGTGACAATCAGGCCGTTCCCAAGAAAGAGGGGGCTTTCTAATAAGGATTTCTCCTTACTGGCGCAATTAGGTGACCAAACATCTCCTTAGACAGAACTTTCTAGACATTACCAATAATGCTATCTAATAATATTATTAAAATAATATAATTTATTGATCTGATATTGGAAATACTGTGCAGTGACAATTATTGAAACAATAATAATATAAATTAAATATCAACGTAGCAATTATTGAATCATTAAAATAAAATATTGACCAGTAATTACTGTAATAATTATTGAGTAGTGTCTTCTTACGTAAGAATCAATAATTGGTGCAATACCGTGTGCTACTGTGCAACACCGCGTATTACTGTGTTTTAACTACCGGGTATTCCAACAGTATTAACGGTAACAACTACGCTGTTATTTATATAAAAACTCATACTTGTCGTTTTCTTCATCCAATCGCTTTCTGTTATGGGGCCCACACAAGGTTGCGCCGTCATACGAATATTCCCCAAAAGCAAGAATATTTCACGACCAAACGAATATTTTCCGACAATAAGAATATTTTATAACCACTTGCTCATTTAAGATATTTGTGCATTTTACCCATAATTTATCACATTAATCAAATCAACCCTTACTATTTTAAAATAATAAATAGAGAGAATTCAATTTCATTTATAAAAATGTTGGGGTCTTACAAATGTGGTAAGTTATGGATTAAATGCGTAAATATCTTAAATAAGCAAGTGGTTATAAAATATTTATTTTTTATCGTGAAATATTCGTTTGGTCGTGGAATATTCTTACTGTCGGGGAATATTCGTACGACGGCGCAGCCTTGTGTGGGCTCCATAACGGAAAACGATTGGATGAAAAAATGACAAGTATGAGTTTTTTATAAATAACGTTGTAGTTATTACCGTTAACACTGTTGGAATACCCGGTGGTTAAAATACAGTAATACGCGGTGTTGCACAGTAGCACACGGTATTGCACCAATTATTGATTCTTACGTAAGAATGCACTACTCAATAATTGTTACAGTAATTACTATTCAATATTTTATTTTATTGATTCAATAATTGCTACGTTGATATTTAATTTATATTATTGTTGTTTAAGATATCTTAAAATATTGAATTAAGGTTAAATAATAAACCTAGACAGAAAATAAGTCAATGCATTTGAGATTTACGAAAAGGAATTTTGTGAATTTAAAATTTTTGTGGTGAATTATTCAGGATTAAGGATATATGTGTATATGTTTTGTGTATATGGTAGTATATGTGTCTAGTATGTGGTGCAGGGTCAAGGGTTGACCAGATAACCTATATCAGTGGCAAACCCTAATATTATATTAAAAACGTCAACGTTCAGTTCGAAAATTCTTACGATAACCGCTTCTAGAAACCCTAATTTTAGTTTTGGGAATCCGAAGCCCTAATTCAGAAGTTGAAAACCCTAACTTGGGAATTCAAATGCTAGTATAAGGTTTAAACGTTATTAACTGTAACTTAATTAGGGAAACTCTAATAATTAATTAGAAAATCCTACTTTTGATGTTTAAAACCCTAACTATTCCGTTAGAAACCCAAATGTACAATTATGATCCTAATTACTAAATTAGCAATTTTAATTACGAAATATTAATCCTAATTAGCAAGCTTGAGTTATGATTGGGAAATTTTAATATAATTAGAGAATCCTAATTATAATTTAGAAATATTAATTTTCTATTTTGAAAATCGAAATTTGGAAATCTTAGAAATTAAAGTGCAAAAATTTAAGGGTTAAATCCTAAGGGTCAAACCCTAAACCTTAAGGGTTAAACCCTAAACCCTAAGGGTTTGGACAATTATCATGTATGCCTTTAAAATTGGAATGAAAATGACCAAAATGCCTTTTTTTCATTTCTTTAATAAGTAACTTGTAAATCTTGCTATATCTTTAGTTGGTGAACCACCCTAGTCCTAGCCATGTGTCAAATACCATCCTTCTTGCCCCTTGGATCAGCCATGTACATTGCATTTGTATCAACTAAATAGATTAAAAGAGAGAAAATGTCTACTTTATTGCTCATTTTCTCCAAGAACTTCTCTCTCCTCAATTTTAGAAATTTAGAGTGAGAGAGAGAGAGATAAGATGAACCATAATCAGTACTTAGCAAGCCAAGATCAAATCAGTAGGATCAGAATCCAAAACTGGAGCATCAAAGTGGTATAAACCCTAATCTTCAAAATCTCATGATCTGAAGTTATATGTTGTTGGTTATTGGTTAAAGTTATGTAATAAGATGTCATTTAGTGATCTGGGTTGTTAGATCCCAGATCCATAACATCAAAGTGCTCGAAAATCAAGTTTTTAAAAATCTGAAAAAAGTTAAAAAAGTGGACTGACAACCAAATGTTAGAGCCTCTAGATCTTTTTGTGTTGGGTTTTATGTGTGTTTTATGTTGTGGATCTGTTCTATGCCATGTGGTCTTTGATCTGGAACTTGAATCAAGTCCAGGTAATGTGTAGATCGAAAGATACAAGTAGTCAAAGGTCGTTGACCGACCATGATCAACTGGGTTCTAGGCAGCCCAGAAGGGTCTGAAAACACTTTCGTGGCCTCTGATCTTCCTTCTGTTAAGCGTGTTGGCCATGCTTGTGTAATCTATTTGTAGACTGACATTTAGGATACATGATCATGTCTCTAGAACTCCCAGATCATGTATAGAATCAAAGATAAGAAGGGTCAAAGTAGGTTTGACCGGCTGTTCTTGAAGATTTTTGGAAAACCCAAATCTTCATCAGTCGAATTTTCTGACAAGGTTTGACCAGCCTTGATCTTATCGATGTGTTGATGTTATGATGATATGATAAAATAGAAATGTACCCTGACATGTGTTTTACAAGATTGAACCTTTATATTACACAAATAAAACCCATAACTCAAGTTATAAGGATCCTAAGTGGGTAACTCGCAACTGTTCTTTATTTCTGGAAAACCCAGAAATGAAGAACAACTTTGTCAGACTTTTTGAGAGCTTAGATCTCTCAGATATGTTATGTGTTGGCCATGAACTTGTTTGATGATGGTAGTATTACATTTATACTACAACATCAACACATTAGCAAACCCAGAAACTTGATAACCTATAATCTAGAACCAGTCAAACAAGGCACCTTGTAAACTGACATGGGTTTCTGGGTTCGGGCTCAAGAACACCATCAGCGACGGATTTGTCGCCTAAAGCCTATTTAGCGACAGTTAATTTAAGAAATTAATTGTTTTAATAAATAATTAGAGAAAAATAGTTTTTAATTATTAAAAATACAAAATAAATTTCTAAAAATTAGTTTTTAATTATTCTGCATATATTTCATAAATATTTAATATTTTTAGAATATTAAGGGCATTTAATTTATTTAATTATAATATTAAATAAATTATTTAAAAATAATTTTAATATATAAAAAATCATAAAAAATTATATTATGGTATAAAAAAATATTTGAAGTTATTTTTAATGACTTTTGATATTTTATGATGAATTTTATTAATAAATTAATATTAATGATAAAAATTTATTTAATAAATGTATTAAATAAATTATAAAAAATAGGATTAATGATTTAAAAATGATTTAAGTGTTATAAAAATATTTTAAGTTATAAAATATAACTTTTGATATTTTTTCATGAAAATATTAATATTTTAATATTAATAACAATTATCGGATAATGAATTTAACTGTTTAAAAATTATATAAATATGATTTTAAAGTATTAAAAATACTTTGATATATTATAATATTATGTTATGATTTTCATTAATATTTAGTATTAAATAAATATTAATGATAAATGAATTATGTGGTATTTAATTTAGATAAATATGTTATTAATGATTGAAAATTCATGATAAATAATAATAATTATCTGAAAATTATTATGAGCCTATGAAAATTATTTTAATTGATAATAAAATTATTTAAGATAATTGTTAAGTGTTTAGACAGAGTTTAATTGAACTTAAACTCGATATTTATCTGACTAAGCCGTCTGGATTTTAGAATTGTACTGAACTCGACTCGGACGGTAATAGTTTGACTTGATACTAGGTCTTATGTATGTTATAGACTGATAGGGTTATGTGATAACGTGTTTAGGTTATTTTAAATATTGTGATGATATTATTCTAAATTATAGATTAATATTATTTATAATAGGTCTTCAGACAAAGCATATTAAATTGTGTAACGTTAATCAACGGTTCAGGCAAGTTTTTCTTAACTCGACCTCGAGTTGTATTATTCAATTATACTTGTGGTTAATCATTTCTGATTGCCATGTCTAAGAATTATTAAATTAGACTCTGTGCATACTACATGTATTCATCAGGTATGAAAGGCTGATCACCTTCATTACCATTCGGTCCAGATATATATGTTCATGTTCAATGTTCATTCAGCTATGTAAAATTTGTTCATGCTAGTTCGCAATTATATTGTAGAACTGTAGCTAGCTTTTGTTCAATTCTTTCTATCATGATATATCCTTAATTTATTAAACTTAAACTTGCTGGGCAAACTTATTGCTCACCCTTACTATATCATGATTAACATTGCAGATTAAGATGCATATGTCAGATACAGGAAAGGATAAAGCCAAGTTCAGCTTGGGACAATATGTGCAGCTAAATTGTAATAGTATAGTATGATAATAACATTATATGTTAGATAGTTTATGAAATTATGTATAAGTTAAGGTTACTCGACCTTGGGGAATAATGTGTAAAGTTTATTGTATAAACAATTTATGTTTATATCTTCTGCAAATAGTTGTAGAATGATTATACCGGATCCGCGGTGATTTAGGACCCGAATTCGGGGCTCTCACACCCACCCCGGCGGGGGTAGGCTCTGTCAACTGACCTTGTTTTAACCTAAGAACTTGCTCAATTCTTGCCACAATGCACCTTAAATCCATCCTTTCTGATCAATTGCAACACCACCATACCTACACAATAAAATAACGCAAAACAAATAAAAAATAAACATAAAAATAAGGAATTAACATCGATTAAGCTTGAATTAGGAACCGATTTGCGGGTATAAAACCCACTTATCAGTAGCATTATTAACAACATAGGCTGAGTATACAGCATTGACAGAGGCAAGCAAGGAGGCTTTATGGGTTAAAGGACTAGTTGAAGAACTAGGTTTCAAGTAGGGTAGTATCCAGATTAAGTGTGATAGTCAAAGTGTTATTCATTTAGCAAAGAACCAGGTATTCCATGTCAGGACCAAACATATAGATGTTCGGTATCATAAGATTTATGAGTGGCTGAACAATGGTGACATTTCAATTCTCAAAGTTCACACAAAGGAGAATGTCACAGATATGCTCACAAAGTCAGTTACAGCATAAAAGTTCAAGGACTGCTTGGACTTCATTCACTTCGTCGAATGCTGAGTTCGTGGTGGAGTATCCAAGAAGAGTGATACCTTCACAGACACAAAAAAATTCACAATATTTGAAAAATGCAAGCCAAGGTGGAGATTGTTGAAAAATTTGCCTTGCATTTGCCGTCCCTAAATTATGTTGCCCTCAAACTTTGGAATTTAGCCTTCCCTAATTTTTGTTCCCCTCAGACTGTGAAATTTTTCCTTCCCCATTTCTTGTTCCCCTCCCCAGATTTCTCCTATAAAAGGGAGCTTTGGCTCATCATTTTTATACACCACACCAAAGAAAGCAATACCTTTAGTAGAATCATAAAGAGTGAGAAGCTCAGTTAGAGCATTCTGAGAATAAGGGTGTAGAGAGAAAATAAATAGCTAATTTATTTCTCATTTGAGAGTTTGTATTCTGCATATTATTTTCATAGTGGATTTCTAAGATCTCTCCCCGTGATTTTTCCCAGTTGGGTTTTCACGTAAAATTCTTGTGTTATTATTTTATATGTCATACAGTAGTGTGTTTGTATTTATCTTAGTGTATTTGTGTGAGCCTGATTTTTCAACAATATAATACATGAATCTAAGTTAATAAATATTAATGGTTTGATACTAGAGATAGTAATCACCTGATAGCAAGCACCACAACCTACACCATCTCGATAGAGATCAGATACGGTAGCTACATCCCCACCATTGGTGGTTGCTCCAAAAGCTCCATACCCAAACCGCCCAGCTACAGTTTTGTTATATATATATATATATATATATATATATATATATATATATATAGGGTCCGGATCCAATCTGGACTCCCGAACTTTCTTAAAATACGAACTTTTTTTTTACTTTTTTTGCTTCTTTTTTTTTAAAACAACTAAAAAAAGTTTAATATTTTATGGAACTGAAATTTTTTCATAATACAGTATTTTTGGTGTGATTTGGATACATATAACAAAACAGGTTTGTACAGACCTGTTTTGTTATATGTATCCAAATCACACCCAAAATACTGTATTTGTTAAAAATTCCAGTTCCATAAAATATTAAACTTTTTTTTAGTTAGTTTTAAAAAAAAGTAAATTTTTTTTTATAATTCCGTATTTTAAGCCAGTCCGGGAGTCCGGACTGGATCCTCATTATATATATATATATATATATATATATATATATATATATATATATATATATATATATATATTATTAGAAACATTATATGATGTCCACCTGAACAGACATATCTATGTGGCATATATTTATAGTTTGAAATCTTACTTTCTGTTCCTTTTTCATCAGAGTTTGGATAGTAAGTTGTCTAAGAATTAATGAAACAGTCACTGCATGTTGCTGCTTTTCCCAAATTTATTGTAGAAAGGAAAGTTGCAAAAAGAATCAAAATGGATTTGAGAGAAGGTGCCATTGGTAAGAATAAGATAACAGAAGTAGCTATGAATTAGGATAAGGAAGAGCTATTAGGGGCAATTGCATACAACAACACTAAAGTTATTTTGTCTTGGTTTGTTGTTGTTGGTGTATCTGTAGTGCAGAATTCCTGTTGCCCAAACAACATTGTACATATAACAAAATAAACAAACTTGTGCTACTTTCATCAACAGTTTCTTCGTTTCTATAGATTTATTATGACAAACAACAGGCCTGCTAATTGAGACGTGGACGTTGGCAGAAAGATTATTCTAACTTTGTTCACAGGAGTTTTCTTCTCATCTAGATTCCACGAGTCCTTCTATGAGAGTTGTTAACACCAAGATCTTTCCACGCGCCTCAATCACATAAAAGCGCATCCAATCCTGCACAGTAAATCAATCAATACCAGAAGCTTGATGGCTTGGACCGTCGGAAGATAGCTCCGGCGTAAGAGTCAGTACAGGCCGACACCAGGTTAACAATGGAGAGTATTTAGTTCTAGTGTTTTGATAATGAAAAATGTTAGTTACCTCTCCCTGTCTCCTGTCCTCTGCTATCATATACTACTCTCTTTGTCTTGCATGCTGCTGACCTGCTTGACAGCATCCCAATGGTGGTAGCTCACTTGCTAATCTCATCACCCTTTTTTCACCGCCGACCGATTCTGTCTAATCCTCATTAATGAAATGCAGGAATAACAGTCAAAGTTTATCTTTGTCATTATCACCGGTTAAAGCCCAAAGTAAAACCATATTCATCCAATAGTCTGGCTCAATGACCCGGCCCATTCCACTACCCCAGTCCAAAGGCTAGGCCCAATGGCTCTGTCCAATATGGCTAAAATATTATGGCCCAACATTGCCCCCCAGTCTTTTATTAAATATAATGTTTAGTGAAAGAGTATAAATGAAATGGGCCCAAAATATAAGGAAATATAGAAAACTCAATACTAAGCCCAAGTTCAAACAAGTCAAGCCCAATCTGTTAAAGTAAACCAACACCGGAAGCCCAATTTGGTTAACAACTCTCCAAATTAGCCATTATTACCTACATTAAATACGCCGACCTCGTGCTTGGCGAACAACTGAAGAGACAGCCACTATAAAAACCCAATTCTTCCAATTTTGACAGTTTTACCTGTTCAATTTAAAATTTAGACTCAACCGGCACTCTTCTTCCTCTCTACAACTGTTAACAATGGCTTTCCAAAGTTCAGATAACTTCATCCCCATCTCTGTAATTCCCTTGTCCACCATTCCTCCCAGTCTAAGCTCAACTAAAGAGGCTTTGGGTTCAAACCCCAAATCAACTGCTACACCGAGCAAAAGTCCAGCACCAAAACCCCTTCCAAACCCTTCTGAGTTCTTCAAGAACGAAGAAAGTTTTCCTCACGCCAATACCCTTTCTTCATTGTTCGAGAAATATATTCGCATTATTCGAGAGCGATACCAGATACCGGAGACCCGCCATCTGAGACGACCTTCTTCCACTGAGAGGATGTATCAATGTCTAGATGGTTGGACGGCCATGCCTCTCACCCTTCTGGAGAAAGGAGTTTGCTTCCCATTCCATGTTTTTCTGGTTACCCTTCTAGGGTTTGTTGGTGTCGAATTCACCCAACTGGTCCCGAACTCATACATCCATATCCTTGCCTTCATCGCCTTCTGTCACGAGGTAAGAGTTGCTCCTACACTCAATTTCTTCTTCTTCGTTTATACCATTAATAAATCTCGTGAAAATGGATTTAAGGTATTGAGTAAACTAGCCTCGAAGCCTGGTGAGAACTTCGAAAGACGATCCTTGATCAATACCCCTTCCAGCAACAAAGGATGGCATAAGGAGTGGTTCTTCGTCAAAGGACCGAAAATCTCTTCTCTCCCGGATTGGACCACACTTGAGAAAGTCTCTACAGACTTTGGGGACATCACCGAAGAGCGTGTGAACGAGATGATAGAGCTTTTAGAGAATTTCCCAAAGAAGGAATGGAACTATGGGCTCCTGACCAAACAAGCATGATTGTACGACCACAAATGTAAGTCTCGAACTAAATTCGATATACAAATTTTCAAATCTCCCATAATAATTATTCTGAATTATTACTCCTTTTGCTTCACAATGTCTCTCATCAAACCGACCTCAATTGACCGAAAGGATTTAGACAAATTCCTTTTTGGTAAATCTTCGTAGACTTCGACTGAACTCCCATTTGATGAACCTTCAACTTCTGAACCCCAGGTCGCTGAAACCCAAACCACCGAACCCACTCCTATCGAGGAATCTAACCAACCTCGCCTAAAGAAAAGAGCCGCCCGAAATCCCAAACACGTCCCAGCCCCAACCTTTAACGAATGTCTCCTCGATATGCCTCTTGACGAACGAACCCGAGCTCTTCGTGTCAAAAAGAGAAAAATCCAAGTAACCCATCTTTCTGCCGAAGAACTTCGAGTACCCTCCACTGAAGCTCCTCCTCCCCCTATCATTCTGGTTGAAATTAACGTTTCTGACGAAGAACCCGAAGAACCAGTTGAACCAACTTCTTCCCTTCTTCAAAAAAGAAAACAACCTTCAAACAGCGAACCAATTCCACCGCCAGAACCTACATCAACCAATACTCCACCTCCTTCCACACATACGATAACCACCATTCCACATGCTCCTGAACAAATTAAACCTTCCCCACAAAGACCTTCTTCATCTGAGGCTAGGCCCGAAGCTGTAGCTTCTCCTACTTTCTGGCCAAACCTTAATGAAGACTTCCCCTTTCAACTTTACAATTCATTCGTTCGTGATACCAACGACCATCGGTTCGGTAACAGCTCCATCATGGATCCGATCAAGGAAGGAATGAAGTACCAAGCCAAAGTAAGCCACTCATAAATTACCCACTCTTTACTTGTTTGTATTCATGTATAAGTGCCTGAAATTAACTAATAACTCTGAATGCTTGTAGGCAAATGGTATCTTCGGGGACCTTCGTCTAAAATACAAAGAAGCTGAAGCAGAAGATGTTGCCTGAAGGGAGAATGCCATCCTGAAGTCTGCCTTAGCCAAGGAGAGAAGTCAGAATGGAGATGCTCTCTTTACTAATGAGGGTCTTCGAAAAGAACTTGCTCAAATTAAAGAGCAACTAGAGACAACCAAGGCCGCTCAACGAACAAGGGTTGACATGAATGTCGACTTAGATCATAAAAATGAAGCATTGAGGAAGAAGAACGAAGATCTCGCTCAGGCCAATTTGAGCTTGGCAAAGCAAGTCAATGATGTCCAAGCTAAAGAAGAGAGATATATGGCCAAACGTCTTAAGCTCCAAGAGAAGCTACGAGCAATTAAAGATCTGGGTCCTTCCTTAACTGAAGATTTACGCAAGAAGATCCAGGAAGATTACCGAAAATCAGTTGAGATAAATGAGGAAATCATTCTGATGTACTCCGAAGGGTACGAGGTCTATCGAAGCAAAGGCAAGACCAAACTTGTTGTAGCTTCGGTAGACCCCAAACTCCTTGACTCCTCAGAGAGTGAAGATGATGATAAGACCTGAAGATGGCTTCCCCTCCTTTAGCTTTAGGACTTTCTGTTAAAATTTCTATCTTTTTGTAAACAGTTTTATATTAATGAGATAATATCAACTTTATTCCTTATTACTCCTTTATGATCATTTTTTGCCTATAATTCACCATCAATCAGCTTGAAAAATGTACAAGCTCCTTTTAAACTTATCTTGAACTATTAGTCAATAGTTAAGCAAACTAAACAACAGATAAGATTAAGTAATAGCATAATCTGAACTCAACACTTAAATAAAATTAGGTAATAAAGTAATGTGATACTTATTCGTTTTCGAAGTGCGAGACAGATCTGCAACAATCCAATTCGTCACCTTTAAGACAAATGATTCCAACCGAGCCTCCGAACGCCAATTATCTCCAACAAATTGATTCGCCACCTTTAAGACGAATGGTTCCAACCGAACCTCTGAACGCCAATTATCTCCAACAAACCGATTCGCCACCTTTCAGACGAATGGTTCCAACCGAACCTCCGAACACCATTTATCTCCAACAAATCGATTCACCACCTTTAAGACGAATGGTTCCAACCAAACCTCCGAACGCCATTAGAATTTTGTTTGCCAACAAAGGGCCTAACAAATTCCATAATACCTCCAAACAATGTGTTTTGCCATCGAATGGTCGAATGAGTCCAACCGAACCACCAAACTCCATTTATAGTTTTGTTTGTCAATAAAGGGCAGAACAAAAACCTCCAAACAATGTGTTTCGCCATCGAATGGTCGAATGAGTCCAACCGAACCTCCAAAAACCATCAGAACACTACTGAACAGAACATCATTTGGAGAAAAAACTTCTTTTATTGATGATGATTCAAATATTTATAGACTCCGATAGACAGACACTGTCTCTACTGAAAATACTTCCGAAGCCTTCCAGCATGCCAAGTATTCTTGATTTCAGACCTATCTAATGCTCGCAATCGATAAGTCCCTAGCTTCGGTACTTCAATAACTTCATAAGGACCTTCCCAATTTGGCATCAGCTTTCTCAAATTCTGAGGCATAGAAGCTTCGACCTCCCTGAGGACAAAATCTCCCACTTCAAACCTTTGAAGCTTTACCCCTTTGTTGTAGTGCTTAGTTACACGTCGCTGATAAGCTGCCAACTTTATCAAGGCTATTTCTCAGACTTCTTCCAGTAAGTCCATGTTGACCTTCCGCCATTCATCATTGTATATTTCTTTAAACTGACTGACCCGAAGACTTGTAGATCCAATCTCCATAGGTACTAAGGCATCCGTACCATAAGCCT
Source organism: Panax notoginseng (assembly GCA_016801055.1). Classification (NCBI taxonomy): domain Eukaryota; kingdom Viridiplantae; phylum Streptophyta; class Magnoliopsida; order Apiales; family Araliaceae; genus Panax; species Panax notoginseng. The sequence continues at coordinate 41,906,937 of CM029023.1, forward strand.
ACCTGAAAGGTGAATCTCCAGTTGTAGTCCTCGTAGTAGTCCGATAAGCGCATTATACGCTAAGTAGCTCCTCTGGCCATCTTCCCTTCACCTCATCCAGTCTTTGCTTGATCCCATTTAAAAGTGTTATGTTAGTTACTTCAACCTTCCCATTAGACTGTGGATGAACTACCGAAGTCCTTCTGTGCTGGATCCCCAATTCCTTTAAAAACGCTTCAAACTTTGATCCCACAAACTGGCGTTCGTTATCTGAGATCACCACCTTAGGTATTCCAAAATGAAACACTATAGACTCTTTTAAAAACTTTAAACATTCTTGCTCCGTTATCAATCTAAGTGGCTTCTCTTCCACCCACTTGGTCATATAATCAATTGGTACTATAACAAAACTGACCTAACCTTTAGCTTTCGATAGTAGACCCAGTATATCTACCCCCCAGACAACAAAAGGTATAAAAAATAAAATCGAATATAGCTCTTCTGGTGGCTGATGCAGAATCGAACTGTTCAATTGGCACTTCTAACACTTCTTCACGTACTCAGTAGCCTCCTTAAAAATTATGGGCCAATAATACCCCTGTCAAAGTACTTTATAGGCTAACAATTTGGCAGCCATGTGGTCGCCACAGATACCTTCATGAACCTCTCGAAGAGCATATTCAGCCTCTGAAGGAACTAAACACTTCAATAACGGAGATGAAAAAGCTCTTCGATAAAGATCCCCATCAATAAGTAGAAAATTGGCACTTTTATACTTTACTTTCTTAGCCAACATCTGATCCGAAGGAAGTACGTCATCTGTCAGATACTCCAGATATGGAGTCAACCAGCAATCAGAGCACTCGATGTAAGACCCCAACTTTTATAAATAAAGTTAAATTTTCTATAAATATCATTTTTGAATATTATGGAGTTAATTTGATATAATGTTATAGTTGTGGGTAATATTTATAAAATTTGCAAAGTATGCAAGTTGTTATATAATATTCGATTGGTCGGAGAATATTTGTTTTAACAGGAAATATTCGTACAACGGCACCATCATTGGTGGACCCCACAACGGAATTATTGTCGGATTGAGAAAATGACAAAAATATTTTATTAAAAATAACGGCGGAAGTTTTACCATTGATACTGTTAAACTACTCGGTAGTAAAAGTACAGTAATACGTATGGTTGAATAGTAGCACACGGTATTGATTAATAATGCTTATGTGAGAAGTCGCTCAGTTTGATTCAATTATTGTCAGTTAATAATATGAATTATTTAGCGATAATGAAGTTTTGTTTTATTCGTATTATTAACGTAATAAAACAAAAACATCTTTTTATATAAAACAGAATGCTTTATTAAAGTTATTCTATAAATAGAATATATTATATTTTATTTAAAAGATTTTTCTTTAAATATGTACCGTCAGATTAAAGTAATCAATTTGGACCGTTCATGAATTAGTTACTATACATTCTATTTTTCTATAAATAGCAGCTCATTAGAACTGAGGATATTCCAAAGACGGCTTTCCGAACTCGGTACGGGAATTATGAATTCCTAGTAATGTCCTTTGGATTGACTAATGCTCCTGCTGCCTTCATGGATATGATGAACCGGGTATTCAAGGAATATTTAGATCACTTTGTGGTCGTCTTTATTGATGACATCCTTATTTATTCCAAAAGCCATGAAGATTATGAGCAACACTTGAGGCTGATACTCCAAAAGCTTCGTGAATACAAGCTTTATGCCAAGTTGAAGAAATGCGAGTTCTGGCTGGAGGAGGTAGCATTCCTTGGGCACGTAGTATCAAGTCGTGGAATATCGGTTGACCCGACAAAGATTGAAGCTATTCAAAGCTGGGAGCTACCTAAATCAGTGACCGAAGTACGTAGCTTTCTTGGTTTAGCTGGTTATTATCGGAGATTCGTGGAAGGATTTTCTCGAATCGCTACTCCATTAACTCAGCTGACTCGGAAAGATACAAAGTTCGGTTGGAGCGAAGAATGTGAGAAGAGTTTTCAAGAACTCAAGAGGAGACTCATTTCAGCACCTGTTCTAACAATACCATCTGGCTCGGAGGGATTTGTCATCTACAGTGATACTTCGAGCAAAGGGTTGGGATGCGTTCTCATGCAACATGAAAAAGTCATAGCCTATGCATCAAGATAACTCAAGGAATATGAGAGGAATTATCCTACTCATGATCTAGAGTTGGCAGCTGTTGTCTCTGCACTTAAAATTTGGAGGCATTACTTGTATGGGGAGAAGGTGGAGATCTTTACGGATCATAAAAGCCTCAAATATTTCTTCACTCAAAAGGAACTCAACATGCGACAACGACGTTGGCTTGAACTGTTGAAAGATTATGATCATACCATTCAATACCATCCTGGAAAAGTGAACGTGGTAGCTGACGCATTGAGTAGAAGATCATATGCAAGTACGAGTGCGATATTGTCAACACAAAGACCCATTTTGTGTGACTTGCAAAGGATGGAGATAGAGTTAAAGACTCCAGGGACCCATATGATGATGGGGAATATACGAGTAGAACCAGCTTTAATCGATAATGTGACGCCCCCAAAATTAAGTATACATCACCCATCTTGGGTCGTCAGATACAAAGTACAGAATACAAATACAACTTACTAATACAATTGTCGTGTACAATACGACAAAACATAAACTGCGAGTTTGAATACAAATATTATCTTCTAGAGAGTATTCATACTCAAAAGGAGTCCTCATTACATTTATTAACACACTATTACATAGAATAGTGAGGACTACTAACTAATACTATCATTCGAACCATCACTCCGTTCCCCGACTTGCCCCAGCTACGTTCTCATTTCCTGAAGAGAACAGTGAAAGAAAGGGTGAGCTCAACTAGCCCAGTAAGAAATATTATGACTAAGATAATGCAGAATAAATTATCATTAGCCTTCAACAATGTTAAACTGATAAAATATAATAGACATCAAGTTTAACTGCAGCGAAACAAGCAATCCATTAAAAGAGTCAAGTAGAAAATAAATTCTACTATCTTTTATGATTTAAAAGGTTTTTCAACATTGTGATCGCTGGGACTCAGCTTAATAAAATAATCCACATCATCGAATCAGCCCTGCACTACAGCCAAGGATATTCGTATATTCATTAATGGTCATGATCATGCCAACAACTGTCCATCAATGCACTACGGGCCAATGAGGACTTTTACCACATCATTTGTAATATTACGGTCATGATTATACCGAATAATCCCTGGTCATAATCATACCAAGTCCATCTATGCACTACAGGCCACAGATGACTTTCAACATTTTATAAACATGAGGATGATGACAATGATATAAGAATTCAATAAAACAAGTTCAAGAATTAATTTATCCAAGAATTAACAAAATCCAAATTATCAACATGATACTGCTTTGTGGAGTAAAATTCAAGAATACTTAGAAGAATATTCTCATGAAAAGATACTGGATGAACCGCAATTATCAAGGATATTTCACTAATTTCATGGAGTATAGAAGTCAAAACTTAACCAACTGAGTATAATAAAGAATGGAATAACAAAAGAAATCACCCGGCATGCGATAGACCGCACAGACAGGTTATTCCAACAGAATAATAAATAATGAAACCAGGTCCGGCGTAAACGCACAAACAGGATATTCCGACAGAATAATAAATAATGGAACCAAGTCTGGTGTAAAACACACAGACAGGATGTTCCAACAGAATAATAACAAGACGGAACCAGGTCCGGTGTAAAACACACAGACAGGATGTTCCAACAGAATAATAATAAAAACGGAACCAGGTCCGATGTAAAACACACAGACAGGATGTTCCAACAGAATAATAATAAAAACGGAACCAGGCCCGGTGTAAAACACACAGACAGGATGTTCCAACAGAATAATAAAAGAATGTCACCAAGTATAGGGTAGACCGCGTATACAGGTTATTCTAACAGAATAATAAGAAATAGAATAACATCAGTTCTCTTCATGAATAAGAAAGAATAACACCCCTTACCGTTTAAAGAAGAGCTGAAATAAGGAAGTAGTTAAGTAGCAGAATACTCTTTTTCTCTCTCTCTATAGTTTCTCTCTATAGTTTCTCTCTCTAGAGTTCAGTGAATTCGTAAGAAATAATGAAGGAATGATCTGCTATTTATAGAAAAATAGAATGCATAGTAACTAATCCATGAACGGTCCAGATTGATTACTTTAATCTGACGGTCCATATTTAAAGAAAAATCTTTTGAATAAAATATAATATATTCTATTTATAGAATAACTTTAATAAAGTATTCTGTTTTATATAAAAAGATGTTTCTGTTTTATTACGTTAACAATACGAATAAAACAAAATGTCATTATCGCAAAATAATTCATATTATTAACTGACAATAATTGAATCAAACTGAGTGACTTCTCACATAAGCATTAATAATCAATACCGTGTACTACTATGCAACCACACGTATTACTGTACTTTTACTACCGAGTAGTTCAACAGTAACAATGATAAAACTTCCGCCGTTATTTTTAATAAAATATTTTTGTCGTTTTCTCAATCCGACAATGATTCCGTTGTGGGGTCCACCAATGATTGTGTCGTTGTACGAATATTCCCTGTTAAAATGAATATTCCCCGACCAATCGAATATTATATAACAATTTGTATACTTTGCAAAATTTATAAATATTACCCACAACTATAACATTATATCAAATTAACTCCATAATATTCAAAAATGATATTTATAGAAAATTTATCTTTATTTATAAAAGTTGGGGTCTTACAACCTCCCCTTCTTATGAAATTTCGTCCTCGAAATTAGGGTACGTACCTGGTATGTCGAAGAAGTAAGGATACCTTGATTTCATTTCAGATTCTAACTCCCAAGTCATTTCCTCAACATCGTGGTTTCTCCACAAAACTTTGACTTCAGGTATAACCTTGGAGCGTAGAATATGTTCCTTTTTATCCAAGATTTGAACAGGAACTTTTTCATACGTCAAATCCTCCGCTATTTCGTCCGGTTCTAACTCAATAATGTGGTTCGGGTCTTCCACATATTTGCGTAACATGGATATGTGAAAAACGTTATGAACACGAGACATACTTGGCGGTAAAGCGAGTCTATAAGCCACAGTTCCTACTCGATCGAGGATTAAAAATGGACCGATGAATCGAGGATTGAGCTTTTCTCTCTTTTCAAATCTCGTAACTCCTTTCCATGGAGCAACACGTAAGAACACATGATCTCCTACATCAAATTCCACGTCCTTTCGATGAAGATCAGCATAACTCTTTTGTCGATCTTGTGAGATTTTTATACGTTGTCGGATCGTTTGAATCTTTTCTGTAGTCATACGTACCAACTCCGGTCCCAACAACGTTGCTTCACCCACCTCATCCCAGCATACTGGAGAACAATATTTTCTTCCATACAATGCTTCGAATGGAGCCATGCCAATACTTGCTTGATAACTGTTGTTGTAGGAAAACTCCATCAATGGTAAGAACGTGTCCCAACTTCCCTTGAAGTCAAAGACACAGAGTCTTAATAGATCTTCAAGAGTTTAAATAGTCCTCTCTGATTGTCCGTCCGTCTGAGGATGATATGCTGAACTAAATCGTAAATTCGTGCCCATAGCTTTTTGTAAACTAGCCCAAAATCGTGAAGTGAATCTTGGGTCTCGGTCAGAAACTATAGATACTGGCATACCATGCAGTCTTACAATCTCGTTTATGTACATACGAGCAAGACGTTCAAGAGTATAAGTTTCTCGTATCGTTAAGAAATGAGCAGACTTGGTCAATCTATCAACAATGACCCAAATCGCATCAATACCTTGAAAAACCCTAGGAAGACCGGTAACGAAATCTATGGTAATGTGCTCCCACTTCCATTCTAGAATTTTAAGTGGTTGCAATGGACCTTTTGGTACTTGATGCTCCGCTTTAACTCGTTGACAAGTTAGACACCTTGAGATAAACAGCGCTATCTCTCTCTTCATATTGCTCTACCAAAATATATGACGAAGATCATGATACATTTTGGTACTTCCAGGATGGATTGCAAATGGTGTGTTGTGCGCCTCCATCATGATTTCATACTTTAAATCAGAGTTGTTAGGAACACAAAGTCTGGAGTTGACTCGAAGTATTCCTTCTTCATCGATTTTTGCTTCCGGCATAGCACCTTCTTGTACTTTCTTCCTCATACGCATCAGCTCCAGGTCTGTAGCTTGAGCAGCTTTAACTTTATCGATTAAAGTTGGTTCTACTCGTATATTCGCCATCATCACATGGGTCCCTAGAGTCTTTAACTCTATCTCCATCCTTTGCAAGTCACACAAAATGGGCCTTTGTGATGACAATATTGCACTCGTACTTGCATATGATCTTTTACTCAATGCGTCAGCAACCACATTCGCTTTTCCAGGATGATATTGAATGGTATGATCATAATCTTTCAACAGTTCAAGCCAACGTCGTTGTCGCATGTTGAGTTCCTTTTGAGTGAAGAAATATTTGAGGCTTTTATGATCCGTAAAGATCTCCACCTTCTCCCCATACAAGTAATGCCTCCAAATTTTAAGTGCAAAGACAACAGCTGCCAACTCTAGATCATGAGTAGGATAATTCCTCTCATATTCCTTGAGTTATCTTGATGCATAGGCTATGACTTTTCCATGTTGCATGAGAACGCATCCTAACCCTTTGCTCGAAGCATCACTGTAGATGACAAATCCCTCCGAGCCAGATGGTATTGTTAGAATAGGTGCTGAAATGAGTCTCCTCTTGAGTTCTTGAAAACTCTGCTCACATTCTTCGCTCCAACCGAACTTTATATCTTTCCGAGTCAGCTGAGTTAATGGAGTAGCGATTCGAGAAAATCCTTTCACGAATCTCCGATAATAACCAGCTAAACCAAGAAAGCTACGTACTTCGGTCACTGATTTAGGTTGCTCCCAGCTTTGAATAGCTTCAATCTTTGCCGGGTCAACCGATATTCCACGACTTGATACTACGTGCCCAAGGAATGCTACCTCCTCCAGCCAGAACTCGCATTTCTTCAACTTGGCATAAAGCTTGTATTCACGAAGCTTTTGGAGTACCAGTCTCAAGTGTTGCTCATGATCTTCACGACTTTTGGAATAAATAAGAATGTCATCAATAAAGACGACCACAAAGTGATCCAAATATTTCTTGAATACCCGGTTCATCATATCCATAAAGGCAGCAGGAGCATTAGTCAGTCCAAAGGACATGACTAGGAATTCATAATGCCCGTACCGAGTTCTGAAAGCCGTCTTTGGAATATCCTCAGTTCTAACCTTCAGTTGATAATATCCAGAACAAAGATCGATCTTTGAATAGAATTGTGCTCCTTGCAACTGGTCAAACAGGTCATCAATACGTGGCAATGGGTACCTATTTTTGATGGTGACATGATTCAACTCCCGATAATCAATACAAAGTCGTATACTTCCATCTTTCTTCTTCACGAATAGAACAGGAGCACCCCAAGGAGAAGTACTAGCACGAATAAAGCCAATGTCTAACAATTCTTGCAGTTGGATCTTTAACTCCTGAAGTTTAATAGGAGCCATTCGATATGGGGCTTTGGAAATGGGTTTTATACCGGGTTCAAGGTCGATACAAAATTTAATTTCACGCTCTGGGGGTAGGCCAGGAAGTTCTTCAGGGAATACGTCAGGGAATTTATTAACAATAGAAATATCATTCAAAACTGACGTATTTTTGTTTAGATCCGTGACATGAGCTAAGAAAGCTTGACATCCATTTTTCAACAAACGAATAGCTTTATGGCTTGAGATGACAGCGATTGATTTTAATGGTTTGGTTGCTTGAATTCGCATAATAGGTCGATTAGGAATATGAAAGCTAACAACCTTACGAAAATAATTAATTTTTGCATGATGAGTAGTTAACCAATCAATCCCTAGAATCACGTCAAATGCAAGTATTTTTAATGAAATAAGATCGACAGGTAATGTGTGGGTACCAAATTGAACCAAACAAGACTTATATACCGTAGATGTAATGAAGGTTTCTCCCAATGGAGTTTCAACAGATAAATCAAAGTCTAATTTCTCCGGAGTCAAATTTAATCGATGAGCGCAATTAGGAGAAATAAAAGAATGGGTAGAACCGGTATCAAATAAAGTATAGACTTCGTTAGAGTTTATGATAAGCTTACCCGTGATGACCTCATTCAGGTTCCTTGCTTTCTGGGAGGTCACAACAAACGCTCTCCCTTGCACTACCGGTTTTGACTTTTCTGGGACGGCATTTGGTGTCTCCATCTTGACTGAACTTGTTTTTGGTAAACGACAAAATCGAGCTAAATGACCTTCTCTTCCATAATTATAACATGCTTTAGACGGCATTGCACAGTTTGGACTGATGTGCCCCTCCCCTCCGCATTTGAAACATATGATAGGTGGTCGTTCTCCTTCCTTAACAACGGGTGCTGGTGCTGACGTCTTACCATCATTGTTGAATCTCCTCTTCTTGAAATGACCATTCTTATTGTTTTGGCCCTAATTACCACCGAAATGGTTACCATTTCTGGCCTGTTGATTCCCTCCACGCTTGTTGTCACCGCTTCGATGACTGCTCTCACTGGTATTATCATTTTGCCGACTACTCTCTTTTGGTTGCGTTGACTCGTTATCGCGCTCCACTAACTGAGCCCTATTCACAACATCTGAATACAAACACAGTTTGTGAGAAATAAGATGTTGACGTATCTCAGGTTTCAAACCTCGCAAAAACATTCGCGTCATTCTCTCTTCATTATCCACCAAGTGGGACGCAAACCTGGACAACTCAGCAACTTTAGCCTCATACTGTGACACGGTCATATTATTTTGCTCCAATTTGATGAACTCCACCTCCTTCATGTGAGGAACACTTTCGAAAAAGTATTTGTCATTGAACAGCTCTTGGAACTTCTCCCAAGACGTCTTCAGTGCGGCAGGTTGAGTACGCTTAATCGATTCCCACCAGTAATCTGCCTCTCCTCGCAACATAAAGGCGGCAAAGGGAACCTTTTGCTCCTCGAAGCATCCCAAGACATCAAATATCTTGGTAATCTGCTTTATCCATGTTTCCGCTATAAGTGGTATTGGCTCTCCCTTAAACTCTGGTGGTCCCAGCTCCTTGAACTGTTTAGCGGTGACCGTCCGAGAGTTTTCAGTGTTTCCACCTATATTTTGGACAGGAGCCGCTCTCGCCTGCTGTTGCATGAACTGCATAAAGTTTCTGAATATTCCATCCTTCATCATCTGGTCAGTGTTGTTGTTTACATGAGGATTGTCACCTTCCTGATGCACATTATCCTGATTATTGATATGTGGTGAATCAACAGTCGCATTTGCTCCATTGCTATTCTCAACATTCTCAGATGCCATTTTCAGATACTGCCACAAAATAAAAGTTAATTGATATGTCATATATTATCCTTATATTATGACCGACCAATTAAATACCATGCAAATAAACTTAGGTAGGTCATACTAGCGAAGGAATTCCCCGTCTCTCCCCTCCTAGTTCTATTCTCACATCTTAGCCAGGGATCATATCCCTAAGCTCTGATACCAACTGTGACGCCCCCAAAATTAGGTATACATCACCCATCTTGGGTCGTCAGATACAAAGTACAGAATACAAATACAACTTTCTAATACAACTGTCGTGTACAATACGACAAAACATAAACTGCGAGTTTGAATACAAATATTATCTTCTAGAGAGTATTCATACTCAAAAGGAGTCCTCATTACATTTATTAACACACTATTACATAGAATAGTGAGGACTACTAACTAATACTATCATTCGAACCATCACTCCGTTCCCCGACTTGCCCCAGCTACGTTCTCATTTCCTGAAGAGAACAGTGAAAGAAAGGGTGAGCTCAACTAGCCCAGTAAGAAATATTATGACTAAGATAATGCAGAATAAATTATCATTAGCCTTCAACAATGTTAAACTGATAAAATATAATAGACATCAAGTTTAACTGCAGCGGAACAAGCAATCCATTAAAAGAGTCAAGTAGAAAATAAACTCTACTATCTTTTATGATTTAAAAGGTTTTTCAACATTGTGATCGCTGGGACTCAGCTTAATAAAATAACCCACATCATCGAATCACCCCTGCACTACGGCCAAGGATATTCGTATATTCATTAATGGTCATGATCATGCCAACAACTGTCCATCAATGCACTACGGGCCAATGAGGACTTTTACCACATCATTTGTAATATTACGGTCATGATTATACCGAATAATCCCTGGTCATAATCATACCAAGTCCATCTATGCACTACAGGCCACAGATGACTTTCAACATTTTATAAACATGAGGATGATGACAATGATATAAGAATTCAATAAAACAAGTTCAAGAATTAATTTATCCAAGAATTAACAAAATCCAAATTATCAACATGATACTGCTTTGTGGAGTAAAATTCAAGAATACTTAGAAGAATATTCTCATGAAAAGATACTGGATGAACCGCAATTATCAAGGATATTTCACTAATTTCATGGAGTATAGAAGTCAAAACTTAACCAACTGAGTATAATAAAGAATGGAATAACAAAAGAAATCACCCGGCATGCGATAGACCGCACAGACAGGTTATTCCAACAGAATAATAAATAATAGAACCAGGTCCGGCGTAAACGCACAGACAGGATATTCCGACAGAATAATAAATAATGGAACCAGGTCCGGTGTAAAACACACAGACAGGATGTTCCAACAGAATAATAACAAGACGGAACCAGGTCCGGTGTAAAACACACAGACAGGATGTTCCAATAGAATAATAATAAAAACGGAACCAGGTCCGGTATAAAACACACAGACAGGATGTTCCAACAGAATAATAGAAGAATGTCACCAAGTATAGGGTAGACCGCGTATACAGGTTATTCCAACAGAATAATAAGAAATGGAATAACAACAGTTCTCTTCATGAATAAGAAAGAATAACACCCCTTACCGTTTTAAAGAAGAGCTGAAATAAGGAAGTAGTTAAGTAGCAGAATACTCTTCTTCTCTCTCTCTATAGTTTCTCTCTCTGGAGTTCAGTGAATTCGTAAGAAATAATGAAGGAATGAGCTGCTATTTATAGAAAAATAGAATGCATAGTAACTAATCCATGAACGGTCCAGATTGATTACTTTAATCTGACGGTCCATATTTAAAGAAATTTTTTTTAAATAAAATATAATATATTCTATTTATATAATAACTTTAATAAAGTATTCTGTTTTATATAAAAAGATGTTTCTGTTTTATTACGTTAATAATACGAATAAAATAAAACGTCATTATCGCTAAATAATTTATATTATTAACTGACAATAATTGAATCAAACTGAGTGACTTCTCACATAAGCATTAATAATCAATACCGTGTGCTACTATGCAACCACACGTATTACTGTACTTTTACTACCGAGTAGTTCAACAGTAACAATGGTAAAACTTCCGCCGTTATTTTTAATAAAATATTTTTGTCGTTTTCTCAATCCGACAATAATTCCGTTGTGGGGTCCACCAATGATTGTGTCGTTGTACGAATATTCCCTGTTAAAACGAATATTCCCCGACCAATCGAATATTATATAACAACTTGCGTACTTTGCAAAATTTATAAATATTACCCACAACTATAACATTATATCAAATTAACTCCATAATATTCAAAAATGATATTTATAAAAAATTTATCTTTATTTATAAAAGTTAGGGTCTTACAGATAAAGTTAAAACTGCTCAAGCTACAGACCTGGAGTTGATGCATATGAGAAAGAAAGTGAAAGAATGTGCTATGCCGGAAGCAAGAATCGATGAAGAAGGAATACTTCGAGTCAACTCTAGACTTTGTGTTCCTAACAACCCTGATTTAAAGTATGAAATCATGATGGAGGCTCACAACACACCGTTTGTAATCCATCTTGGAATTACCAAAATGTATCATGATCTTCGTCATACATTTTGGTGGAGCAATATGAAGAGAGAGATAGCGCTGTTTATCTCAACGTGTCTAACTTGTCAACGAGTCAAAGCGGAGCATCAAGTACCAAAAGGTCCATTGCAACCACTTCAAATTCCAGAATGGAAGTGGGAGCACATTACCATGGATTTCGTTACCGGACTTCCTAAGGTTTCTCAAGGTATAGATGCGATTTGGGTCATTGTTGATAGATTGACCAAGTCTGCTCATTTCTTACCTATATGAGAAGTTTATACACTTGAACGTCTTGCTCGTATGTACATAAACGAGATTGTAAGACTGCATGGTATGCTAGTATTCATAGTTTCTGATCGAAACCCAAGATTCACTTCACGATTTTGGGTTAGTTTACAAAAATCTATGGGCACGGATTTACGATATAGTTTGGCATATCATCCTCAGACGGACGGACAATCAGAGAGGACTATTCAAACTCTAGAAGATTTATTAAGACTCTGTGTCCTTGACTTCAAGGGAAGTTGGGACAAGTTATTACCATTGGTGGAGTTTTCCTACAACAACAGTTATCAAGCAAGTATTGGCATGGCTCCATTCGAAGCATTGTATGGAAGAAAATACCGTTCTCCAGTATGCTGGGATGAGGTGGGTGAAGCAACATTGTTGGGACCGGAGTTGGTACGTATGACTACAGAAAAGATTCAAACGATCCGATAACGTATAAAAACCTCACAAGATCGACAAAAGAGTTATGTTGATCTTCATCGAAAGGACGTAGAATTTGATATAGGAGATCATGTGTTCTTACGTGTTGCTCCATGGAAAGGAGTTACGAGATTTGGAAAGAGAGAAAAGCTCAATCCTCGATTCATCGGTCCATTTTTAATCCTCGATCGAGTAGGAATTGTGGCTTATAGACTCGCTTTATCGCCAAGTATGTCTCGTGTTCATAACGTTTTTCACATATCCATGTTACTTAAATATGTGGAAGACCCGAACCACATTATTGAGTTAGAACAGGACGAAATAGCAGAAGCTTTGACGTATGAAGAAGTTCCTATTCAAATTTTGGATAAGAAGGAACATATTCTACGCTCCAAGGTTATACCTCAAGTCAAAGTTTTGTGGAAAAATCACGATGTTAAGGAAATGACTTTAGAGTTAGAATCTGAAATGAAATCAAGGTATCCTGACCTCTTCGACATACCAGGTACGTACCCTAATTTCGAGGGCGAAATTTCATAAGAAGGGGAGGTTGTAAGACCCCAACTTTTATAAATAAAGATGAATTTTCTATAAATATCATTTTTGAATATTATGGAGTTAATTTGATATAATGTTATAGTTGTGGGTAATATTTATAAAATTTATAAAGTACGTAAGTTGTTATATAATATTCGATTGGTCGGGAAATATTCGTTTTAACAGGAAATATTCGTACAACAGCACAATTATTGGTGGACCCCACAACAGAATTATTGTCAGATTGAGAAAACGACAAAAATATTTTATTAAAAATAACGACGGAAGTTTTACCATTGATACTGTTGAACTACTCGGTAGTAAAAGTACAGTAATATGTGTGGTTGAATAGTAGCACACGATATTGATTATTAATGCTTATGTGAGAAGTCACTCAGTTTGATTCAATTATTGTCAGTTAATAATATGAATTATTTAGCAATAATGAAGTTTTGTTTTATTCGTATTATTAACGTAATAAAATAGAAACATCTTTTTATATAAAACAGAATGCTTTATTAAAGTTATTCTATAAATAGAATATATTATATTTTATTTAAAAGATTTTTCTTTAAATATGGATCGTCAGATTAAAGTAATCAATCTGGACCGTTCATGGATTAGTTACTATGCATTCCATTTTTCTATAAATAGCAGCTCATTCCTTCATTATTTCTTACGAATTCACTGAACTCTAGAGAGAGAAACTATAGAGAGAAACTATAGAGAGAGAGAGAAGAAAAATATTCTGCTACTTAACTACTTTCTTATTTCAGTTCTTCTTTAAAACGGTAAGGGCTGTTATTCTTTCTTATTCATGAAGAGAACTGTTGTTGTTCCATTTCTTATTATTCTGTTGGAATAACCTGTATACGCGGTCTACCCTATACTTGGTGACATTCTTCTGTTATTCTGTTGGAACATCCTGTCTGTGTGTTTTACACCGTTCTGTCTTTATTATTATTCTGTTGGAATATCCTGTCTGTGCATTTTACGTCGGACCTGGTTCCATTATTTATTATTCTATTGAAATAACCTGTCTGTGCGGTCTATCGCATGCATGGTGATTTTTTTTGTTATTCCATTCTTTATTATATTCAGTTGGTTAAGTTTTGACTTCTATACTCCATGAAATTTGTGGAATATCCTTGATAATTGTGTTTCATCCAGTATCTTTTCATGAAAATATTCTTCTAAGTATTCTTGAATTTTACTCCACAAAGCAGTATCATGTTGACAATTTGGACGTTGTTAATTCTTGGATAAATTAATTCTTGAACTTGTTTTATTGAATTCTTATATCATTGTCATCATCCTCATGTTTATAAAATGTTGAAAGTCATCTGTGACCTGTAGTGCATAGATGGACTTGGTATGATTATGACCAGGGATTATTCGGTATAATCATGACCGTAATGTTACAAATGATGTGGTAAAAGTCCTCATTGGCCCGTAGTGCATTGATGGACAGTTGTTGGCATGATCATAACCATTAATGAATACACGAATATCCTCGATCGTAGTGCAGGGGTGATTCGATGATGTAGATTATTTTATTAAGCTGAGTCCCAGCGATAACAGTGTTGAAAAACCTTTTAAATCATAGAAGATAGTAGATTTTATTCTCTACTTGACTCTTTTAATGGATTGCTTGTTCCGCTGCAGTTAAACTTGATGTTCGTTACATTTTATCAGTTTAACACTGTTGAAGGCTAATGATAATTTATTCTGCATTATCTTAGTCATAATATTTCTTACTAGGCTAGTTGAGCTTACCCTTTCTTTCACTGTTCTCTTCAGGAAATGAGAATATAGCTGGGACGAGTCGGGGAACGGAGTGATGGACCAGATGATAGTATTAGTAGTCCTCACTATTCTATTAAATAGTGTGAAAATAATTGTAATGAGGACTCTCTTTGAGTTTGTATTGTCTCTAGTAGACAATAATTGTATTCAAACTCACAGTTATGTTTTGTCGTATTGTACACGACAGTTGTATTAGTAAGTTGTATTTGTATTCTGTACCATGTATTTGACGACCCAAGATGGGTGATGTATACCTAATTTTTGGGGCGTCACAGTTGGTATCAGAGCTTAGGGATATGATCCCTGGCTAAGATGTGAGAATAGAACTAGGAGGGGAGAGACGGGGAATTCCTTCGCTAGTCTGACACACCTAAGTTTATTTACATGGTATTTAATTGGTCAGTCATAATATAAGAATAATATATGACATATCAATTAACTTTTGTTTTGTGGCAGTATCTAAAAATGGCATCTGAGAATGTTGAGAATAGCAATGGAGCACAGGCGACTGTTGATTCACCACATATCAATAATCAGGATAATGTGCATCAGGAAGGTGACAATCCTTATGCAAACAACAACACTGACCAGATGATGAATGATTGAATATTCAGAAGCTTTATGCAGTTCGTGCAATAGCAGGCGAGAGCGGCTCCTGTCCAAAATATAGGTGGAAACACTGAAAACTCTAGGACGGTCACCGCTAAACAGTTCAAGGAGCTGGGACCACCGGAGTTTAAGGGAGAGCCAAAACCACTTATAGCGGAAACATGGATAAAGCAGATCACTAAGATATCTGATGTCTTGGGATGCTCCGAGGAGTAAAAGGTTTCCTTTGCTGCCTTTATTATAAGACCCCGAATTTTATGAAATAAAAGTATTCAATTTTTCTTATAATTACTATTCAGTAAATGGTGAAATTGATAAATGTTAAAAGTAAGGGTTATATATGAATTTTTTTTCAAAATAAACAAGTGGTTATAAAATATTCATTGTTGTCGGGGAATATTCGTTTGGTCGTGGAATATTCTTTCTGTCGGAGAATATTCGTACGACGGCGCAGCTATTTGTGGGCCCATAACGAATAACTGTCGGGTGAAGGAAAACGACAAATTTGAGTTTTTACAAATAACGGCGTAGTTGTTACCGTTAACACTGTTGGAATACCCGATGGTTAAAATACAGTAATACGCGTTATTGCACAGTAGCACACGGTATTGCATAGTATTTTTGAAATTATTGATTCTTACGTAAGAAGGCACTACTCAATAATTGTTACAGTAATTACTGTTCAATATTTTATTTTATTGATTCAATAATTGTTGCGTTGATATTTTATATTATTGTTGTTTCAATAATTGTTGCTGCACAGTATTTTCCTTTATCAGATCAATAATTCATATTATTTGAATAATATTATTAGATAACATTATTGTCAATGTCTAGAAAGTTCTGTCTAAGGAGAGGTTTGGTCATCTAATTGCGCGCCAGTAAGGAGAAATTCTTATTGGAAAGCCCCCTCTTTCCTGGGAACGGCCTGGTTGTCATAAATGTGATTCTGTAATATTATTTGTGAATAATTAATTATTGATTCATATGATAAGGAAATATTTATATTATGTGGATATAAATGAGGGATATATTTTTGTGGTTAAAAATGAAGGAGTTAATGTTGAGGTTTTTATCAGTATTTTTGTCGGAATGGAGGTATTAAAAATCAGGGTTTTTGAGATATTTTGCGGGGGTTATAATTTTTAATCCGACCGTTGGATCGTGGTAATTTTTGGATATGTTATACATATATAAGTTGAGTATATGTCCATAAATTTTGAACCGTTAAAAATGAACGTATGATTTATTATGAATTTTACGAGATGACTGGTTCAGAAATTGTTGAATTTTCGGAGTTTATCATTTTGGTAGAAAATTCTAGAATTGGTGGGCCCCACTTGTGGTTGGTGAAGAAATGTGCTGAATTATATTTCAAATGTGGTGGGTGGGAATAGTAGCAGGTAAAGCCATCAGGTTGCAGGTCAAACCTACCAAAATTTTCCTATAAATAGAGGGCTAAGTTAGAATTGAAAAACACACCAGAAATATAAGTTTTCTCTCTTTCTCTCTCTATATTATGAAGCATATTTTGTGAGTATTTAGATACTTTGAGAGTTGCTATTCAGTGCAAGTTTTCTTCAGCATCATATCTGATATCCAGCCAGAAGTACTGCTCTTTTGAGGTAAGGGATAGTAAGGGATAGTAAGGGATTTTAAGAGTTGTTATGTTTTTCAGTTTCGAAATTTTTCTGAACGTCAAAAATTCTGGAAAAATTTGAAATGATATTTTGATGAGTTTTATTGATTGTGTCCAAAAATGGTGATTTTTGGATGTATAGATTGAGAGTTATGAATTTTATGAGAAAAGACTATTTTAAAAGTAACTGCTTATAATTCCTTGTGGTTAACTCCAAAATTGATGAAATTTTTATTGGGAGTACATGTATATGATAGAAGTATACTCTGTAAATTTCAGAATTTTTAGACAAAAGTACAATTTTTGATAAATGTCTAAATATTCGGCTATTTTGGCCATATGAAAAATAGTAAATGACTTTTAAAAATTCTGAGAAAAATATATGTTCACTATGGGACTATATTATGTTAAATCCCGGAAAAGAAATATTTTTGGAACTGATTTGGTATTTTTCATGAAAATGGTCTAGCTATGAGTAAATGAATTAAATATGTTTTGTGAAGTAAGAAAATTGAAAAATAGGATTTTATGGCTTGAGAATCCTATATATGAGGTATATGCAGATTTTTGATGAGAGTTTTGGTTATTGATGATGAAATCTTAAGAGTTGGCGTTTTATGATGATTAAATGCATTAATTAGTAAAGTGTAAACAATTTAAATAAATTGTTTATAAGCTTAAGAATATTATTCTTTCAGTATCATTATACCGAAATATTGGTATGTATTTTATTGTGGAATTTCTACCTTTTTGTGTTGAGTTTACTATTCATGAGTTACTATTCATGAGTTACTATTCACGAGTTACTATTCATGAGTTACTATTCACGAGTTACTATTCTCCTTTTCTGACCAAATTATAGTTGGTTTATGAATATTACTCTTGAGATTAAAACTATATGTTGATCATATTATTTTTATATATAACATTTTTATAACCCTGATGTTGAAATTCTCTTTCACTGGAGTGTAAAGATGGGTAGATTATTGGTATGATCATGACTAGGGTTCTCTTTGGCCTGTAGTGCAAAGTTGAATTGTGACTGGTATGATCATGACCATTGAATTTATAATTGAATATCTTAAGCTTAAGTGCAAAGGTGAATTGATCAACATGGTTATAATTATTGTTTATATAAATTCTGAAATGATTATATATTTCTTTGAGATATGAATATATTTGGCCTGTAGTGTAAATATGAATTGTTGATGAATATCTTTGGCATGTAGTGCAAAGATGGCCTGTTGATGAATATCTTTGGCCTGTAGTGCAAAGATGAACTGTTGTTGAATATCTTTGGCCCGTAGTGCAAAGATGACATGTTGTTGAATATCTTTGGCCAGTAGTGCAAAGATGAACATATGTTGAGATGAACATGACCAACTGGTGATACAAATGAATATCTTTGGCCGTAGTGCAAAGATGAAGTTATTAGTATGATTATGAACAGGAACTGTGATTTGGTATAACCATGATCTTTGATGTTTCAGGTAAAGACAGGTGATGAAAATATTCTTCGTCTTGGGTGCGAAGAAAAATTTATAGTCACAATTATGATTATGAGTTATTCATATGATTGTGGAAAGGAACTGTTGAGTGATGTTACATGGATAAAATATTGTTGGTGGATTTTTAACATGGAGAAGATAATAGACTTTATAGTCTATTTGACTCTTCTAATGGATTGCTCGTTCCGCTGCAACTATGGTTGAAATTTTTATCATTTACCATATGTTCTAAATCTCTGATTTATTATTGATGAAGGCTATTGATAATTTAATTATCTTTAGTCATGATATTCTTTACTGAGCTAGTTGTGCTCACCCTTTTGCTTCACAATTCCTTTTAGGTAATAAGAGTGTAGCTGGGTCGAGCGAGGGTAACGGGGAAATAGAACGGTGGTCTCTAGCTGTGGATGTTCTCCCGAAGCAGTATAGAAAAGTTCATTTAGTAGTTATATTTGGTGAATCCAATAGGGTAAGGTGTACCCAACGTTGGAAGGGTGGTTTGCCACTATCATACAAGATGTCTAACGACATACAACCTCGTGTCATCATAAGACAGGGATGTGCTCATCCACTTGCTGAGTATATATACGAGCACTACCTATATAATCTTGGTGTTTGTTTGAAGTATAATTCTCAATTAGAGACAGTGGAGATAATGATAAGTCAAGAGAAGACTCACCATTGGGAAGAATATGATAGTAATCTTCTCGTTTTTCTTTGGGGTCTATTGGGTCAACCAAGGATAATTCTGTGGCCATATGATATCTATCATAACCTAGACGCGTGGCCTCCCATGTACGAAGGTTTCCCTGAGCACTTCCCAAAGATTCTAGTTTCTAAAACAGTTTTTGACTGTACCTTTATGTAAGGTACCTTTGTGAGGTGCTGATACATGATGGTGTCCAATGTCACATTTGGTATCAGAGCTATAAGTAAAGAGCCCCGAGCCTCTCGCTGGTGACATCCTGTTGATGGGGAATGCACCGAAGCCAGACTCTCCGTAGGGGACGCCGTTCTGCGGTGGCAAGCTGATAGGTACCCTTGTGAGGTGCTGACACATATGTGTTGTTGTATTTTGCACGACAATTGTTGTAATAAAGTTGTAGTTGTTTTCTGTACCATGTATTTGACGACTCAGAATGGGTTGGATGGAATGGACCTATTTTGGGGTTGTCACATTTGGTATCAGAGCTTGGGGATATGATCTCTGGCGGAGATCGAGGAATATAACTAGGAGGGGAGAGATGAGTAAATCCTTCGCTTGTGTGTCCTACCTAAGCTTATTTGTTGGTCAGTCATAATATCGGGATATTATGTGATATGTTAATTTGTTAAATTAACCCTTGTTTTGAAGCTGTATTCTAGAATGATATTTGAAATACAGGAGATGAGCAATGGAGAAATTATGATGACAAGGAAGATGAAATCTGAAATGAAAGGAAGGTATTATCAACTTTTCGAAATACCAGGTACGTAAATTTCGGGGACGAAATTTCATAAGGAGGGGATATTATAAGACCCCGAATTTTATGAAATAAAAGTATTCAATTTTTCTTATAATTACTATTCAGTAAATGGTGAAATTGATAAATGTTAAAATTAAGGGTTATATATGAATTTTTTTTCAAAATAAACAAGTGGTTATAAAATATTCATTGTTGTCGGGGAATATTCGTTTGGTCGTGGAATATTCTTTCTGTCGGAGAATATTCGTACGACGGCGCAGCTATTTGTGGGCCCCATAACGAATAACTGTCGGGTGAAGGAAAACGACAAATTTGAGTTTTTACAAATAACGGCGTAGTTGTTACCGTTAACACTGTTGGAATACCCGGTGGTTAAAATACAGTAATACGCGTTATTGCACAGTAGCACACGGTATTGCATAGTATTTTTGAAATTATTGATTCTTACGTAAGAAGGCACTACTCAATAATTGTTACAGTAATTACTGTTCAATATTTTATTTTATTGATTCAATAATTGTTGCGTTGATATTTTATATTATTGTTGTTTCAATAATTGTTGCTGCACAGTATTTTCCTTTATCAGATCAATAATTCATATTATTTGAATAATATTATTAGATAACATTATTGTCAATGTCTAGAAAGTTCTGTCTAAGGAGAGGTTTCGTCATCTAATTGCGCGCCAGTAAGGAGAAATTCTTATTGGAAAGCCCCCTCTTTCCTGGGAACGGCCTGGTTGTCATAAATGTGATTCTGTAATATTATTTGTGAATAATTAATTATTGATTCATATGATAAGGAAATATTTATATTATGTGGATATAAATGAGGGATATATTTTTGTGGTTAAAAATGAAGGAGTTAATGTTGAGGTTTTTATCAGTATTTTTGTCGGAATGGAGGTATTAAAAATCAGGGTTTTTGAGATATTTTGCGGGGGTTATAATTTTTAATCCGACCGTTGGATCGTGGTAATTTTTGGATATGTTATACATATATAAGTTGAGTATATGTCCATAAATTTTGAACCGTTAAAAATGAACGTATGATTTATTATGAATTTTACGAGATGACTGGTTCAGAAATTGTTGAATTTTCGGAGTTTATCATTTTGGTGGAAAATTCTAGAATTGGTGGGCCCCACTTGTGGTTGGTGAAGAAATGTGCTGAATTATATTTCAAATGTGGTGGGTGGGAATAGTAGCAGGTAAAGCCATCAGGTTGCAGGTCAAACCTACCAAAATTTTCCTATAAATAGAGGGCTAAGTTAGAATTGAAAAACACACCAGAAATATAAGTTTTCTCTCTTTCTCTCTCTATATTATGAAGCATATTTTGTGAGTGTTTAGATACTTTGAGAGTTGCTATTCAGTGCAAGTTTCCTTCAGCATCATATCTGATATCCAGCCAGAAGTACTGCTCTTTTGAGGTAAGGGATAGTAAGGGATAGTAAGGGATTTTAAGAGTTGTTATGTTTTTCAGTTTCGTAATTTTTCTGAACGTCAAAAATTCTGGAAAAATTTGAAATGATATTTTGATGAGTTTTATTGATTGTGTCCAAAAATGGTGATTTTTGGATGTATAGATTGAGAGTTATGAATTTTATGAGAAAAGACTATTTTAAAAGTAACTGCTTATAATTCCTTGTGGTTAACTCCAAAATTGATGAAATTTTTATTGGGAGTACATGTATATGATAGAAGTATACTCTGTAAATTTCAGAATTTTTAGACAAAAGTACAATTTTTGATAAATGTCTAAATATTCGGCTATTTTGGCCATATGAAAAATAGTAAATGACTTTTAAAAATTCTGAGAAAAATATATGTTCACTATGGGACTATATTATGTTAAATCCCGGAAAAGAAATATTTTTGGAACTGATTTGGTATTTTTCATGAAAATGGTCTAGCTATGAGTAAATGAATTAAATATGTTTTGTGAAGTAAGAAAATTGAAAAATAGGATTTTATGGCTTGAGAATCCTATATATGAGGTATATGCAGATTTTTGATGAGAGTTTTGGTTATTGATGATGAAATCTTAAGAGTTGGCGTTTTATGATGATTAAATGCATTAATTAGTAAAGTGTAAACAATTTAAATAAATTGTTTATAAGCTTAAGAATATTATTCTTTCAATATCATTATACCGAAATATTGGTATGTATTTTATTGTGGAATTTCTACCTTTTTGTGTTGAGTTTACTATTCATGAGTTACTATTCATGAGTTACTATTCACGAGTTACTATTCATGAGTTACTATTCACGAGTTACTATTCTCCTTTTCTGACCAAATTATAGTTGGTTTATGAATATTACTCTTGAGATTAAAACTATATGTTGATCATATTATTTTTATATATAACATTTTTATAACCCTGATGTTGAAATTCTCTTTCACTGGAGTGTAAAGATGGGTAGATTATTGGTATGATCATGACTAGGGTTCTCTTTGGCCTGTAGTGCAAAGTTGAATTGTGACTGGTATGATCATGACCATTGAATTTATAATTGAATATCTTAAGCTTAAGTGCAAAGGTGAATTGATCAACATGGTTATAATTATTGTTTATATAAATTCTGAAATGATTATATATTTCTTTGAGATATGAATATATTTGGCCTGTAGTGCAAATATGAATTGTTGATGAATATCTTTGGCATGTAGTGCAAAGATGGCCTGTTGATGAATATCTTTGGCCTGTAGTGCAAAGATGAACTGTTGTTGAATATCTTTGGCCCGTAGTGCAAAGATGACATGTTGTTGAATATCTTTGGCCAGTAGTGCAAAGATGAACATATGTTGAGATGAACATGACCAACTGGTGATACAAATGAATATCTTTGGCCGTAGTGCAAAGATGAAGTTATTAGTATGATTATGAACAGGAACTGTGATTTGGTATAACCATGATCTTTGATGTTTCAGGTAAAGACAGGTGATGAAAATATTCTTCGTCTTGGGTGCGAAGAAAAATTTATAGTCACAATTATGATTATGAGTTATTCATATGATTGTGGAAAGGAACTGTTGAGTGATGTTACATGGATAAAATATTGTTGGTGGATTTTTAACATGGAGAAGATAATAGACTTTATAGTCTATTTGACTCTTCTAATGGATTACTCGTTCCGCTGCAACTATGGTTGAAATTTTTATCATTTACCATATGTTCTAAATCTCTGATTTATTATTGATGAAGGCTATTGATAATTTAATTATCTTTAGTCATGATATTCTTTACTGAGCTAGTTGTGCTCACCCTTTTGCTTCACAATTCCTTTCAGGTAATAAGAGTGTAGCTGGGTCGAGCGAGGGTAACGGGGAAATAGAACGGTGGTCTCTAGCTGTGGATGTTCTCCCGAAGCAGTATAGAAAAGTTCATTTAGTAGTTATATTTGGTGAATCCAATAGGGTAAGGTGTACCCAACGTTGGAAGGGTGGTTTGCCACTATCATACAAGATGTCTAACGACATACAACCTCGTGTCATCATAAGACAGGGATGTGCTCATCCACTTGCTGAGTATATATACGAGCACTACCTATATAATCTTGGTGTTTGTTTGAAGTATAATTCTCAATTAGAGACAGTGGAGATAATGATAAGTCAAGAGAAGACTCACCATTGGGAAGAATATGATAGTAATCTTCTCGTTTTTCTTTGGGGTCTATTGGGTCAACCAAGGATAATTCTGTGGCCATATGATATCTATCATAACCTAGACGCGTGGCCTCCCATGTACGAAGGTTTCCCTGAGCACTTCCCAAAGATTCTAGTTTCTAAAATAGTTTTTGACTGTACCTTTATGTAAGGTACCTTTGTGAGGTGCTGATACATGATGGTGTCCAATGTCACATTTAGTATCAGAGCTATAAGTAAAGAGCCCCGAGCCTCTCGCTGGTGACATCCTGTTGATGGGGAATGCACCGAAGCCAGACTCTCCGTAGGGGACGTCGTTCTGCGGTGGCAAGCTGATAGGTACCCTTGTGAGGTGCTGACACATATGTGTTGTTGTATTTTGCACGACAATTGTTGTAATAAAGTTGTAGTTGTTTTCTGTACCATGTATTTGACGACTCAGAATGGGTTGGATGGAATGGACCTATTTTGGGGTTGTCACATTTATGTTGCGAGGAGAGGCAGATTACTGGTGGGAATCGATTAAGCGTACTCAACCTGCCGCACTGAAGATGTCTTGGGAGAAGTTCCAAGAGTTGTTCAATGACAAATACTTTCCCGAAAGTGTTCGTCACATGAAGGAGGTGTTGTTTATCAAATTGGAGCAGAATAATATGACCGTGTCGCAGTATGAGGCTAAATTTACTGAGTTGTCCCGATTTGCGTCCCACTTGGTGGATAATGAAGAGCGAATGACGCGAATGTTTTTGCGAGGTTTGAAACCTGAGATACATCAACATCTTATTTCTCATAAATTGTGTTTGTATTCAGATGTTGTGAATAGGGCTCAGTTAGTGGAGCGCGATAAAGGGTCAACGCAACTAAAAGAGAGCAGTCGGCAAAATGATAATACCAGTGAGAGTAGTCATCGAAGCGGTGACAACAAGCGTGGAGGGAATCAACAGGCCAGAAATGGTAACCACTTCGGTGGTAATCAGGGCCAAAACAATAAGAATGGTCATTTCAAGAAGAGGAGATTCAACAATGATGGAAAGACGTCAGCATCAGCATCAGCACCCGTGGTTAAGGAAGGAGAACGACCACCTATCATATGTTTCAAATGCGGAGAGGAGGGGCACATCAGTCCAAACTGCACGATGCCGTTTAAAGCATGTTATAATTATGGAAGAGAATGTCATTTAGTTCGATTTTGTCGTTTACCAAAAACAAGTTCAGCCAAGATGGAGACACCAAAGGCCATCTCAGAAAAGTCAAAACCGGTAGTGCAAGGGAGAGCGTTTGTTGTGACCTCCCAGAAAGCAAGGAACCCGAATGAGGTCATCACGGGTAAGCTTATCATAAACTCTAACGAAGTCTATACTTTATTTGATACCGGTTCTACCCATTCTTTTATTTCTCCTACTTGCGCTCATCGATTAAATTTGACTCCGGAGAAATTAGACTTTGACTTATCTGTTGAAACTCCATTGGGAGAAACCTTCATTACATCCACGGTTTATAAGTCTTGTTTGGTCCATTGCAACCACTTAAAATTCTAGAATAGAAGTGGGAGCACATTACCATGGATTTCGTTACCGGTCTTCATAGGGTTTCTCAAGGTATAGATGCGATTTGGGTCATTGTTGATAGATTGACCAAGTCTGCTCATTTCTTACCGATACGAGAAACTTATACACTTGAACGTCTTGCTCGTATGTACATAAACGAGATTGTAAGACTGCATGGTATGCCAGTATCCATAGTTTTTGATCGAGACCCAAGATTCACTTCACGATTTTGGGTTAGTTTACAAAAAGCTATGGGCACGGATTTACGATATAGTTCGGCATATCATCCTCAGACGGACGGACAATCAGAGAAGACTATTCAAACTCTAGAAGATTTATTAAGACTCTGTGTCCTTGACTTCAAGGGAAGTTGGGACAAGTTATTACCATTGGTGGAGTTTTCCTATAACAACAGTTATCAAGCAAGTATTGGCATGGCTCCATTCGAAGTATTGTATGGAAGAAAATGTCGTTCTCCAGTATGCTGGGATGAGGTGGGTGAAGCAACGTTGTTGGGACCGGAGTTGGTACGTATGACTACAGAAAAGATTCAAACGATCCGACAACGTATAAAAACCTCACAAGATCGACAAAAGTGTTATGATGATCTTCATCGAAAGGACGTAGAATTTGATATAGGAGATCATGTGTTCTTACGTGCTGCTCCATAGAAAGGAGTTACGAGATTTGGAAAGAGAGGAAAGCTCAATCCTCGATTCATCGGTCCATTTTTAATCCTCGATCGAGTAGGAACTGTGGCTTATAGACTCGCTTTACCACCAAGTATGTCTCGTGTTCATAACGTTTTACACATATCCACGTTACGTAAATATGTGGAAGACCCGAACCACATTATTGAGTTAGAACCGGACGAAATAGCAAAAGATTTGACGTATGAAGAAGTTCCTATTCAAATCTTAGATAAGAAGGAACATATTCTACGCTCCAAGGTTATACCTCAAGTTAAAGTTTTGTGGAGAAACCACGATGTTGAGAAAATTACTTGGGAGTTAGAATCTGAAATGAAATCAAGGTATCCTTACCTCTTCGACATACCAGGTGCGTACCCTAATTTCGAGGGCAAAATTTCATAAGAAGGGGAGGTTGTAAGACCCCAACTTTTATAAACAAAGATGAATTTTCTATAAATATCATTTTTGAATATTATGGAGTTAATTTGATATAATGTTATAGTTGTGGGTAATATTTATAAAATTTGTAAAGTACGCAAGTTGTTATATAATATTCGATTGGTCGGGGAATATTCGTTTTAACAGGAAATATTCGTACAACGGCACAATCATTGGTGGACCCCACAACAGAATTATTATCAGATTGAGAAAACAAAAAAAATATTTTATTAAAAATAACGGCGGAAGTTTTACCATTGATAGTGTTGAACTACTCGGTAGTAAAAGTACAGTAATACGTGTGGTTGAATAGTAGCACACGGTATTGATTATTAATGCTTATGTGAGAAGTCGCTCAGTTTGATTCAATTATTGTCAGTTAATAATATGAATTATTTAGCAATAATGAAGTTTTATTTTATTCGTATTATTAACGTAATAAAACAGAAACATCTTTTTATATAAAACAGAATGCTTTATTAAAGTTATTCTATAAATAGAATATATTATATTTTACTTAAACGATTTTTCTTTAAATATGGACCGTCAGATTAAAGTAATCAATCTGGACCGTTCATGGATTAGTTACTATGCATTCTATTTTTTTATAAATAGCAGCTCATTCCTTCATTATTTCTTACGAATTCACTGAACTCTAGAGAGAAAAACTATAGAGAGAGAGAAGAAAAGTATTCTGCTACTTAACTACTTCCTTATTTCAGTTCTTCTTTAAAACGGTAAGGGGTGTTATTCTTTCTTATTCATGAAGAGAACTGTTGTTCCATTTCTTATTATTCTGTTGGAATAACTTGTATACGCGGTCTACCCTATACTTGGTGACATTCTTCTGTTATTCTGTTGGAACATCTTGTCTGTGTGTTTTACACCGGACCTGGTTCCGTTTTTATTATTATTCTGTTGAACATCTTGTCTGTGTGTTTTACACCGGACCTGGTTCCGTCTTTATTATTATTCTGTTGGAATATCCTGTTTGTGTGTTTTACACTGGACCTGGTTCCGTCTTTATTATTATTCTGTTGAAACATCATGTCTGTGTGTTTTACACCGGACTTGG
Organism: Panax notoginseng; assembly: GCA_016801055.1. Taxonomy (NCBI): domain Eukaryota; kingdom Viridiplantae; phylum Streptophyta; class Magnoliopsida; order Apiales; family Araliaceae; genus Panax; species Panax notoginseng. Next base: position 41,934,660 of record CM029023.1, read on the forward strand.
TTCCGTCTTTATTATTATTTTGTTAGAATATCTTGTCTGTAAGACACCGAATTTTATGAAATAAATGTATTCAATTTTTCTTATAGTTACTATTCAGTAAATGATTAAATTGATAAAAGTTAAAGTTAAGGGTGATATATGAAATTTTTTTCAAAATACGCAAGTGGTTATAAAATATTCATTGTTGTCGGGGAATATTCGTTTGGTCGTGGAATATTCTTTCTGTCGAGGAATATTCGTGCGACGGCGCAGCTATTTGTGGGCCCCATAACAGAATAACTGTCGGATGAAGAAAACGACAAATTTGAGTTTTTTACAAATAACGGCGTAGTTGTTACCGTTAACACTGTTGGAATATCCGGTGGTTAAAATACAGTAATACGTGTTATTGCACAGTAGCACACGGTATTGTACAATATTTTTGAAATTATTGATTCTTACGTAAGAAGGCACTACTCAATAATTATTACAGTAATTACTGATCAATATTTTATTTTATTGATTCAATAATTGCTACGTTAAAATTTTATATTATTGTTGTTCAATAATTGTCACTGCACAGTATTTCCCATTATCAGATCAATAATTCATATTATTTGAATAATATTATTAGAAAACATTATTGACAATGTCTACAAAGTTCTGTCTAAGGAGAGGTTTGGTCATCTAATTGCGCGCTAGTAAGGAGAAATTCTTATTAGAAAGCCCCCTCTTTCCTGGGAACGGCCTGATTGTCATAAATGTGATTCTGTAATATTATTTGTGAATAATTAATTATTGATTCATATGATAAGGAAATATTTATATTATGTGGATATAAATGAGGGATATATTTTTGTGGTGTTTTATCTGTATTTTTGTCAGAACGGAGGTATTGAAAATCAAATTAGGGTTTTTGAGATATTTTGCGAGGGTTATAATTTTTAATCCGACCGTTGGATCGTGGTAATATTTGGATATGTTATACATATATAAGTTGAGTATATGTCCACAAATTATGAACCGTTAAAAATGAACGTATAATTTGTTATGAATTTTACGAGATGACTGGTTCAGAAATTGTTGAATTTTCGGAGTTAATCATTTTGGTGGAAAATTCTAGAATTGGTGGGCCCCACTCTTGGTTGGTGAAGAAATGTGCTGAGATTTTTATTCAAATGTGGTGGGCGGGAATAGTAACAGGTAAAGCCATCAGGTTGCAGGTTAAGTCTGCTTCGGCGTGCTAACATTTTCCTATAAATAGAGGGCTAAGTTAGAATTGAAAATCACACCAGAATTCAAAAGTTTTCTCTCTTTTTCTCTCTATATTATCGAGTGTATTTTGTGAGTATTTAGATACTTTGTGAGTTGCTATTCATCAGTGCAAGTTTCCTTCAGTGTCATATCCGATATCCAGACAGAAGTGCTGCTCTTTTGAGGTAAGGGATAGTAAGGGATTGTAAGGGATAGTAAGGGATTTTAAGGGTTGTTATGTTTTTCAGTTTCGTAATTTTTCTGACCTTCAAAAATTCTGGAAAAATTTGAAATGATATTTTGATGAGTTTTCTTGATTGTATCCAAAAATGGTGATTTTTGGATGTATAGATTAAGAGTTATGAATATTATGAGAAAAGACTATTTTAAAAGTAACTGCTTATAACTCCTTGTGGTTAACTCCAAAATTGATGAAATTTTTATTGGAAGTACATGTATATGATAGAAGTATACTCTGTAAATTTCAGAATTTTTGGACAAAAGTACAATTTATGATAAATGTCTAAATATTCTGCTGCTTTGGCCATATGAAAAATAGTAAATGAGTTTTAAAAATTCTGAGAAAAATATATGTTCAATATGGGACTATATTCTGCTAAATCCCAGAAAAAAAAATATTTTTAGAACTGATTTGGTATTTTTCATGAAAATAAACTAGTTATGAGAAAATGAATTAAATATGTTATGTGAAGCAAGAAAATTGAAAAATATGATTTTATGGCTTGAGAATCATATATGTGGTATAGGTAGATTTTTGATAAGGGTTTTGGTGATTGGTGATGAAATCTTATGAGTTTGGCATTTTATGATGATTAAATGCATTAATTAGTAAAGTGTAAACAATTAAAATAAATTGTTTATAAGTTTAAAGAAATATTATTCTTTCAATATCATTATACCGAAATATTGGTATGAATTTTATTGTGGAATTTCTACCTTTTTGTGTCGGATTTACTATTCATGAGTTACTATTCACGAGTTACTATTCATGAGTTACTATTCACAAGTTACTATTCATGGATTACTATTCACGAGTTTCTATTCATGACAAAATTAGTTTCTTTTTCTGACCAAATTATAGTTGAGTTATGAATATTACTCTTGAGATTAAATCTATATGTTGATTATATTGATTTCATTATCATATATAACATTTTTATAACCCTAATGATGATATTTCTCTTTGACTTGAGTGTAAAGATGGGTAGATTTTTGGTATGATCATGACTATGGGTTCCCTTTGGCCAGTAGTGAAAAGTTAAATTGTTGACTGGTATGATCATGACCATTGAATTTATAATTGAATATCTTTAGCTTAAGTGCAAAGGTGAATTGATCAACATGGTTATAATTATTGTTTATATAAATTCTGAAATGATTATATATTTCTTTGAGATATTAATATATTTGGTCTGTGGTGAAAATATGAATTATTGATGAATATCTTTGGCCTGTAGTGCAAAGATGACCTGTTGTTGAATATCTTTGGCCTGTAGTGCAAAGATGAAATGTTGATGAATATCTTTGGCCAGTAGTGCAAAGATGAACAGGTGTTGAGATGAACATGACCAACTGGTGATACAAATGAATATCTTTGGCCATAGTGCAAAGATGAAGTTATTAGTATGATTATGAACATGAACTGTGATTTGGTGTAACCATGATCTTTAATGTTTCAGGTAAAGACAGGTGTTGAAAATATTCTTCGTCCTGGGTGCGAAGAAAAAATTTAGAATCACAATTATGATTATGAGTTATTCATATGATTGTGGAAAGGAACTGTTGAGTGATGTTACAGGGATAAAATATTGTTGGTGGATTTTTAACATGGAGAAGATAATAGACTTTATAGTCTATTTGACTCTTCTAATGGATTGCTCGTTCCGCTGTAACTATGATTGAAATTTTAATCATCTACCATATGTTCTAAATCTCTTATTTATTACTGATGAAGACTTTTGATAATTTATTTATCTTTAGTCATGATATTCTTTACTGGGTTAGTTGTGCTCACCCTTCTGTTTCACAATTCCTTTCAGGTAATAAGAGTGTAGCTGGGTCGAGCGAGGGTAACGGAGAAATAGAACGGTGGTCTCTAGCTGTGAATGTTCTCCCGAAGCAGTATAGAAAAGTTCATTTAGTAGTTTTATTTGGTGAATCCAATAGGATAAGGTGTACCCAACGTTGAAAGGGTGTTTTGTCACTATCATACAAGATGTCTAACGACATACAACCTCGTATCATCATAAGACAGGGATGTGCTCATCCACTTGCTGAGTATATATACGAGCACTACCTATATAATCTTGGTGTTTGTTTGAAGTATAATTCTTAATTAGAGACAGTAGAGATAATGATATATCAAGAGAAGACTCACCATTGGGAAGAATATGATAGTAATCTTCTCGTTTTTCTTTGGGGTCTATTGGGTCAACCAAGGATAATTATGTGGCCATATGATATCTATCATAACCTAGACGCATGGCCTCCCATGTACGAAGGTTTCCTTGAGCACTTCCCAAAGATTCTAATTTCTAAAACAGTTTTTAACTATACCTTTATGTAAGGTGTCATTGTGAGGTGATGTTTACAGTTGGAACATGAGTCACATTTGATATATATTTGTATCCAAATTCACAGCATATGTGTTGTTGTATTTTGCACGACAATTGTTGTAATAAAGTTGTAGTTATTTTCTGTACCATGTATTTGGCGACTCAGAATGGGTGTTGTATACCTATTTTGGGGGCGTCACATTTGGTATCAAAGCCATAAGTAAAGAGCCTCGAGCCTCTATCTAGTGACATCCTGTTGATGGGGAATGCACCGAAGCCAGACTCTCCGTAGGGGACGCCATTCTGCGGTGGCATGCTGATAGGTACCTTTGTGAGGTGCTGACACATGATGGTGTCCAATGTCACAGTAGGTATCAGAGCTTAGGGATATGATCTCTGGCGGAGATCGGGGAATATAACTATGAGGGGAGAGATGAGTAAATCCTTCGCTAGTGTGTCCTACCTAAGCTTATTTGTTGGTCAGTCATAATATCGAGATATTATGTGATATGTTAATTTGTTAAATTAACCCTTGTTTTCAAGCTGTATTCTAGAATGATATTTGAAATACAGGAGATGAGCAATGGAGAAATTATGATGACAGGGAAGATGGAATCTGAAATGAAAGGAAGATATTCTCAACTCTTTGAAATACCAGGTACGTAAATTTTGAGGATGAAATTTCATAAGGAGGGGAGATTGTAAGACCCCGAATTTTATGAAATAAATGTATTCAATTTTTCTTATAGTTACTATTCAGTAAATGGTTAAATTGATAAAAGTTAAAGTTAAGGGTGATATATGAAATTTTTTTCAAAATACGCAAGTGGTTATAAAATATTCATTGTTGTCGGGGAATATTCGTTTGGTCGTGGAATATTCTTTCTGTCGAGGAATATTCGTACGACGACGCAGCTATTTGTGGGCCTCATAACAGAATAACTGTCGGATGAAGAAAACGACAAATTTGAGTTTTTACAAATAACGGCGTAGTTGTTACCGTTAACACTGTTGGAATACCCGGTGGTTAAAATACAGTAAGACGCGTTATTGCACAGTAGCACATGGTATTGCACAGTATTTTTGAAATTATTGATTCTTACGTAACAAGGCACTACTCAATAATTTTTACAGTAATTACTGTTCAATATTTTATTTTATTGATTCAATAATTGCTACGTTGAAATTTTATATTATTGTTGTTCAATAATTGTCACTGCACAGTATTTTTCATTATCAGATCAATAATTCATATTATTTGAATAATATTATTATATAACATTATTGATAATGTCTAGAAAGTTATGTCTAAGGAGATGTTTGGTCATCTAATTGCGCGCTAGTAAGGAGAAATCCTTATTAGAAAGCCCCCTCTTTCCTGGGAACGGCCTGGTTGTCATAAATGTGATTCTGTAATATTATTTGTGAATAATTAATTATTGATTCATATGATAAGGAAATATTTATTTTATGTGGATATAAATGAGGGATATATTTTTGTGGTGTTTTATCTGTATTTTTGTCGGAACGGGGGTATTGAAAATCAAATTAGGATTTTTGAGATATTTTGCGAGGGTTATAATTTTTAATCCGACCGTTGGATCGTGGTAATATTTGGATATGTTATACATATATAAGTTGAGTATATGTCCACAAATTTTGAACCGTTAAAAATGAACGTATAATTTGTTATGAATTTTACGAGATGACTGGTTCAGAAATTGTTGAATTTTCGGAGTTAATCATTTTGGTGGAAAATTCTAGAATTGGTGGGCCCCACTCTTGGTTGGTGAAGAAATGTGCTGAGATTTTTATTCAAATGTGGTGGGCGGGAATAGTAACAGGTAAAGCCATCAGGTTGCAGGTTAAGTCTGCTTCGGCGTGCTAACATTTTCCTATAAATAGAGGGCTAAGTTAGAATTGAAAATCACACCAGAATTCAAAAGTTTTCTCTCTTTTTCTCTCTATATTATCGAGTGTATTTTGTGAGTATTTAGATACTTTGTGAGTTGCTATTCATCAGTGCAAATTTCCTTCAGTGTCATATCCGATATCCAGCCAGAAGTGCTGCTCTTTTGAGGTAAGGGATAGTAAGGGATTGTAAGGGATAGTAAGGGATTTTAAGGGTTGTTATGTTTTTCAGTTTCATAATTTTTCTGACCTTAAAAAATTCTGGAAAAATTTGAAATGATATTTTGATGAGTTTTCTTAATTGTATCCAAAAATGGTGATTTTTGGATGTATAGATTAAGAGTTATGAATATTATGAGAAAAGACTATTTTAAAAGTAACTGCTTATAACTCCTTGTGGTTAACTCCAAAATTGATGAAATTTTTATTGAAAGTACATGTATATGATAGAAGTATACTCTGTAAATTTTAGAATTTTTGGACAAAAGTACAATTTATGATAAATGTCTAAATATTCTGCGGTTTTGGCCATATGAAAAATAGTAAATGAGTTTTAAAAATTCTGAGAAAAATATATGTTCAATATGGGACTATATTCTGCTAAATTCTAGAAAAAAAATATTTTTAGAACTGATTTGGTATTTTTCATGAAAATAGACTAGTTATGAGAAAATGAATTAAATATGTTATGTGAAGCAAGAAAATTGAAAAATATGATTTTATGGCTTGAGAATCATATATGTGGTATAGGCAGATTTTTGATGAGGGTTTTGGTGATTGGTGATGAAATCTTATGAGTTTGGCATTTTATGATGATTAAATGCATTAATTAGTAAAGTGTAAACAATTAAAATAAATTGTTTATAAATTTAAAGAAATATTATTCTTTCAATATCATTATACCGAAATATTGGTATGAATTTTATTGTGAAATTTCTACCTTTTTGTGTCGGATTTACTATTCATGAGTTACTATTCACGAGTTACTATTCATGAGTTACTATTCACAAGTTACTATTCATAGATTACTATTCACGAGTTACTATTCATGATAAAATTGGTTTCTTTTTCTGACCAAATTATAGTTGAGTTATGAATATTACTCTTGAGATTAAATCTATATGTTGATTATATTGATTTCATTATCATATATAACATTTTTATAACCCTAATGATGATATTTCTCTTTGACTTGAGTGTAAAGATGGGTAGATTTTTGGTATGATCATGACTATGGGTTCCGTTTGGCCAGTAGTGCAAAGTTGAATTGTTGACTGGTATGATCATGACCATTGAATTTATAATTGAATATCTTTAGCTTAAGTGCAAAGGTGAATTGATCAACATGGTTATAATTATTGTTTATATAAATTCTGAAATGATTATATATTTCTTTGAGATATTAATATATTTGGTATGTGGTGCAAATATGAATTATTGATGAATATCTTTGGCCTGTAGTGCAAAAATGACCTGTTGTTGAATATCTTTGGCATGTAGTACAAAAGATGAAATTTTGATGAATATCTTTGGCCAGTAGTGCAAAGATAAAAAGGTGTTGAGATGAACATGACCAACTGGTGATACAAATGAATATCTTTGGCCATAGTACAAAGATGAAGTTATTAGTATGATTATGAACATGAACTGTGATTTAGTGTAACCATGATCTTTAATGTTTCAGGTAAAGACAGGTGTTGAAAATATTCTTCGTCCTGGGTGCGAAGAAAAAATTTAGAATCACAATTATGATTATGAGTTATTCATATGATTGTGGAAAGGAACTGTTGAGTGATGTTACAGGGATAAAATATTGTTGGTGGATTTTTAACATGGAGAAGATAATAGACTTTATAGTCTATTTGACTCTTCTAATGGATTGCTCGTTCCGCTGCAACTATGGTTGAAATTTTAATCATCTACCATATGTTCTAAATCTCTGATTTATTACTGATGAAGACTATTTATAATTTATTTATCTTTAGTCATGATATTCTTTACTGGGTTAGTTGTGCTCACCCTTCTGTTTCACAATTCCTTTCAGGTAATAAGAGTGTAGCTGGGTCGAGCGAGGGTAACGGAGAAATAGAACGGTGGTCTCTAGCTGTGGATGTTCTCCCGAAACAGTATAGAAAAGTTCATTTAGTAGTTTTATTTGGTGAATCCAATAGGGTAAGGTGTACCCAACGTTGGAAGGGTGTTTTGCCACTATCATACAAGATGTCTAACGACATACAACCTCGTATCATCATAAGACAGGGATGTGCTCATCCACTTGCTTAGTATATATACGAGCACTACCTATATAATCTTGGTGTTTGTTTAAAGTATAATTCTTAATTAGAGACAGTAGAGATAATGATATATCAAGAGAAGACTCACCATTGGGAAGAATATGATAGTAATCTTCTCGTTTTTCTTTGGGGTCTATTGGGTCAACCAAGGATAATTCTGTGGCCATATGATATCTATCATAACCTAGACGCATGGCCTCCCATGTACGAAGGTTTCCTTGAGCACTTCCCAAAGAATCTAATTTCTAAAACAGTTTTTGACTATACCTTTATGTAAGGTGTCATTGTGAGGTGATGTTCACAGTTGGAACATGAGTCACATTTGATATATATTTGTATCCAAACTCACGGCATATGTGTTGTTGTATTTTGCACGACAATTGTTGTAATAAAGTTGTAGTTATTTTCTGTACCATGTATTTGGCGACTCAGAATGGGTGTTATATACCTATTTTGGGGGCGTCACATTTGGTATCAGAGCCATAAGTAAAGAGCCCCGAGCCTCTATCTGGTGACATCCTGTTGATGGGGAATGCACCGAAGCCAGACTCTCCGTAGGGGACGCCGTTCTGCGGTGGCATGCTGATAGGTACCTTTGTGAGGTGCTGACACATGATGGTGTCCAATGTCACAGTTGGTATCAGAGCTTAGGGATATGATCTCTGGCGGAGATCGGGGAATATAACTAGGAGGGGAGAGATGAGTAAATCCTTCGCTAGTGTGTCCTACCTAAGCTTATTTGTTGGTCAGTCATAATATCGAGATATTATGTGATATGTTAATTTGTTAAATTAACCCTTGTTTTGGAGCTGTATTCTAGAATGATATTTAAAATACAGGAGATGAGCAATGGAGAAATTATGATGACTGGGAAGATGAAATCTGAAATGAAAGGAAGATATTCTCAACTCTTTGAAATACCAGGTACGTAAATTTCGAGGACGAAATTTCATAAGGAGGGGAGATTGTAAGACCCCGAATTTTATGAAATAAATGTATTCAATTTTTCTTATAGTTACTATTCAGTAAATGGTTAAATTGATAAAAGTTAAAGTTAAGGGTGATATATGAAATTTTTTTCAAAATACGCAAGTGGTTATAAAATATTCATTGTTGTCGGGGAATATTCGTTTGGTCGTGGAATATTCTTTCTGTCGAGGAATATTCGTACGACGACGCAGCTATTTGTGGGCCTCATAACAGAATAACTGTCGGATGAAGAAAACGACAAATTTGAGTTTTTACAAATAACGGCGTAGTTGTTACCGTTAACACTGTTGGAATACCCGGTGGTTAAAATACAGTAATACGCGTTATTGCACAGTAGCACATGGTATTGCACAGTATTTTTGAAATTATTAATTCTTACGTAAGAAGGCACTACTCAATAATTTTTACAGTAATTACTGTTCAATATTTTATTTTATTGATTCAATAATTGCTACGTTGAAATTTTATATTATTGTTGTTCAATAATTGTCACTGCACAGTATTTTTCATTATCAGATCAATAATTCATATTATTTGAATAATATTATTATATAACATTATTGATAATGTCTAGAAAGTTATATCTAAGGAGAGGTTTGGTCATCTAATTGCGCGCTAGTAAGGAGAAATTCTTATTAGAAAGCCCCCTCTTTCCTGGTAACGGCCTGGTTGTCATAAATGTGATTCTGTAATATTATTTGTGAATAATTAATTATTAATTCATATGATAAGGAAATATTTATTTTATGTGGATATAAATGAGGGATATATTTTTGTGGTGTTTTATCTGTATTTTTGTCGGAACGGAGGTATTAAAAATCAAATTAGGATTTTTGAGATATTTTGCGAGGGTTATAATTTTTAATCCGACCGTTGGATCGTGGTAATATTTGGATATGTTATACATATATAAGTTGAGTATATGTCCACAAATTTTGAACCGTTAAAAATGAACGTATAATTTGTTATGAATTTTACGAAATGACTGGTTCAGAAATTGTTGTATTTTCGGAGTTAATCATTTTGGTAGAAAATTTTAGAATTGGTGGGCCCCACTCTTGGTTGGTGAAGAAATATGCTAAGATTTTTATTCAAATATGGTGGGTGGGAATAGTAACAGGTAAAGTCATCAGGTTGCAGGTTAAGTCTGCTTCGGCGTGCTAACATTTTCCTATAAATAGAGGGCTAAGTTATAATTGAAAATCACACCAGAATTCAAAAGTTTTCTCTCTTTTTCTCTCTAGATTATCGAGTGTATTTTGTGAGTATTTAGATACTTTGTTAGTTGTTATTCATCAGTGCAAGTTTCCTTCAGCGTCATATCCGATATCCAGCCAGAAGTGCTGCTCTTTTGAGGTAAGGGATAGTAAGGGATTTAAAGGGTTGATATGTTTTTCAGTTTCGTAATTTTTCTGACATTCAAAATTTCTAAAAAAATTTGAAATGATATTTTGATGAGATTTCTTCATTGTGTCCAAAAATGGTGATTTTTGGATGTATAGATTAAGAGTTATGAATATTATGAGAAAAGACTATTTTAAAAGTAACTGCTTATAACTCCTTGTGGTTAACTCCAAAATTGATAAAATTTTTATTGGAAGTACATGTATATGATAGAAGTATACTCTGTAAATTTCAGAATTTTTGGACAAAAGTACAATTTATGATAAATGTCTAAATATTCGACAGTTTTGGCCATATGAAAAATAGTAATGAGTTTTAAAAATTCTGAGAAAAATATATGTTCAATATGGGACTATATTCTGCTAAATCCCAGAAAAGAAATATTTTTAGAACTGATATGATATTTTTCATAAAAATAGACTAGTTATGAGAAAATAAATTAAATATGTTATGTGAAGCAAGAAAATTAAAAAATATGATTTTATGGCTTGAGAATCATATATGTGGTATAGGCAGATTTTTGATGAGAGTTTTGGTGATTGGTGATGAAATCTTATGAGTTTGGCATTTTATGATGATTAAATGCATTAATTAGTAAAGTGTAAACAATTAAAATAAATTGTTTATAAGTTTAAAGAAATATTATTCTTTCAATATCATTATACCGAAATATTGGTATGAATTTTATTGTGGAATTTCTACCTTTTTGTGTCGGGTTTACTATTCATGAGTTACTATTCACGAGTTACTATTCATGAGTTACTATTCACAAGTTACTATTCATGGATTACTATTCACGAGTTACTATTCATGACAAAATTGGTTTCTTTTTCTGACCAAATTATAGTTGAGTTATGAATATTACTCTTGAGATTAAATCTATATGTTGATTATATTGATTTCATTATCATATATAACATTTTTATAACCCTAATGATGATATTTCTCTTTGACTTGAGTGTAAAGATGAGTAAATTTTTGGTATGATCATGACTATGGGTTCCCTTTAGCCAGTAGTGCAAAGTTGAATTGTTGACTGGTATGATCATGACCATTGAATTTATAATTGAATATCTTTAGCTTAAGTGCAAAGGTGAATTGATCAACATGGTTATAATTATTGTTTATATAAATTCTGAAATGATTATATATTTCTTTAAGATATTAATATATTTGGCCTGTGGTGTAAATATAAATTATTGATGAATATCTTTGGTCTGTAGTGCAAAGATGACCTGTTGTTGAATATCTTTGGCCTGTAGTGCAAAGATGAATTGTTGATGAATATCTTTGGCCTGTAGTGCAAAGATGAAATGTTGATGAATATCTTTGGCCAGTAGTGCAAAGATGAACAGGTGTTGAGATGAACATGACCAACTGGTGATACAAATGAATATCTTTGGCCATAGTGCAAAGATGAAGTTATTAGTATGATTATGAACATGAACTGTAATTTGGTGTAACCATGATCTTTAATGTTTCAGGTAAAGACAGGTGTTGAAAATATTCTTCGTACTGGGTGCAAAGAAAAAATTTAGAATCACAATTATGATTATGAGTTATTCATATGATTGTGGAAAGGAACTGTTGAGTGATGTTACAGGGATAAAATATTGTTGGTGGATTTTTAACATGGAAAAGATAATAGACTTTATAGTCTATTTGACTCTTCTAATGGATTGCTCGTTCCGCTGCAACTATGGTTGAAATTTTAATCATCTACCATATGTTCTAAATCTCTGATTTATTACTGATGAAGACTATTGATAATTTATTTATCTTTAGTCATGATATTCTTTACTGAGTTAGTTGTGCTCACCCTTCTGTTTCACAATTCCTTTCAGGTAATAAGAGTGTAGCTGGGTCGAGCGAGGGTAACGGAGAAATAGAACGGTGGTCTCTAGCTGTGGATGTTCTCCCGAAGCAGTATAGAAAAGTTCATTTAGTAGTTTTATTTGGTGAATCCAATAGGGTAAGGTGTACCCAACGTTAGAAGGGTGTTTTGCCACTATCATACAAGATGTCTAACGACATACAATCTCGTGTCATCATAAGACAGGGATGTGTTCATCCACTTGCTGAGTATATATACGAGCACTACCTATATAATCTTGGTGTTTGTTTGAGGTATAATTCTCAATTAGAGACAGTAGAGATAATGATATGTCAAGAGAAGACTCACCATTGGGAAGAATATGATAGTAATCTTCTCGTTTTTCTTTGGGATCTATTGGGTCAACCAAGGATAATTCTGTGGCCATATGATATCTATCATAACCTAGACGCATGGCCTCCCATGTACGAAGGTTTCCTTGAGCACTTCCCAAAGATTCTAATTTCTAAAACAGTTTTTGACTATACCTTTATGTAAGGTGTCATTGTGAGGTGATGTTCACAGTTGGAACATGAGTCACATTTGGTATATATTTGTATCCAAACTCACAGCATATGTGTTGTTGTATTTTGCACGACAATTGTTGTAATAAAGTTGTAGTTATTTTCTGTACCATGTATTTGGCGACTCAGAATGGGTGTTATATACCTATTTTGGGGGCGTCACATTGTCTGTGCGTTTTACGTCGGACCTGGTTCCATTATTTATTATTCTATTGGAATAACCTGTCCGTGCGGTCTATCGCATGCATGGTAATTTCTTTTGTTATTCCATTCTTTATTATATTCAGTTGGTTAAGTTTTGACTTCTATACTCCATGAAATTTGTGGAATATCCTTGATAATTGCGTTTCATCCAGTATCTTTTCATGAAAATATTCTTCTAAGCATTCTTGAATTTTACTCCACAAAGCAGTATCATGTTGACAATTTGGATGTTGTTAATTCTTGGATAAATTAATTCTTGAACTTGTTTTATTGAATTCTTATATCATTGTCATCATCCTCATGTTTATAAAATGTTGAAAGTCATATGTGGCCTGTAGTGCATAGATGGACTTGGTATGATTATGATCAGGGATTATTCGGTATAATCATGACCGTAATGTTACAAATGATATGGTAAAAGTCCTCATTGGCCCGTAGTGCATTGATGGACAGTTGTTGGCATGATCATGACCATTAATGAATACACGAATATCCTTGGCCGTAGTGCAGGGGTGATTCGATGATGTGGATTATTTTATTAAGCTGAGTCCCAGCGATAACAGTGTTGAAAAACCTTTTAAATCATAGAAGATAGTAGATTTTATTCTCTACTTGACTCTTTTAATGGATTGCTTGTTCTGCTGCAGTTAAACTTGATGTTCGTTACATTTTATCAGTTTAACAGTGTTGAAGGCTAATGATAATTTATTCTGCATTATCTTAGTCATAATATTTCTTACTGGGCTAGTTGAGCTCACCCTTTCTTTCACTGTTCTCTTCAGGAAATGAGAATATAGCTGGGACGAGTCGGGGAACGGAGTGATGGACCAGATGATAGTATTAGTAGTCCTCACTATTCTATTAAATAGTGTGAAAATAATTGTAATGAGGACTCCTTTTGAGTTTGTATTGTCTCTAGTAGACAATAATTGTATTCAAACTCACAGTTATGTTTTGTCGTATTGTACACGACAGTTGTATTAGTAAGTTGTATTTGTATTCTGTACCATGTATCTGACGACCCAAGATGGGTGATGTATACCTAATTTTGGGGGCGTCACACTCGACATATAACACTACGTCATGCTGGATACTAGGTTGGTGTAGAGTTTCCAAATACATAGAACCATCAAAAATACATGCATCTGTAGTAGCCAGCTTTGACAACGCGTCGACAATGGTATTATCAACGCGGTCAACCCCCTGAAACTCATAAGAAAGAAAATATTGAAGCTGATCTTTTAATTCTACAAGATACTTAATCATTCTTGAACCTCGAGCTTCATATTCCCCTGAAATTTATTTAACGACCAACTGAGAATCACTGTAGATAATTAATCTTTGAACGTCGAGACTCTTTGCCAGTCGTAGTCCTGCCAACACTACTTCATATTCTGCCTCGTTGTTCGTTGCTCTGAACCCGAATCTGATAGCTTGCTGCACCTTGAATCCCTCCGGACTCGTCAAAATAATCCATGCCCCACTGATGTCCGAAGTAGAAGATCCATCTGTATACAGCGTCCATTCACTCTGCTTCTGCTGAAGTACTGTAATTGTCCTGTCAGATTCTTCAGCTTCTCCCAAACTGTCATCAGCTTCAGAAAACGAACATTCAATCACAAAATCAGCCAAGGCTTTCCCTTTAATAGCTGTCCGGAAATGATACTCTATGAAAAATTGAGACAACTCCATTGTCCAAGCAATAAGTCTTCCCGAAAGTTTAGGCTTGCCTAGAACCTTCTTTAAAGGCTGATCTGTGTATACTACTAACAACCAACCTTGGAAATATTGCCGAAGCTTTCGACTAGCAATTATCAAAGCAAAGGTAAACTTCTCAAGGTTTGGGTACCTTATTTTAGCATCCCTAAGGACATGGTTTACATAGTAAACCGGGTGCTGCTTACTCCCAACTTCACGTACCAAAACTGCTCCTACTGCCAACGAACTAGCTGCCAAATACAAGTACAATGGCTCACCAGGAGCGGGCTTCACCAACAAAGGTGCCGAAGATAGATACTTCTTTATTCCTTGGAAGGCATCTTCACATTCCGAAGTCCACTGGAACGTCTTAGCATTCTTTGGCCCTTTCAGCGTATCAAAGAACGGCAAACATCTTTCTGCCGACTTGGACATGAACGTCCTCAAAGCTGCTATTCTACCCGTCAGTTGTTGAACATCTTTGTATGATTGAGGAGACTTCATGTTCAGGATAGCCTGGATCTTCTCTGGATTTTCTTCGATACCCCTCTTGCTAACCAGATAACCCAAAAATTTACCTACACCGAGACCAAAGGTACACTTGGTTGGATTTAGCTTCAGATTGTGATGGCGCACTCTCTGGAAACATTCCTCCAAATCATCCAAGTGCTTTTGTACTGTCATGCTCTTTACGATCATATCATCGACGTAGACCTCTATGTTTCTTCCCAGCTGCCTCCTGAAGATGAAATTTATCATCCTCTGATATGCGGCCCCCGCGTTCAGTAAATCGAATGTCATCTTTTTATAGGCATATACCGATCGATGCGTAACGAACGTCGTCTTCGATATATCCTCTTTACACATAGAAATATGATGGTATCCTAAGAAGGCATCCATAAAACTGAGTAAGGCGTACCCTGAGGTCGCATCGATGAGTTGATCAATGTGAGGTAACGGATAAAAGTCCTTCGGGCAAGCCTTATTCAAGTCTGTGTAATCTATGCAGACTCGCCATTTTCCATTTTGCTTCTGCACCAGAACCACATTCGCCATCCACTCCGGATAGTCAATCTCGAATATAAAATCAGCAGCCAAAAGCTTGGCTATTTCTTCATCAATAATCCTCTGTCGTTCTGGTGCAAATATCCTCCTCTTCTGCCGAACTGGTTTCTTCGCTGGATCCACTTGCAGCTAGTGCTCCGTAAACTTTCTGCTTACCCCAGGCATATCACTTGGCACCCAAGCGAAGATATCAGCATAACACCGAAGTAGTTCTATTAGGTTTGTCCGGAGAGGTTCCGGCAGACCTGAACCTATCTTCACCGTCTTCTCCTTCTTTCCAGGCACAAGCTTAAATTCTTCAGTCTCTTCAGCCGGCAAAACTAATGGCTCTGAACTGCTCTCAATGAATGGTTCGATCTCGATAGCCATAGCCTGCTTTTGCTTGCTAATACCTACCCTCAAAGTAATCACAGCATTTCGATAGCACCTTCTAGCCAAATCCAAATCTCCAGCCACTTTACCAACCCCATGTGACGTCAAAAATTTGATTTTAAAGTGGGGGATTGACGTCATTGCTTGAAGAGCAGTCAAGGAAGGTCTTCCCAAAATGGCGTTGTAAGAAGAATCTACATGCATAACATAAAATTTGTACATTATTTTTACCTGTTGGGGAGTAGTTCCAAAGATGACTGGTAGCTCAATAGTCCCCGCCACCTTGACTGGATCGTTGCTGAAGCCATATAAAGGAGCCTCCTACCCGATCTCCATCTTTCGTCCATCCAAATGCATCCTCTAATAAGCATGTGCATACAGTATATCCACAGAAGACCCATTGTCGATCATCATTCGCTTCATGTCCACCGAACCCACCTGGGCAGTAATTACCAGAGCTCCTTCATGGGGTTCGATGGGCTCAGAAGGGTAATCTTTATCGGTAAAAGAAATTACCATACCTGGATAAGGTCTATCAGTCTTCGGGAGAGTACCCGCCACTGACATGACCGAATCCAAAAATCCTCGTCTCTTCTTCCCAATAAGCTTACCAGCAGTTCCCCCTATAATTACATCAACAACATGCCTTATTGGCTGATCAGGAGCTGGTAACGTAGGTTGAACCGGTTGAGCAGCCTGAACATGCCTCCTATCACTCTGTTGATCTCGTTGAGGCTCTCTTCCTGCCACATACTGAACTAACGTACCGCTCTGGACATTATTTTTAATTAACTCTTTTAAATTCCGACATTCATTAGTTTCATGCCCAAATGCCTGATGATAATCATAATAACTACGAGAATTACCAGAACCCGGCTTAAGATTGTCATGAGGGGGTTCAAAATAGGGTTGGTCTTTGATCCGATCCAAGATGGTGGCTCGATCCGTGTTCAGCTAAGTGTACACTTTGTTCACCTTCTGGTCTGGAACAGGCGGACGACCTCCTCCCTGATGCTAGTTGTTGTTATATCTCTTAGAACCCCCCTCTGAACGATCATTATTCCCACCATTTTTCTTTTGGTCGCCATCGGCTTTATGTTTGTCTTTGTACTTCATTCTGTCTGAAGAAGGACATTTCAAACTATTCATAACTTCTTCCACCGCTGTGACGCTCCCAAAATTAGGTATACATCACCCATCTTAAGTCGCCAGATACATGGTACAGAATTCAAATACAACTTAATAATACAACTGTCGTGTACAATACGACAAAACATAAACTGTGAATTTGAATACAAATATTGTTTACTAGAGAGTATACAAACACAAAAGGAGTCCTCATTATAATTATTATCACACTATTTCACAGAATAGTGAGGACTACTAATGCACCATCTAGGACCATCACTCTGTTCCCCGACTAGTCCCGGCTACGTTCTTATTTCCTGAAGAGAACAGTGAAAGAAAGGGTGAGCTCAACTAGCCCAGTAAGAAATATTATGACTAAGATAATGCAGAATAAACTACTATTAGTCTTCAACAGTGTTAAACTGATAAAATATAACAAACATCAAGTTTAACTGCAGCGGAACAAGCAATCCATTAGAAGAGTCAAGTAGGGAAAAAAAATCTACTATCTTCTATAATTTAAAAGGTTTTTCATCACTTTTATCGCTGGGACTCAGCTTAATAAATAATCCATATCATCGAATCACCCCTGCACTACGGCCAAAGATATTCTTTAGTATCACGACCACGAATTATACATGCACTACGGGCCAAAGATAATCGTGTTTTCATCAACGGTCCTGATCATGCCATAAAAAAATTCATCTTTGCACCCTTGACCGAAGAGAATCCATAGCCATAATCATACTAAAAACTGTCCATCAATGCACTACGGGCCAATAAGGACTTTTTCACATCATTTGTAACATTACGGTCATGATTATACCGAATAAACCCTGGTCATAATCATACCAAGTCCATCTATGCACTACAGGCCACAGATGACTTTTAACATAATATAAACATGAGGATGGTGACAATGACATAATAATTCAATAAAACAAGTTCAAGAATTAATTTATCCAGGAATCAATAACGTCTAAATTGTCAACATTATACTGCTTTGTGGAGTAAAATTCAAAAATGCTCAGAAGAATACTTCCATGAAAAGATACTGGATGAAGCGCAAATATCAAAGATATTCCACTAATTTCATAGAGTATAAAAGCCAAAACTTTAACCAACCGAGTATAATAAAGAATGGAATAACAAAAGAAATCATCAGGCATGCGATAGACCGCATAGACAGGTTATTCCAACAAAAAAATAAATAGTGAAACCAGGTCATGCGTAAATACACCGACAGGATATTCCGACAGAATAATAAATAATAGAACCAGGTCCGGCGTAAACGCACAGACATGATATTCTGACAGAATAATAAATAATAGAACCAGGTCCGGCGTAAAGCACAGACAGGATATTCCGACAGAACAAGAAATAATGGAACCAGGTCCGGCGTAAAGCACAAACAGGATGTTCCAACAGAATAATAAAAATGTAATAACAGAAGAATTTCACCAAGTATAGGGTAGCCCGCGTATACAGGTTATTCCAACAGAATAATAAAGAATGGAATAACAGAAATTCTCTTCATGAATAAGAAAGAAGGAATACCCTTTACGAGTACAACAAATAATATCCCTTACCTTTGAAAGAAGAGTATTATGACTGGTAGGGCGAGGATATACTCGAAAAAAACTTGCACTACGCTCAAAGCTTTTTTAAACTCTAAATAAATACGCTCAAGATTATAGAAGAAGAACTCTCTCTATAGTTTCTCTCTCTAGAGTTTCAGTAAATTCGTAAGAAATAATGAAGGAATGAGCTTCTATTTATAGAAGAATGGACTGCATAGTAACTGACTCATGAACGGTCGAGATTGATTTACTTTAATTTGACGGTTCATATTTAAAGTAAAATCTTTTAAATAAAATATAATATATTCTATTTATAATCTAATAAAACGAATAACTTTATAAAAATATTTTACTATGCAAATACTATGCAGCCACTATGCAAATACTATGCATAATAAAATATAATATATTCTAATTATTGTCTAATAAAACAGATAACTTTATAAAAGTATTCTGTTTTATATAAAAAGATTTTACTATTAGCCTAATAAAACGAATAACTTTATAAAAGTATTTTGTTTTATATAAAAAGTTTTTCTGTTTTATTACATAAATAATACCAATAAAATAAAACTGAGTGACTTATCACATAAGCATCAATAATCAATACCGTGTGCTACTGTGCAACTACGCGTATTACTGTACTTTTAACACCGGGTGTTTCAACAGTTAACGGTAAAACTTCTGCCGTTATTTTCATAAAGTATTTTTGTCATTTTCTCAATCCGACAATAATTCTGTTGTGGGATCCACCAATGATAGTGCCGTCGTACGGATATTCCCCGACAAAAAGAATATTCCCCGACCAATCGAATATTATATAACCACTTGCTTACTTTGCAAAATTTGTAAATATTACCCACAACTATAACATTACATCAAATCAACACCATAATAAAAAAAATTATTTCGAGAAAATTAACTCTTTATTCATAAAATATGGGGTCTCACAATCTCCCCTCCTTATGAAATTTCTCCCTCGAAATTTACGTACGTATCTGGTATGCCAAACAGGTGAGGATACCTTGACTTCACTTCAAATTCTAACTCTTGAGGTATAATCTTTGAGCATCGAATATGATCCTTCTTATCCAAGATGTTAACACGTATCTTCTCATACGTTAAATCTTCTACAATCTCGTCTAGTTTTAATTCAATAATGTGGTTCAGGTCGTCCACATATTTACGTAACATCGATACGTGAAAAACGTTATGAACATACGACATACTTGGCGGTAAAACGAGTCTATAGGCCACAGTTCCTATTCGATCAAGGATTTCAAATGGGCCAATTAAATCGAGGGTTGAGATTTCCTCTCTTCATCAATTCTTGCTTCTAGAATAACGCCCTCTTAAACCTTCTTCTTCACATTCATCAGCTCTGAGTATGTAGCTTAAGCGGCTTTAACTTTATGAATTAAAGTCGATTCTACTCGTATATTCGTTATCTTCACGTGGGTTCGTATATTCGTACTTGTAACCGCATACGATCTTTTACTCAACGCGTCAGCTACCACGTTCGTACTTCCACGATGATATTGAATGGTACGATCGTAATCTTTAACAGCTCGAGCCAACGTCTTTGGCGCATGTTACGTTTGTTTTAAGTAAAGAAATATTTGAGGGTTTAAGAAATGGGTTTTATACTGGGGTCAATACAAAATTCGATTTCACGCTCTAGGGTAGGCCAAGAAGTCTTCAAGAATACGTCAGGAAATTTATTAACAATAGAAATATCATTCAAAACTGTGACTCTCATCCAAGACTTGGATAACACGTCACATTGATACCTATCAACTTGCCATCGTCATTCACAACGTCTCCTACGAAAAGTCTGGCTTCAGGGCATCCCACACAAGGAAGTCAACAACAACAGAATCGGGGCTCTTTACTTATGGCTTGATATGACAATGATTAACTTTAGTGGTTTGGTTACTTTGAATTCGCATAACAGGTTGGTTAGGAGTATGAAAGCTAACAACCTTACAAAAAGCATGATGAGTAGTTAACCAATCGTTTCCAAAAATCACATCAAAGGCAAGTATTTTCAAAGAGATAAGATCAACAGGTAACGTGAAAGTGTTCATTTGAACAAGATTTATAAATAGTGGAGGTAACGAAGGTTTCTACTAACGAAGTTTTAACCAATAAGTCAAAGTCTAACTTCTCCGGAGTTAAATTTAAACGTTGAGCGCAAGCAAGAGAGATAAAAGAATAGGTAGAACCGGTATCGAATAAGGCATAGACTTCGTAAGAATTTATAATTAACTAACCCGTGAAAATTTCGTTCGATTCCTCGTCACGAAAAATGCTCTCCCTTAAACTACCGAATTTGACTTATTCGGGACAGTCTTTGGTGTCGTCATTACCACTGGAATTGACTTTCGCTATAGGGCATATTCCACCCTCAACTGCTTCGTCGTACTCCTGCTCCATGATCTGAATCATTAGCCTTCGATCCATATCGAATTGGGGTTGACCGCAATGTATAGGGTAATTCAAAACTCGATGCTGGGTTCTCCCAATTGCTGTCAAAAAAGAGAAATACATATCATCTATTTTAGCTTTCTTGAATCGGACTTCTCTTTCCACAATATCAATGCGTCGTGTGGCTTTTACCCATGCATCTTTCATTCTCACTCGTTCAGTTGTTTCTTCTTTCAGCTGCTCCTTGACATTTGAATTCTTAGATTCCAGCTTTAATATCTTATACTCTGCCAAAGAGCGCTCTTGTTCAGCTATCGCACATCGGATAATACAATTTTGAATTGTTACATTCCTTTGCTCCACGACCGCCTTCTGTTCTTCAGCCTGCTCTTCTAACTCATGAATACGATTTTGCAAATCTACATTTTGATAAATAAGTTCTTCTAATAAATCCTCCTCAGGTTCCTCTTCTTCCTCACTCTAAGTTTCTACCTTTGCGACTAGCTTGAGTGCAACTTTTAATTCCTCAATCACCACATGGATATCTCTAATCACATTATCTTGGTTGGAGATTAGAGGTGTCTCCACGGTCTCATGTGCTCCATTGCTATTCTCAACATTCTCGGATGTCATTTTCAAATACTGTCACAAAACAAGAGTTAATTAACCTATCACATATTATCCCTATACTCTGACCGGCCAATTAAATACCAAATAAACTTAGGTAGGTCATACTAGCGAAGGAATTACCCGTCTCTCCCCTCCTAGTTCTATTCTCACATCTTAGCCAGGGATCATATCCCTAAGTTTTGATACCAACTGTGACACCCCCAAAATTAGGTATACATCACCCATCTTGAGTCGCCAGATACATGGCACAGAATTCAAATACAACTTAATAATACAACTGTCGTGTACAATACGACAAAACATAAACTGTGAGTTTGAATACAAATATTGTCTACTAGAGAGTATACAAACTCAAAAGGAGTCCTCATTACAATTATTATCACACTATTTCAAAGAATAGTGAGGACTATTAATGCACTATCTAGGACCATCACTCTGTTCCCCGACTAGTCCCGGCTACGTTCTCATTTTATGAAGAGAACAGTGAAAGAAAGGGTGAGTTCAACTAGCCCAGTAAGAAATATTATGACTAAGATAATGCAGAATAAACTACTATTAGTCTTCAACAGTGTTAAACTGATAAAATATAACAAACATCAAGTTTAACTGCAGCGGAACAAGCAATCCATTAGAAGAGTCAAGTAGGGAAAAAATCTACTATCTTCTATAATTTAAAAGGTTTTTCATCACTTTTATTGCTGGGACTCAGCTTAATAAATAATCCATATCATCGAATCACCCCTGCACTACGGCCAAGGATATTCTTTAGTATCACGACCACGAATTATACATGCACTACGGGCCAAAGATAATCGTATTTTCATCAACGGTCCTGATCATGCCATAAAAAAACTCATCTTTGCACCCTTGGCCGAAGAGAATCCATAGCCATAATCATACCAAAAACTGTCCATCAATGCACTACGGGCCAATGAGGACTTTTTCACATCATTTGTAACATTACGGTCATGATTATACCGAATAATCCCTGGTCATAATCATACCAAGTCCATCTATGCACTACAGGCCACAGATGACTTTCAACATAATATAAACATGAGGATGATGACAATGACATAATAATTCAAT